>OZ024891.1:21707100-21763100 GCA_964017195.1 Siderastrea radians | reverse complement strand
ATGTGGTAGACCTTTGAACAACTCTCGGATGCTGATGTTGAACACTTCATAACTGTCGTGCTTCTCAGCTCCTGATATCACAGCAGCGCGAATAACTGATGGGATGGAATTAAAATGTTCGAAATGAGTAAACAGCCGAGTAAGCCAGTCATTTAAAAAACAAAAATACTAGGTACATTTCTTTGTTCATTAAAGAACAAAAAACGACCACAAGAGAAATTTTTTTCCAAGATACAACGGCAGACTTGCAAAATTTAAATGTTTGTCTCATCATGTTTCAAGCTCTGATAGGCATATCAGAGTTTACCTCTCTGATGATGAACATTTGTTCGAAATATGCCGTATTACGTACATTTGTAATGGTCTATAACATCTGGGTCCGATGAACAATGCGTCTCGACGACCCCCAGAAGTAATTCCCAGTCCGAGAGGCCTGGGAGCAAATGTCTGGTAATCAATGTTTCCTTTGTAGCAAATATTCGACTCACTCCTCTGTGGTTGCCTCGGTAGCTCAGTGGTTAGAGCACCTTCCATAAGATCGGGGTGTCGTGGGTTTGAATCCCGCTCGGGGCATTTGATTTTTTCCGACATTTGTTCTGTTAATATATAGATAGGCATATCAGAGTTTACCTCTCTGATGATGAACATTTGTTCGAAATATGCCATATTACGTACACACTTGTGTTTATTGAAGTAAAGTTCTCCCTACATTCTACACAAACAATCTTATTAAAAACTAAGCAGTTGAAATATACTCGACACAGCGTCTGAGTTTGGAACTGGAAAACATGTTTCGGATACTTCAGTATCCATCTTCAGTTAAAGTATGTTTACAAGGTTTGTCACAATATATAAAGATGTTAACAAAGAGATGCTGATTAGAAAATCACAGAAATAATAGCTGATTACAAAAATTGTAATACGAATACAAATTTGTGAAAATATTACATAATACTTAGGAGATACATAGAGGATGTTACATGGTCGCTCGGAGATACGACATTTATCTTCGAGTACTGAAAAATATTTCTCGAGTGAGCGCATGCAGCGAACACCAATGAAATACCAGGGTAACGATTTCTTGGAATGAATCCTTTATTCGCTGAAGCAATCTAAGAAAATTCAGATCTTACGCACATTCGAATTTTGGTCGAAAAATAGAGAAAATAAGTAGCGTCTATTTGTGTTCTGAAGATTATAGCAATAAGGCATGTAACTTTTATAAATTTCATTGGCCGAGACTGAAGTAGCCATGACAACCGTGATATCTTCACATGTGAAAGATAAAAATCGTACGTTCACTTGATACGAAATTTCCGCCATTGAAAAAATTCTGGTATTTCATCGCTATCTATATAATAAAATGAAATACACAATAAGGACTTCTTTGATCTTTAGTGGGAAAATAGTGGGAGCCGAGTCCAAGATGGAAAAACAGCCCTCAGACCATAGTTTCTTAAGTGACTCTGAACCCTACAAATACTTTTAGATGTGGGAATTACGATCCGAAAATAGATGCTCGCGAACCCTAGCGCAAAACTGTCTGGTGGTTTCACCAACATAGCAGGCATTACAGCCAGAGAACGCGGCGCATTAGGGATCGAATCCTTCACACAAACATGTTTTCTAACTTGTAAGAAGTGAAGGCTAACCTACTAGTGTCTAGATCTTTACAACATCTCTGGGCAATAATGTTGATTTTCGTTGTGCTAACCGGGAAAAGTGGCCATTTTAAAGCTAAGGCCCTGCTCACTAATGTACGAATTAGACCCATCTTGTTAGAAAACGGTGTGAGACTAAAAAATGAAGTAAGTAATGCCATACAAGTCTTCTTACGAAAACCTAATGTAACAGGAAAATCGGGGTGAGTATTGTCGATAAGGACATCTAAAAAAAGTAGTTTGCGGTTTTCCTTCTTCTCCGTGTTGGTATACTGTGATTTAATATAATAAAAAAAAAATAGTAAGGCATCAGTCTCATTGCAACTGTTAAATAAACAAAGCGTATCATCCAGATATCTGCCCTCCAAAAAAAAAAAAATTTCTGGGCCCATGTATTTTCCAATCAAATCAACTCGTGGTGACCCATAAAAAGATTGGCAAGAACGGGTGCGAAGGGGGAACTTATGGCTATACCGTCCATTTGATCGTAAAAGTTCCAGTTGAAAGAAAAATGGGTCTCAGCAGTGGCAAACAAAAATAAATTCTTAAGACAACACTGGCTTAATCTAAGATGGAGTTGCCCTCCAAAATGTAGTGAACCGCTAATTCGATAGATTCTTCGAGCGGTATATTAGTGAATATTAGTGAAAGTCTTGGATGGAAAAATACACGGGCCGAGAAGTTATTTTTTGTCGCAGATGTGTGGATGATACCTTTTGCCTATTTAGTCTAACAATGAGAATGATGTCTTACGTTTTTTTATTCAATTAATTACAACATATCAACATTACGTTTACTATGGAGAAGAAGGAAAACCACAAACTACCTTTTTTTAGATGTCCTTTTGGCAATAGTCACCCCGATTTTCCTGTTACATCAGTTTTTCGTAAGACAACTTATACGGGATTACTTACTTATTATTATCATTATTATTTTTTCAGTTTCACACCCTTTTCTTACAAAATGGGTCTAATTAGTACATTACTGGACATGGCCTATAAAATAAATAACAATTGGAACGGTTTTTCACATTGACATCAAAACCAGTTTCCCATGTATGGTTGGTTATACAAAGGGTGGTGAATCATTATCTTCAGAAGTTTTAAAATCCCTCAACTGATTCACCCCGGGAAGATCATTCCAAAGAAGGGACCAAACGTTTCTTTAATTTCAAATTACCGTTAATTGGCCGCTTTTCCCTTTTAGCACAACGTAAAATAAACATTGCTTAAACAGATACTGTTAAGATCTAGACACTAGTAGATTAGCCTTCACTTCATACAAGTTAGCTAGAAAACATGTTTGGTGTGAAGGATTCGATACCCAATGCGCTGCGTTCTCAGGTGGTATACAAATTTACATGTGCTGGCTGTAATGCCCGCTATGTTGGTGAAACCACCAGATATTTTTGCAGTAGGGTTCGCGAGATCAATTTTCGGATCGTAATTTCCACATCTACAAACATTTGCAGGGTTCAGAGTCACGTAAGAACCTATGTTCATAGGGTTTTTTCCATCTTGGACTCAGCTCCCACTACTTTCCAACTAAAGGACAAATAGCCGTTCATATTGAATGGAAGCGACCCGCTCTTAATAAACAACTTAAATGTGTTAATTTAACACTCTTGCTTTTATTGATCATCATTTGTTTTTCTTGTAATCATCGCTACGTTTTTTTGTTTTTCATGTTATGTAGTAATATATCCTCAGTACCTACAATACGCATGAATATACAATAAGACATGGAACAATATGAAAGGGTGAAAATGGTCGCTGTCCACCGGTGTGGACAGCGGTATATTCACACAGTACATGTATTGAGGTACTGCACCGCGTCATGTCTGGGGGTAGGGAGGGTGGGTCGCTGACCACACTCTCGAGATGTAGTTGGAGAAATGCACAGTAAAAAGAATGGCTGTAATATATACAACGCATAAGATTGTGGGGTATCTCATTGTTAAGATAATATTCCTGTTTTATTTCCGGTACTGAGAATATGAGTATTGTGTATTTCGTTGAATCCCTTAAGTATTACGTACTATTTTTACAGTTTTGTAACTGTATCATGTTTTTTCTAATCAGCTATTTTCGTTTGTTTTCCTTAATTATTACGTAATATTTTCACAAATTTGTATTCGTATTACAATTTTTATAATAATAATCATAATAATAATAATAAACATTTATTTATACACGATAAAAACTCATTACAGCAGAGCTGATGTGGTCGTGTCTAGAAAGAAAAACATTGAAATATACTACCATAAGTGACGCGTGGAATATTCCACGTGACTAAGTTATAGCGGAGCCCGCGCACTAGTGCGTCAGCGGAGCACCATTGCTAAGGAAATTTGGTAACCTATCAAGCCAAGAAATTTTGCTAGTGACGTAATAGTCACGTGTCCGTCCGTCCGTACGTCTGCACCACAGGGTTACCAATATGAAGTAGCATACACTGGATATAACCCTGTGCTGAATCCCGTGTTTTTGGCGCGAAACTGACGCGCGTTGACCCGTGTTGTAGCAAAACAAGCAAAGACAACAAAAGTCAAAAACAGATTTGTTAATGGAAAAAAAAGTTCAAAAGAATACTCAGTTGTCTTTTTGGTGGAAGGCGAAAAGTTTAATTTAGGCGAAAAAAATTAGGCGATAAAGTTCAGGCGAAAAGTTCAAATTTACCTAGCCGGTTCTGTTGCGAACTCGGTCGGCACACCGCTTGAGTTCGCAGCTTTTCGCAGCGGTTTCGACGCCCAATATCGGAGAGCTAGTGCGTTTTGGTTTTTTCTGTCCACAACCATGGTTTTTACGGCGGTCCAAACACATTTTGCCAGGAAAAACACCAGCATTTTCATGTTGATAGGCAGCTTGTCACGAAGAAAGAAATAAGTAGTAAAAAAGATAAGAATAAACGCTCATGGCCTAGTGGACTAGTCGCCGGCTTATGACGCTGTCGAGACGGGTTCGGCTCTCAGCGAGGAAATGATTTTTTTTTTTAATTTAACGACTGGAATGAGAGTATTTTCACAATTAATAAGTGCCAGTAAAAAAAAACAACAACAAAAACAACAAAAAGAGGGGGCTCCGCTTTTAGGCTTGACTTAATCTATATATTATTTTCTAGGTGTACACACAAGCCTTTTGGCGAGTGTGTCAGTATATCGTATTTTCAAATTGCCCAAATACACTTTGTTTGCCGCCCAAAATTTTTCATAGGCATTGTTTTTAATTTCTCTTCGGATGATTATCTTTCCCAGGAGAAATTGAAAACAATTCTTATGCAAAATTTTGGGAGGCAAACAAAGTGTATTATGAAGAGAAGTCAAGAGTGTGTCCCGTGTTGCTGAGGTGATCACCCACAGCAGTTGTCGATGAGCAGTTGCAAGGGAAATGACACTTTCAAGAGACGAATTAGAGAGGCCATCGAAATTCACTGTCAGACCCCAATAATGAATCGCGACAACGGATACGAGCTCCTGGCGATCTATGTGGATGTTTTGTCACGGGGTTTTCACCATCCTAAATCACGTGACAAAACATCCAACACCAGTGGAAACTGGAAACTGGAACCACAAAAACCGAGATTTAGTATTTTTGTTTAAAGCACGTCAGATGGAGGATGGGTCTTAAGCATTTGCTCATTTGTTCTTTTGGAGGAGAACCTGGGGCCCAATTCAACACTGACTAGCTTTGCTGGAACAGAAATGAAACAAATTAAAAATAGTTTTCATTGCGGACTCAGGTAGGGCATTCTCTTTCAGGTCTCTGATTCAACGTAACCGCTTATAGTTCTTGAATCTGTGTTTTCCTGTCGAGGCAATGAGAAAGAAAAGTTGCGGGCAAAGGGAAAAGGTTATTTTCAAAATAAAGTAAAAGGGGGCTGTTCTCGCAAACAAACTATGAGTGAGTGCCAACTGATCAAAAAATTGTTGATGGAATAAATACATAGTTAACGGGTCTACAACCTTGTGCGACGGTCACATTAAGGTTTTTTATTACGCAGTTAACCTCTGCAATTCAGGCACTTAAAAATAACGATTGATTTCTTTATTTGCTTTGCCTGTTTTATTTTTTTCTAGCGTTTGCATTTTAAAACAATGATTAGCCTTACTGATAGCTCTTCTAATTAACTAATTAATCAAGCAAACGATTGCTTGGCTGATTATTAATTTATTGGTTGATTAAATCATTGTTTGAACGAGTGATCTATCGATCGATTCACTTGTTAATTGACTGATTATTGGTTTCATTGATTGAAAGATTTAACATCAGTTATTTATTGATTTGTTGAGTAAATGAATATTTTCCGTTATCAGTCAGTTTTTACCACCTCAGTCAGGAGCATATGACAGGCTTCTGCCTCAGTTAATTATTTTGGAGGATTTTTTCTTGCATGCCCGTGATTCATCTGTCTCCTTCCACTGACACCGCTGACCAGATTCATCCACCTCGCAGTGCTCAAACTCCCTCCAGCAAATCGACTTCATCCAAGACAGCGACCTCTCCCCTGCTTTCTGTTCACATCCAGATAACCTTTTTTGGCACTTGGGGTCTGAACTGAAAGAGCATTCGTTAGGTTTAAACAGGCATTGGCGACATCCTGCCTCATAGTACCCCCGAAGGTTTGCTTTTTGTCGCGGACTCACTTTGCTCCATTCCCCTCGCAGGTAAGAGAATGTCGTGTAGAGCTTTCCACCTTTGATGATGGTGCCATATAAGTAGTACTCAGTCCCGCTTTTAATCCCGAATGGTCCCGAAATGGAGCTTGACACGTATCTGGACGGGGCGTAGAGTTTTGTGGATAGTTCTGTGTCAAACACACCAAACGCCTCTTCTTGTGACCCATGTGGTAGACCTTTGAACACCTCTCGGATGCTGATGTTGAACACTTCATAACTGCCATGGTTCTCAGGTCCTGATAACACAGCAGCGCGAATAACTGAAGGAATAAACATGTTTGAAATGAGTAAGCAGATGAGTAAGTCAGTCATTTAAAAAACATAAATAGATACGTAGCGACACCAAGATGAATTTTAATGGTTTTCCAAGATACAACGATTACAAATTTAAATGTTAACCCAGAATAAAGTTACCCATCATGTTTTATTTTATTCGCAGAAACAAGGAAATTTAAATTGATCTTCTTATACTGTAGTTATTTTTGGTAATCCTTAAGATGATTTTTCAGTACTCCTTTTAATTGACCCTAAAAATAGGTGACATCATCCCTTGCGTGCTTCAGCCCCAGGATAGTGGGAGGGGTTGAAACTCCTATAAGATATGACCACAATCAAGATTTTGCTGTTTTTAAAGTAACTGAAATGAACTATAATTAAAAAACAGCAACGAAAAACGACGAGCGAGTTGCTTTTCCCGATATTTCGGACAGTCAGGCCGTCCTTCTTCGGGGGATTTAGATATATGATACGATTGTTTGGAATTTAAAATTTAAACAAGCGATGAGGACGAAATAACATTACCATGAATAAACATAGAGAAGTGTAAATAATAATAATAATAATAATAATAATAATAATAATAATAATAAAAATAAATGTCATGTATCTACTGTAACCTTTTTACTACATATTGTAACGACTATCCGTTTTTTCATTAAATCCTCCCAAGAAGGACGGCTTGACTGTCCGAAATATCCGGAAAACCAACTCGCTCGTCGTTTATTCGTTAGTGGGAGGGGATCTGGGGAGGAGATACTTTTTTTTTTGTCCTGGGGGGGGGGATGAAGATAAATATTGTTCAGACCATCTTACGCTTTGCTCTGGGCTGTAATCCATACAGAATGAATAGCAGACATCTGCGGTGTATTCAAAATGTGTATTTCTCTTGCATTTTATAAGACCTTCCTGGGATACTTGTTAAAACAAACTAAAGCTTGATCTGTCATAGGAATAACTTTCTTACAATTTAACGATTGTCTGAGGTGTCCGAAGAGATGACTATTTCACCTAAACGATTCTGTTCGTTTGGGCTTAGCTTGAACACAGATGTGTCAAAGTAAAAATTGTCAGTACAACTAAACTTACCGAAGTCAGCTTCACAAAAAGCCTGTTGGGGATGCTCAAGTTGAAAAAATCCAGCAAGGGAAGGTGAAAGTGTGTAAAATAACACAACCAAACACAACTGGACCGTCATGGTATCCTCTGAGATACGACTATTTCAAATTTCGCCGTTTTCTAAAATCGCTTCTTGTTTTCTTGAGGTTGTTTTTCTTCAGCTCGTCAGAGTTGAGTCTGATAGTTTACTGTAGTTCTTGCGGTAATTTATATCCATTGTGACACGGAAATGACTTGGGCGGCGGTCCAAAACGGAACGTGAGACATTAATAATTCGAATTTCTGCGAGGTTTTTTGCCAATTGTTTTTTCCGTTGAAGCAAAGGAAGTCCTAAAACGCCTTGCACGAGACTTCGAAAGTTACAATTTTTGACTGGATAGAGATATTCTATTACGTCACACGCGTTTTTTTTGCAAATAGGCGTAAGTTCGATTATGGAAAAGGTGTATACTGAGTGCTCTCACATCGGTCGCGCTCAAGTGTTATTTTCTCCAATGAAAGCTCTAGAAACACGATTGTGTTTATTGAAATAAATTTTTTCCCACAAACATTGTCTTAACACAATCTTTTTAAAAGATCAGGAAGATACATGATAAGGTGGTTTGGACTGAATATGAGATCCGTGACCTCTAAATTGTGGATTAAAGTAGTTTTTAAAAAATTATTACACGCATAAGCGTATACTGCAAACTGCCCAGAACGCAAGCGAAAACAAAATCCTCTTTTCCTTTGAGGGATGTTGCGTAGATCTTAAAAAAATAATCCGTTAATTCTGGCTCATGCGCCAATTTCTTCTCATCGCTCTCCTAAGCACTAGCTACACTTCGGACCACACGCAGAGTAGCAGAAGAAGTGACTGCCGTAATCAGATTAGATGGTCCTAGATTGTGAGCAAGTGACTGCAAAGCTTCAGGGTTAGAAAATAGGGCTTAAAATGTAGGAAAGTTCTGCTTAAAGGAGCTACGTCACGAACAACGCATCTTGAAAAAATTGCAATTTTTTCCAAGTTTGTCATTCGTAATCCATCTTAATCTTCCTCAGTCGTAACCATCCATGTTTAGTTTTGGTTTATCGTTACTTCTTTGGTGTCTTTCTACCTTAGGAAACTCAGTATTATTTTAAGGTTTCCTACAATATAAATTTTTTCAGATCAGAAAAATGAATGAAAATACCGTGACATAGCTCCTTTAAATGAAAACAATTCTTGTCAGTTCATTTGGAAGTTTTAATTATCTGTGAAAGTGAAGATTGTGTGATGCAAGCAAAATGAGTTTGAACAAATGGGGCAGGTCGAACAATAGCCTATTTAAAGATACCTACACTATATTCAGAGTAGTCGCCCCTTATGTTTTTTTTTTCGGGGCGGGGGGAGCTCAGTCTGCCTAATTGACGCCATAATAGAGTTATTTTATATGATAAGAAATGTTGGTACGTACGCCAAATGAAACAGATTTTGTATTGAGCTCCACTCAAAATCTGCTGAACAAAAGGAGAAATTTCATGATTCTTCATCTCAGATGAAACTCGGAGTTGCATAGGACGTTGCACATAACCGGCTTAACCGTGATAATTTTACCTATAGATATTCGCTGGTCAAAGTGTATAACGCTTTATCGCACATCTTTCTTCGGAAGGATATCTTGTGATAATGTTTGTGAGAATAACTTTACTACAACAAAACTGTTTTTTCTTTTTTTTTACGTTTTCATCAAACACACAACATTTGTGCTCAGCTTCCGTAACAGCACGCAGTCCTGTATTTACGTATGCTGCAAAACAGAATCACGTCAAAAACCGGCTCAATTTAAAAATCTAGGAAGTCAAAAATTGAACTTTCTATTAATTTTTGTATATTAAATTAAATAGTAAACGTTGAAAAAAGAATTAACGAAACCATCCATATTGATCCGGTCTTCAATTTCGGAGATTTACTTGCCTTTGCGAGCGCATGTTTCACGAATTACTCGCACAAGACCTGGGGATTTATATTTCCGGATAGAGGTTTGTCTCCTACGCGCTTTTAAATAAGTTTACTAGTATAAAAGTCAATACGTTCTCGACAAAACAGCTGTTACAACTTAGAGGGCGTATTGAAGGATTCCGAAGCACGTTTCACTCCCACTCCTCCGTTGATTTGTTATGACTGGCTTCAGTTGTTGCGGTAAACTTCATGGATTATGTTGAAGCAAACTATTTTAGGAATTCGTCTGGTAATGTAATAAATGCTACTTATGCTTTGAAGCCTGCGAGATATTGATTACGATGAAAAAAGTAAAGTATAATAAATTAAACACCTGCAGAAACCATTTAGGAGGAAAATGAACAGAGAGTGAGCAAACGATCTATCCAGGCCCATGCACATTCTCTTTTGGCCAACAATGTCTTGAATAATCAAATGTGAGAATCAACACGCACTAGAAACGTCTTTTCGAATTGGAAGACGAGACCGGATCAAAAGTCCGTTTCAAGAGGTCGGAAATATAATGGCCCTGGCTGACTCTCCTATTATAATCTTTTTGATGGAGGATAATACTATGGTTGGAGCATGAAACATTATGCTGACATTCTAGTAATCGAACAGCCTTTAAATCAAGGACGCGAAAGGGAGGTATCGGGACTGTATAGTTACAGTTTATATGAATTTCTGCCGTCCCTTTATTAACAAATTAATTGTCCACAGTAAAGTGTTGACTCCACGGGGAGCGGGGCGTATTCCCTCTTGGAGCTATACAGGTATTCAGTAGTATGTGCGGCTCCAAAGGGTATGGATTTCGAGCCGCTTTGGTCTTAAAATTTGGTACCACTTCTCATCTCTCGAGGAGTACGTTTTGATTAAAATCAGGTCTGACATAGGGTATCGAATTTTGGGTCAGGTCTGAAATCGGTTACTTCCCCCGGCCTTTCCTGGGAGGTGACCGTATAATGGAATTGTCCGCACCATAACTGAAGCTGCTTTGCTATTGATGATGACCCGGTGTTATTTTGTGAGTAAAATCAGTAAATATCAAACAATTTTATTGTTAGATAGGGCTTTCCTTGATACTGAAGCACTGCGGGCTTGTTTTGAATGTTTCTCGGTTGAGGAAAGCCATGACTTGGTTAGTACTTTGTGTTTTGGTCCACTTTGGTACCTTCTGATTTACCTCGCTTAGTGATCCTAACACCAAGAAATCAAAGAGGCTTTTTTTTTCCCAGTGTCCCAGTGTTTATTTTTTGGATGGGAATAGATATTTTTTCCTGGCATTATTTGACCATTATTACGAGCATCATAGCTGCATATGGGCTTAATTTTGAGCAAAATAGTCTGCTTTCTTTGAAAATGATATTGTGTTTTTGGAGCGTCGTGTGTCATTGGTGAAAAAAAGCTTTCTAAAAAAGCATTCAAAAATAAGCTTTCTAAAAATAGATGGCACCTGGCCGCATTTTAGCGGTTGATTTTCGCAAGCTGGCTGAAAATACTTGAAAAGAAGTATTCTTTACGAAGTAAATTTCCTAATGTTTCTATTATTGAGAGCATAACAGATGCATACGGCCATAGTTTAGGGAATTATAGTCCATTTTAGATCAAAGGGGTCGCCAAGCAAGGGCAAAATACTCAATTTTAAGAGCAAAATGTATCATATTTCGACGCAAACATGGTTTTGAAAAATAGCTCTCTAAATTATAAACGACGTCTGACTTTCCTAGCCACCCTGTAAAGTTAATTTTCGCAAACTGGTTAATGATGCGTGAATGGAAGTATTCTTTACGAAGTAAACGTTCCGGCAATAATGGATGGTGATGACACAGCTGTTGGTTGAGTTTTTTTAATCTTCAAAATTAGACGTTTAATAAAAATAAAAAGAAAGTGTGAAATTTTTAGCGTTCAGAAATTGAGTCATGCTCTACTTAAACAATGTATAAAACAAATAGATTCTAGACCGTGCCTGTGCACTATGATGACACACAGGTGACGTCAACACGTGGTAAGAACAGCAGTCAGGCTACTGGCCTGCGGCTCGTACCGAACTTCTTTGTTCTCACCTCATTTTGACGTCACCTGTGTGTTATTAAAGTACACACGCGTGGTCAAATAGAACCTATTTGTCTTCTGCATTGTTTTAATATCGTTGTTGCCGCACAAAAGTAGAAATATGTTTTTTTAATCTTCGTAGTGATCGTTTGAGCGCGCAGAACTTTGCAGCTCATTACGTCATTCGCGCATCTACACTTTTACGAAGTCCCTTAGTCCGATCAAAGCGCGCGTCTTACTTGGTCGATTGCATAAATCCTCATCATCAATTACACAGTGAAGTCAAGCCTTAGGACCACCACTTCTTTTTTATGGCCCGAACAAAACCCAAGTTATTTTCGTACGTGAAAAACATGCGACTACCTACCACCGTGACCTCTCGAAATCCCAACTGTTATGTTCTTTGTAAACCAGTACCCCGCTAATTTTGCGTGTGGTAATGTTTATCACTAAAGCAAACAAAAATCAACAATAAAAATGTCAAAACTATTACTTTGTTTTCTATTATTTTAACTATCAAGTTATTTTGTGTTTTCGTTTCTAGTGTCTCCTTCCTTCTGCTGTTTTTGTTTTTGCCCCTCCTAATCTTTTCCGCAGAAAATCGTAATTTCCCACTTCCCCGTAAACATGAACAGCTTACTACGGCCAAAATTTAAATTTGCAACAGGTCGGTGGTTCCATTTCAGTGCCACTGAAGGCACATCCGGTCAAAAGTTTTGATATTGGTTCTCTTTATGTCACTTGTACTACGCGTCCTCTGTTCCCACCCTTTGCTCTCTCTGTCACGGGCAAACGACGCAAGCCACCCTTCCTCGACATGGTGAGCAGTATGCAACATAATGTAATCCCCTATAATCTCCACTTCCACTTCCAATTTCTATAATTAGTCTATAATACGATAAACTCTCATAACATTCACTTCCAGAGCCAAACCCCACTGCCCTTATAACTGCAATAATTTCTTCCCTTTTGCTTAAATTAGTCTATAATGTAATCAATACCTATAGCTTTCATCTCCAGCCAAACGCCGCTGTCACCAGTTTATGTAACTTGGTTTAGTTCGAGTTTCGTGGACGAAACCCTAGAGTGTGTACACCACGTCAAATGATAGGTATTGAGAAGTAGTTTACCCATGAACAGTTTCCTCTTAATTTTGCTTTTAGTTTTGTTCCTTGGAAGAGAAACGGTACTTTACTTTTGGAAAGCTCATTTACGTTCATTTACGTGACGCACGCATCGCAAACTTTCGCAATTCATGTTATGACGTCTTCGACGGTTTTAAGGTTGCAACCTTTTAAATATTGTTACTCGGCTATGAATAAATGGAGGCGTGGTGAACCCTGAAAAAATCAAATCCGACGGAACTTTCACCAAAGAACAATCAAGTCACAGTTGACTTGCTCGAATCCAACCTGCGGATCCAACTAACTTCTAAAAGGGTCTATAAGGAAACTCTTCCACAAGACAGCAAGCAAACAACTCAAAAGCGAAGAACGAAGTGATCCAGAAATGACTGCATTGTCCTGCTTAGTCTTTTTACTCTGTGTTGCCGTTGCTTTTAGTTTTCCTTTTACTATAGGCAGCTTGTGTTCAGTGAGAGGTAGCCGTCAGCTGCAAAAAGCTTTCTGCAAGTACTCGTCTTTTGGTAAATTTGATGTTTTGGCATAAGCGTTTTTTCTTTCTTGTCACAATGTTCGTCTCAAGGGACCATTCATTTACATATGAGGTAGAGGAGCGAAGGGGTAGGGAGGAATGATGTAAAAAAAAAGTTTTAAATGGGAGTCGCCAAAAGGACTTCGTTGGACCGATTGTCATCGAAACAAAGGTGAAGTTCATCCTCATCATGCTCCAAAAGAAACCTTGGTAATCTTAGGTTGAGTCAGTAACCAGTGGTTTTTGGGCAGAGGGAGGGAGGAGGAATTCACGAGAAGCCATGACAAAATACTTTTGGGTTGATAAAATTACGCCTCTCTCCTCCTCTTTAACAATTATTGTTAACACAATCGTGACGTCAGGTCCACTTGGTATCTTGCAGTGACTTTAATTTAGGCCTAAGAGCTACTCTTTTTTTGGACCTGGAGGTGGGATAGCGTTTTGTCCATACAGGATTCAAAGTTTGAACCCCCTGAAGACACCTCAGCAAATCGCTGTTCAGTAACTTTGATTTGAATGGTCACACCTTAACATTCCATCCATAAACCGTACAATGAACCGCACCTAATGAAGGCACTGTTTGATGGCTTTTATGTTTAGTCTTTTTTGGAGTTTTATCTCAAAGGGTTCTAAGTCTTAGCCACTCAATAAGAGCCAACATTTAAACTTAAAGAATATATAACAGAGTAGTAAAGGTAACAATCACGATTTGTTTTCTTTGGCAGTAGTCTGTGCCAGAGCGTTGTCAGAACATCAAGAGGAGGCATTGGACAGTGACCTCTTAGAAGTCGCCCGCGAACAAATTTACACACTGAAGGTCATCCAGATATTCTTTGTCAATGTACGAGGAGTCCGTATCCCTGACAAAGTCAGTCTTTACGTGCCGAGCAAAATGACGTTCGCTTATATAAGCTTGAAGCGTGATAAGGGATATCTGTTAACTGGTTACATCGGCTACACTGGCAATTTGAGAATGAATCTTTGTGACTGGCATAAAAAGTGGGCGGATGTGGACAGTATGCGATAAATTGTCCAAGGCATGATGACATTTTTTCGTAATCTTTCTTCTCTCAAGAGGCCTTAATTGTTAAGGACTTAAGCTTAAAGTTTCAGACGTGAATAACATATGCTCAACAATTTTCTTTTTACGGGACATGTTATCAGAGAACACGATAGATTCACATGAAAATTATGCTCAACAAGACAAGACAAGTGTGTTTTGTGTCTTGCAATTGTTAGTTCTGTACATTTCTATCTGAAATTAAAAAATATTTTCACAATATAGACATGCAACAGTTTTACACTCTGCTAAGAAATGGTTGTTCAATACAAAGTAAACAAGTTGTTGGTTATTAAATTAATGTAAAAGGCATTCCTTCGTTATTTTGTTGTGTGACATGGCTAACTGCTTTTTCGACCATTATAATCTAGTGTTACTTTTTCCCAAAATTGAGACGTGCTTGAACCCACAGCCAAAGATCGCTAGAGGCGAAGAGCGAGGAGATTGAAGTGGAATATCAAATATAATATGCAGTAAACAAGTAAGACGACGATGGAGAAAAAGCGTTTTTTGCGAAAAAGCCCCCAAAATGCACTTTGCAGTCTTGGCTAATAAGGTAATGATATTTTTTTGCGTCATATTCCTTGAGTTGGGAGAAATCAGCTGCCAAAAACTGGGTTAGATCATGATGTTAGTGACACTATCATATTTACGCTTTTCAGAAGCCGCACGCGCTAAGAGAAATTGCTGCGTAGGATTGACGAATTTTACTGTTTTCTGGCACCGTTTTGTCAACAAGAATGTCAATGTCGTCGTCTGTTAAAACAACAAAAAGTCTTCCATGATGAAGTTTTTTTTTATAGGACCCTTTTAAACTCAAGGTTTGAAAAGTCGATGATAACACTTGGGAAATATCATTTGATATTCAGAACTTAGTTTTATTCGTGTCACGTGGCGAATTTTTGCACGAAAATCGAGTCATACGTTAGCTCACAGTCAACGGGGCGGGCAACGCTGAGTTGGCTATGAGAAATGTACTTCGACGCGACTAGGCTGAAAAATATCGTTTGTTATACCAGGGCCTTCGTTATACAGGGTTCCTTATGTCGGAGTTCCACTGTAGAACTAAAAGACGGTGCCCTACAGGCCCGCCGTCTTAAAAAGCAAAGAGCTGGAGAAGAGGAAGTGCTAACACTACTGAAAATTAAAGAGTAGCTAAAAATAAATACGAATAAAGGTGGTAGTTTCTAAAAAGGCTGTGGTGTTGCTTCGGTGGGAAAGTGAAACAGGAAACTATAAAATTAGATTTTTCATACTGAGTTTCTAAGCACGGTAGTGAGAAACCCAAAAAGCTAACGTTTCGAGCGTAAGCTCTTTGTTAGGGTCACTTGTGTTTGGTTTATATCATTTCGTTGAACGGTGGAGCTACGCTATTGGTGAAAACATGCATGGCAAGGTGAAAGACAAGAATAAATTAGTTGAACGAAAAGCATTCCCTAATTCTGATTTGCAATTTGGGAGATGAATTTTGGTTCTAAATTTTTTCGGCATTCCGTGTGACCCTAATATAAGGGAAGGCCGCAGAACGTCACGTGTTGGCTAGAATGATCACGGAGATTTAAGGGTAGAGCAACTGGTTTGGAGTCGCATTGATGTTCGCCTAGGCACCTCACCGTTCTGACAGCGAAAATCTTTTTGCATAAAGTGCATGTTATGCAAGAGACAACATTTAGAAAGGTGGCGTCCTTTTCATTGGCGTTTGCGTTATAATGCAAGGATAAACTTTGCATCGTTGGGCAGTCATTGCAGGATACCAGGTAGATCATCAGCCGAATTTTTTTCTGACGTGACAAAAAGATTTTTGTCACGTTTGAATAGATCAGTGGGGGCTGTATCGTTGTCATTTTTTCTGAAAATTTTATAGACATGTTCATGCGTGGAAGCAAGTTGAGCCACTAGTATGCAATTTATGACTATAAAAATTCCTTACTTTGTTAACACTATATCTTTATTATTCGATATGACTTTAAAATTGTCCATTTTGCTATTTTTAGGGCGTTGTTTACAACAGTGGTATAGATGTGTCTTTTTAAAAAGCAAGGCAAGAATTTCAACCTGGAAATTTTAGATTTCCTTGTTTCTGTTTGAAGACCCTAACAGAGACCCTAAGACGTTCCGCGTTCTAACTGATTTGTGCCTTATTAACACTTTAGTTGTTTCATGTTTATTTAAAATGAGCCTATTGTAAATACTCTTTAGTTGTAAGTAAGTACTATACAGTCTTTTCTATTTTACAAAATATGACTTCATTGGCTATAAACGTTGCCATTTCACTCAGAACAAGCATGAGTACTTTCGAAAGATTTTCCACGAATACCTAATCAAATTTAACAAAATCTGGAACTTTATATTTTCAGCAACCTGTTTTATCACTTATCTAAGTTATTTTGTTAAGACGAAAACCAATTGCACGGTTATTTTGAAACTATTTTATTCTGAAGTAGATTTGTTTAAAAACCAGGTGCGAGTTTGCTCGCAATGAAATGGCACTCGATCTTATTGGTCGTCCTTTCGTTTTATTTACATTTATTTTGCTGTTTGAACAGTGGATTATAATATGGTTTACCAGGAAAGCAGTCTTTTGGACATTTGCAAATTCTGCTCGATGACATAGTGAAACAAAAAGGCTTTCCAAGAACGAAACGAAGCAAAACGATGAATTGCCATCGAATGTCATCGGCAAGTGGCCGGTGGTTGTGACGTCAAGAAGACCTCATCTGTCATTGCGTTCTGTCTGGTCTTTGTTCAGAATAACAGAAAACTGACAATCATTAGGTTGACTTTATCTACAAGGATAGTACTATACCCTCGATCCTTCCAGCATGCAGGGAGGAAAGTCATATCTACAATATTTATATTTTGGGGGAATTCATATAATTGACCTCGAGCATTTTACCTCTTTTTGAAGTTATTACTATATCGTTATTTGGTGAGATTCCCTTTCAAGGTTGTTTGGGTTTTCTGAAGAAGTTCGTGTTTCCAGTGTCCGAGCTGAGGGAACTTGAATCATTTTCTTTGGCCGGGAATGTCGTCTAATTCATATAGCAGTTAGCCAAAGAATACAGTTTTATCTTTTTGTTGCGCCCGACTGCGGCAAGAACACGTTTCTATGTGTTCCGGACGAAAGTGGAATGTAAATAAAGCATAATACTATTGTTGGAGCAGTGAATATTATGGTAACATACTGATAATCGGACCTCCTTTAAATTATGGACGCGGAAAGGAGATGTTCGTGTTATAGAGGTAGGGTCTCTATGAACTTTTGTCTCCTTCTGACCAAGAGAACTGTACGTAATGAAAAGGTGTCTGAATTTTGGAAGTGAATTTGAATTCGACCTCAAATAAAGTCTATGTGTATATATGTGTGTGCGTGACCGCGGTGCCCCTTTCCTACTGATGATCAGCTGTACCATTTTGTGAATAAAATCAGTAAATATTAAACAATTTTATTGCTCAGTGGGGCATTTGTTGATGGTGAAACACTGTAGGCTTGTTTTGAATCAGTTTCACGGTTGAGGAAACCATAAGTTGGTAAGAAGTTTGTGTTTGGTGCACCTATTTTTTATCTTCTAATTTTCCTCACTTGGTGATCCTAACACTAAGCGTGTTTCGAAAGTGTTCCAGGGTATTTTTGAATATTAGGATAGGTAAGTTTCAAGTTTCGCTGGTATTATTTGATCATTCAAGTTCAAAACATGGTAGCTGAATACGGACTTAATTTAGAGCAAAATAGTCTGTTTTCGATGAAAATGATACTAAATGTTTGCAGGGTGATGTGTCGTTGGTCACGGCCCAAACAAGCTTTTGCAAAACGCTTTCTAAAGAGGGATCATGACTGTTGTTAGCCGCCCTTTGAATTTGATTTTCGCAAGCTAGCTGAAAATACGTGGAAAGAAGTATTCTTTACTTTGCAGATTTCCTTGTTTCCGTTTGAAGACCATAACAGCAAGTACGTTTATAGATTGGGGATGTATAGTCCATTTTACATCGAGGTGTTGCTAAGGTCATAATGTTCAATTTTCGGAGCATAGTGCATCGTGTGTCGACCTGCATGAACATGGTTTTGAAAAAAGCTCTCTAAATATTAATAAACGACACCGTAGCTGCCCTGTAAAGTTAATTTTCGCAAGCTTGTTGGTGATACGTGAAAGTAAGTATTCTTTACGAAATATAGTAATCAGCTGGTGGTGAGCTAGTGGTGACACAGCTGTTGGTTGAGTTTTCTTTCTTTACTTCAAAATTAGACGTTAAAAATCGAAAAAGAGTATGATAATTCACAAAGAGGATCTCGTAATTTTTATTTAGGGTACAGAAAACTGAGTCATGTTCTGCTTAACAAATCTATTCCATTTGGCCATGCGTGTGTACTCTGATAATGTTACAGATGACGTCAAGTCGTCGTAAAAACAAAGAGGCTGTTGACGTCACCTGTGTTATCAGCGAACACAAGTACGATCAAATAGACTCTATTTGTCTTACACATTGTTTTAATATCGGTATTGCCACACAAAACTAGAAAGGTTTTTTTTTAAATCTTCGTAGTGATGATTTGCGCGTGTAGAACTTTGCAGCTTATTACGTCATTCGTGCATCTGTACCTTAATCATAAACTTCCTTTGTCCAATCAAAGGGCGGGTCTTACTCGGTCAATTGTATAAATCATTATCATCAACTACACAGTGGAGTCAAGCCTTACGACCGCCACTACTTTTTATGGCCCAAAACAAACCCAAGTTATTTCCGTACGTGAAAAACATGCGACTACCTACCACCGTGACCTCTCGAAATCCCAACCGTTGTTTTCTTTGTAAACCAGTACCCCACTAATTTTACGTGTGGTAGTATAATCACTAAAGAAAACAAAAATTAACAATAAGAATGTCAAAACTATTAAATTATTTTCTATTATTTTAACTATTGAGTTATTTTGTGTTCTCGTGTCTAGCGTCACCTTCCTGCTGTTGTTTTTGTTTTTGCGCCTTTTTTTCCGTAGACAATCGTAAGTTCCCACTACCCCGTTAAGGACGGTGCCTACTAATAGAGAGGTCTTTTTGCAAAGGTTATGGCTATGGAGAAAAGGCAAACCTCTGCAAGGGATATTGGAATCTAAAAAGCAAAATGTGGGTAACCACGCATTCTTCAGAGATAAAATACAAAGAGAATGTATGGCATTTTCTCTGGCATTATCATCTCTGAAAAATGCGCATTTAACCCCCGTTTTCTTTTTCCCTGAATTCTGATAGCCCTTGTTAAGAGCTGCTTTTTGTATATAGTCAAAATCGCGCAAAAATACCTTTGCATTAGTAGGCAAACGAATATCTCAGACCAGGGGGCCGTTTCTCGAACGTCCCGATAACTTTTCGGGCGCGGAAAGCTATTTCATGTGCGTGATGTTTACATTAAAGACTACAATTTTGATGGAAAACAAGTCGGGCTGATAATCGGGCTAAAAACGTTCTATAGATTCTTATATATTATAAAATATAGCTGCGGGCCTGAATAGTTATCGGGACTTTCGAGAAACGGGCCCCAGGCGTGCGTTTCTCGAAAGCTCCGAAACTTTTCGGGCCGATTTCAGGCACAATAACTCATACTGTATCTTGTAAGCAAAAGTTTCTAGGCATGAAACTTTCCTAGAAGTTTAATATTCCCTATCTTACAGATATGAAAATAACGGCTTTGTAGAAATAGTAGTTCATATTTTTACAAATGGCTTTTTCGGGACTTTCGAGAAACGGGCCCTTGATTCGAGATACGCAGAACGTATGCGCAGTAACAAAAGAAGGCAAAGATGAACAATCTGTTAATACAGTGAAAATTTCAAGTTACAACTGGTCGGTGGTCGCATTAATCGGATTCCATTTGAGTGCCACTGAAGGCACATCCAGTCAAAAGTTTTGATATTGGTTCTCTTAATGCCACTTGTATTACACGTCCTCTGCTCCCACCCTTTGCTCCCTCTGTCACGGACAAACGACGCAAGCCACCCTTCCTCGACATGGTGAGCAGTATGCAACATAATGTAATCCCCTATAATCTCCACTTCCACTTCCAATTTCTATAATTAGTCCATAATATGATACACACTCATAGCATTCACTTCCAGAGCCAAACCCCGCTGCCCTTATGACCCCAGTAATCTCTTCCTCTCTTGCTAAAATTAGTTTATAAAACAATTAATAGTCATAGCTTTCGTCTCCAGCCAAACGCCTATGTCACGATTTTATGCAACGCAGTTTAGATCAAGTTTCGTGGATGAAACCCTAGAGTGTGTAGACCTAGTTAAATAAAGATATTGAGCAGTAGGCAAGTACCAAGTACCGTTTCCTCTTAATTTCGCTTTAGTTTTGTAAGAGAAACGGTTCTCACTTTTCGAATGCTCATTTACGTTCGTTCTGACGTGACGCACATACCGCGAACTTTCACAATTTAGCTTATGACGTCTTCGGCGGCTTATGTTGTTATTCGGCTATGAATAAATAGAGGTCTGTTGAGCCCTGAAAGAATCAAATCCGACGGAACGTTGGCCAAGAACAGCTCGAATCCAACCTGCGGATCCGACTAACGTCTATAAGAAAACTCTTCCACAAGACAGCAAGCAAAGTACTCAGAAGCGAATAGCGAAGTGATCCAAAGATGACTGCATTGTCCTGCTTAGTATTTTTACTCTGTGTTGCTGTTGCTTTTAGTTTTCCTTTCACTATAGGCAGCTTGTGTTCAATGAGAGATAGCCGTCAGCTGCAAAAAGCTTTCTGCAAGTACTCGTCTTTTGGTAAGTTTGATGTTTTGGGATAAACATTTTTTCGCACTCATCACAATGCTCTCGGAGGACCATTTATTTTCATGAGGTAGAGGGGCGGTGAAAATTGAGGGGATAGGGAAAATGATGCAAAAAAAGGTTCAGATGGGAGTCGCCAAAAGGGCTCCGTTGGACCGATGAAACAAAGGTACGAGTTCATCCTCCTCAAGATCAAACGGCACGTGGGAATTTTAGGTTGAGTCAGTAGCGAGTATTTTTTGTGCGGGAGGAGGAAGGAGAAATTAGAGGGAAGCCACGTAAAATAATTTTGGGTTGATAAAATGACACCTCTCTGTTAACACAATGGTGACGCCGGGTCCACTTGGTGCCTTGCAGTATCTATTAGGCGTCCATAAAGGATTCAAAGTTTGAACCACCTGAAGAGCGGTGAAAGCACCACAGCAAATCACTGTTCAGCAACTTTTATTTGAATGGTTTCACCTTAACATTCCATCCATAATCTGGAAAGTTAGAATCGCCTCGAACGTTACAATGAACCGCACCTAATGAAGGCACTGTTTGGTGGCTTTTATGTTTAGTCTTTTTTGGAGTTTTATCTCAAAGGGTTCTAAGTCTTAACCACTCAATAAGAGTAGTAAAAGTAACAGTTCTTTGTTTTCTTTGGCAGTTCTCCGTGCCAGAGTGTTGTCAGAACATCAAGAGAAGGCATTTGACAGTGACCTCTTAGAAGTCGCCCGCGAACAAATTTACGCACTGAAGGTCATCCAGATATTCTTTGTCAATGTACGAGGAGTCCGTATTCCTGACAAAGTCAGTCTTTACGTGCCGAGCAAAATGACGTCCGCTTATCTAAGCTTGGAGCGTGATGGGGAATATCTGTTAACTGGTTACATCGGCTACACTGGCAATTTGAGAATGAATCTTTGTGACTGGCATAAAAAGTGGGCGGATGTGACGTCCCTCGAGAGAAGAGGGTTAAGAGGACAGTATGCGAGAAATTGTCGAAGGCATAATGACATTTTTTCGTAATCTTTCTTCTCTTAAGAGGCCTTAGGACCTAAGCTTAATGTTTCAGACATGAATAACGTATGCTCAACAATTTTCTTTTTAAGGGTCACGTTATCAGAGAAGACGATCGATTCACGCGAAAATTATGCTCAGCAGATTTCTCTTTAAAGGTCACGTTGGGGTATTTCTTACAAAATAGAAAAGGGGCTAGACAAGTGTGTTTTGTGTCTTGCTAGTTTTGTACATTTCTGTCTGAAAGAATATTTTCACAATATAGAGACATGCAACAGTTTTACATCCTGCAAAGCAATGGTTGTTCAATACAAAGTAAACAAGTTTTTGGTTATCAAAATAACGTTGTGTTGAGTGACGTGGCTAACTGCTTTTTCGACCATTATAATCTAGAATTACTTTTTCCAAAATCGAGACGTGCATGAAATCACAGCCAAAGATCGCTAGAGGCGAAGAGCGAGGAGATTGAAGTGGAATATTAATAGCATTAATTTTTTTCGAAAGAGCCCCCAAAATGCTCTTTGCGGTCTTGGCTAACAAGGTTGTGATGATATTTTGCGTCATATTCCGTGAGTTGGGAAAATCATATGCCAAATACTGACGTGACGCATTTTGCACGAAATCAAGTCATACCTTA
The DNA here is from genome assembly GCA_964017195.1 of Siderastrea radians. Taxonomy (NCBI): domain Eukaryota; kingdom Metazoa; phylum Cnidaria; class Anthozoa; order Scleractinia; family Rhizangiidae; genus Siderastrea; species Siderastrea radians. The sequence goes on along the minus strand of OZ024891.1, from coordinate 21,740,227 downwards.
GCTCACAGTCAACGAGGCGGGCAACACTGAGTTGGCTATCAGAAATGTACTTCGACGAGACGGGGAAGAATAAACTATGTGCATCATGACATCACACGCGCAAAGGCTTCTGGCAGTTGTTGTAAAGAAGCAGCTGACAATCAACATGACTGGCCGAGACGTCTTTGCACTTACATGGCTTGAAACAGATTGCCAGTAAAAACGTTTTTTAACACTCGCACGGATTTTAGCTTTTCGTCCGCAGTTAGTAGTCTATGTAAATGAAATCTGGTTAAAGGCTTTAATGCTATTGAACTAGTGGGCCGCGGCCCGGCGGGAGCTAATTGAAATGAATTGGAATTGTTGTCGAAACGTCTTTGGATCGTCTTTAGGAATCTGCGACGGTCATGGACAGTCATAGGTAAAATGCGGAAAACTCTGAACGTTCAAATAACCTCCAGGCTAATTTTGGAATTTTTTTGAAAATAGTAGGAAATATTCAGTAACCCTGACTGGAAACTTTCGTGAAAATGATCCTTTAGACCCAAATATGGACACGCGTCTAACTTCTCCTTACAATTACAGTCCATATATGTCATGAGAATGAAGGAAATGCATCATCGATGAGATGTTTTCATATTTTGTACAAAGTCTCCCAATTTTTACCTAACAAACATATGTGGAGGTCGTTGAGGAGAATATACACATTGATATTAGGGTTAACTTTTAGTTTTGTATAACTAGCCAAAACAATTTAGTTTTGAATACCTAGCCAAACCATCTTCGATTTTCGTGTACAGTATTGTTCCATTTGTTGATGCCATGTTTGTTCAAATGCTTTCCCACTTCTCGTGACTTGGTTTTTCTTTCCGTTACCTGCGGAAAAGTTAACACTATACCACTCGAAAGCAGTGCATAACTACAATATTTAAATCAGCGCTTAATCTCATTTAACCGTCAAGTATATAAGCCCTTCCAGGATCTTTTCAACTTTTGATGGAAGCTAGTGGGCCAAGTTCCTAGGCGAGTCAACGGCGCTTGGGAATAAAGTGTGACGCTAGATTTTTCCACTCTAAAGCTTCGCAGGAAAAACCGTAATCTTCTGGGCGACAAATGGCGGGAAAATGAACCCGTGACTCGAGGGAACTTAGCTCGGCGACTCGCTTAGCTAGCGGGAACGGGACTGGCTCGTCACAAATTCCTGGTATGTACAGGAACTAAACAACTGAACCACGGACTACACGGAGATTGACTTCAAACAGTCTTTAATCTTCAGGACATCAGAATCCGATGTAAGACAGTTAAGCTCTTGATGTGAATTTCTCGGCGATGTGAATCCACTTACAATTACAAGGACGTTCAATTTATACTAACGGTTGCTAAATCATTCCTTGAGGAAAGGCCAAATAAAGCCAGCTTAGCAAATACAACAGGACTGAGGAACAATTCGAATTACAAAGAAGTTTACATTTCTCCAAAGCTAAAATGTATATTCAAAGAAATATTTGTTCTCATGAAAAACTAGATTCTGTTCAGGAAATAAAGAAAAGGAATAGCAGCTAAAAAAACAACTCAGTAAAACCCCTGGTCTATCATGAAATGGTGCGCTATTCAAGAAACCAATTAATCATCGTGACCTTGAAGTACCTAATGCGACGAAACGTTTGTACGGTGGAAACCGCCCGATATGTCGAAGTGCAAGGTACTGGGAAAATGTGTTCGTTGTAACTGGGTACGTTAAATCCGGGTTCGGTTTTTTACTCCTGGGCTGAAAAATAACATTCGTGATACTAGGGTCTTCATTATATAGGGTTCCTTATATCAGAGTTCCACTGTAGAACTAAAAGATGGTGCCCTACAGGCCCGCCAGCTGTTCGCTTTTTAAATAAACGGTATGCTGAGGCATACTAGTGTGGCTTCAAATTACAGGAGGGGCCCCCGATGTAACGAACCCCTATACAACGAAGATCCCGGTATAACGAAGGATATTTTTCAGCCTAGTAATATTAGTCTCACGATTTCACACCGATTCGATTGTCAACCACATTGTGTCATCCCATCACCATTCAGTGATACCATCACGAAAAAAAAATGCTTATCGCAATAAACTCTTGGTTATTTGAGCTACTAGTTTGTGGGTATGAGGTCAAGTGGCTGATTTCCGTTGAATTACGTATAATAATGAGACAAAGCACGATATGCCAACAAAAAAATACTGTCACGTGCAAGTGACAGAATATATACCGTCATATACCTTCAATACTAAAACGTAGAGACATACTGAAAGATAGTCATGCACTTTCAAAAGTTGTTGATTTGACTTCGCATTTGAAAAATTCTGTCAAAATGTTGAATAATTAAGATAAGTTGTTTCTGAGACACCTTTGCCTGCTAATTGCCATCCGAAGTATGACGAGCGCTTTAGAAGCGTGCACTCTGGCTAGTTCGCGAAGGTTGCATTGTTTTCCTAGACTATCACGTTAACATCTACTTGAAGCAATTTGTACCCCCTAGCTTTATGAACCCTTATACCTTACGTCACGTGAGCGACGCGCGCTTATCTTCCTTGTTACCGAAGGTATACCACAAGTGTACCAGAGAATTGTAGATCTATATCCACCGACAAACCCCATCGAGTGATAGCAATGTGGACTTCATTCCACGAAGCCACACAAAAAAGCGAACAGCTGGGAAAGAGGAAGCATTAACACTACTGAAAACTAAAGAGTAGCTAAAAATAAATACGAATAAAGGTGTTTATAGTATCTAAAACATATGAAAAGGCTGTGGTGTCGCTTCGGTGGGAAAGTGAAACAGAAAACTATCAAATTAGATTTTTCAACTGAGGTGCTGAGCATGCGGTACATAGAAACCCAAATCGCTGACGTTTCGAGCGTTAGCTTTTTGTTAGTTGGCTAACGCAACGACGGGTCGTGCGTGGTTTAAACATCATTTTATTGAACGGTGGAGCTACGCTATTGGTGAAAACATGGCAAGGTGGAAAACAATAACCGATAAGTTGAACGAAAAGTATTCGTTAATTCTGATTTGGAAGATGAATTTGTTCTAAATATTTACAGCTTTCCGTGTTACCCTGATGTAAGGAAAGGCCGCAGAACGTCACGTGATGGCTAGTATGATCAGGGAGATTTTTAAAAGAGTCGAGCGACTGGTTTGGATGCGTCTTTGTCATTTCACTCGTCCTCTCGGAGATATAGTCGCATAAACAGTCGCCTAGCCACCTCACCGTTTTGCCAGTGCTTATCTTTTTGCATAAAGTGCATATTATGCAAAAGATAACATTTCGAAACGTGAATGTAAAGCCATCAGTGATTTCAATAATAGATCGGTTTGGTCCTTTTCTTTGGCGTCTGCGTAGTGAATGCATTAGGATAAATATTGCATCGTTGCGCAGAAGAAAAATGAAAAGTATCCCAGAATCCTTTGCGTTACAACTATATTATCACACTCTGAAGTGACGTCACCAGTCTCTCAAGGGGTCCATGGAATGAGTTTCACTCAAATGGCGGCAGCTTCGGTTGTAACGTGTTACAACGCAAAATACTCTGTTTCGTTATAACGCGTCTGGTCTAGTACTACTGCCTATCAATGGAAGAATTTAGTGTTCACCTGAAAGGTTTTGCGCGTGCTGCACTTTATTGCAAGGAAATTCGCTAGAGTTTCCTCGACAGTTTTCCTAAATGACGGGTCTGATTGTTCTCGAAGTACATCGATGATCGCTCAGTTGAAGAACAGTTCGTCGGTTTCTCAGTCCTACTTGATTTAAATAAATCGCAGTTGCGACATCGCCGTGAGTATATTTTTAATTGTCATGTACCGATCATCGATTCGAATTTGTTGCTAAAGACGAGATCCTGCGAGTTTTATCATGTGTTTACACACGAGGATGTTGTTGATGATTGTAAGTAATGTATTCTAAACTCGCTTCCTCGAATTCTTCCTGGAGTAGTTTTTGAATGCACAGGACAACGTACAATTAACTGGAAAAATGATTTGCGATATAGAAGTATGTGTCAGACTACTTCGACCATTTCAAGAAGAGACATAAATAGTGATATCTGTCACCCCGTTGACCATATTCAAGGAGAAAGCAACTGCTAATAACTGGTAATCTTCAAGGCTCCTTTTGAGTTTATCTAACAAAACAAAAACGATTAATTCACTCCTTGCTCGCGCAGAAAGCACGATAAAGAAAAAGCGCAATAAACTCCTTTAACCCTGCTTATTACTCAATTATATTTATGCATCGGTCAATTCCAGCTGCGCCCATGCCCCCCCTTCCGGGCTAACCCCCGGGCATTAGCATTATTTCTTTCTTGGATTGGCAAATTCCCGGGGATGGGGGCACTTACGCTGCCAAATGCCCCGCGGTGGGGACGAAGGAAGAGGGCAAATGCCCCGCCCCCCGGGATCGTACGTCCTCAATCAACACTGCAGCAGTTTTCATCTATTGCACAATAGTGCCACTTTCAGCATTTAAATGTGTGATTTTTCGTTTCTGTAGGTCTGCCTCTCCGTCTTCTCCAATGGTTATAAATAAAGTTAAAACCGCCAAGCAATGATATTGACTTCGCAGACAACACTACATGATAGTTGATTCTCATTTTATTGTTTTTTATTTTGTTGTAAAGGTATCTGTTGTGAATATTTTAATAATATGCAAAAGTACACGACGATCGCTATAAACATATTTAGAATTTAATAAACGTTCATGATAGTTTTAGAATCATCGCGACTAAATTCAAATTACAAAATCCGTGATCAATGTAGCATACGTACGTCGATTCACGTTGATCGTTCCCGATAGCTCAAGTTATGCCTTATTAAGCAATGAAGAGATTAATGCATAAAATCGAGAAAACCTCCACAAGTTTGTCCAGTCCTTAACTTTGACAGACAAGCCAATCTGCCGAACTGCTCGTCCTTTCCGTTAAAATCCTCTATATTTGGATTTAGACTCGGAAACCACATGCGTGTCAAAAGCCCGGGGATAGTCCCGGGGTAGGCAAATGCCCGAGCCCCGGGCCGCGCCAAATTTGCTAATGCCCCACCCCCGGGACTGACATGGTGGGCAAATGCCCCGCAGTTGCCCGGGGGGGGGATGGGCGCAGCTGGAATTGACTGATGCATTATTGCGGAATCGCCATGTGAGTTAAAACGTTATACTCGAAATTGCAGGGACTTGGACCATTTTCGAACCTTCAGAAATTTGAAATTGTCGGGTCACTAAGGGTCACTATGGTACAGAGTTGTCCAAATACTTTTAATTATTCAGATTTTAACTGTTCTTGTAAATTACTCAAGCATAAAGAGACCTATAATTAACTTCGTGCTACTCATTGAAGCAGGTGGCAACGGATGGTGTGAGACATTGCTATTCAAATTATCTAAAAAACCTATTTCTAATGTGCTAAATTCGAAAGAAACAACACCTATTTCATGACGAAAGTTGTAAGTTTCTGTTTTGAAGTGTGCTATGGCCAGCGAAACGCTTTATCTGTGAAAAAATCCAAAGCGAAAAAAGGAAAAATTCGCCATGTGTCACAAGACATTCGCCATCTTCATGAAATTCCACACGGTAAAGGATTGTGGGATACTATTCGTTCTTCTTCTGATCGTTGCGCGTACATTGAAGGACACCACACAGATCATCAGCCGAATTTTTATCTAACGTAACAAAAAGATTTTTGTCCCGTTTGAATATGATCAGTGAGGGCTGCATCGTTGTCATCTTTTCTGAAAAATTTATAGACATGCGTGGAATCACTATAAAAATTCCTCAATTTGTAATACTATATCTTTGTTATTTGATGACTTCAAAATTGTCCATTTTGCTAATTTTAGGGTGTTGTTTACAACAGTGGTACAGATGTGTCTTCTAAAAAGCAAAGCGAAGATTTTAATCTGAAAGTTTTTAAGACATCCGTATTCTAAATTTGTGCCTTATTAACGGTTTATTTGTTTCATGTTTGTTTACAGCGAGCTTACTGTAGATGCTCTTTAGTTCTAAGTCTTTTCTATTTTACAAAATATGACTTAAACTTTCAAGAGCTTATTAGTAACCGTCGATAGATTTTCCCCACACATCAAATCAAAAATTAAAAAAACGTGGAGCTATATATTTTCAGCAACCTGTTTTATAACTTTTCTTAGCTATTTTGTTAAAACGAAAACCAATTGTACGGCAATTTTGAAATTTATTCTGAGTAGGTGTGTTTAAAAACCAGGTGCAATTTGTTAAGTTTGCTCACAGTAAAATGGCACTCATGTTATTGGTTGGTCGTTTTTGTTTTATTTACATTTATTTTGCTGTTTGAATAGCGGATTATAATGTACTTTACCAGGAAAGCAGTCTTTTGGACATGTGCAAATTCTGCTCGGTAACAAAGTGAAACAAAACGGATTTCCCCGAGAACGAAGAAAAAGGATGAATTGCCATCGAATGTCATCGGCAAGTGGCCCGTGGTTGTGAAGTCAAGTGGCGGAAGACCTCATCTGTCATTGAATTCTGTGATGGTCATCAGGTGGTCTTCGTTCAGAATAACAAAAAAAGGTAATCATTAGGTTGAGTTTATCTCAGGCTGTACTATACCCTCGATCCTACCAGCATGCAGGGAGGAGGACTTATTTACAATATTTATATTTTGGGGGGGGAATTCATATAATTAAACTGGAGCATTTTACCTCTTTTAATTTTGAAGCTATTACTTTATCGTTATTTGGTGAGATTCCCTTTCGAGGTTGATGGGTTTCCAGTGTCTGGGCTGAGGGAACTTGAAGCACTTTCTTCGGGGAAAATCGTCTAATTCATAAAGCAGTTAGCCAAAGACATGCAGTTTTATCTCTTCGTTGCGCCCGACCGCGACAATAACAAGTTTCTATGTTGGCTGCCCCAGTTGTTCAAAAGTTGGATAGCGCTTAATCCACCGGATAAATCTCTATCCAGTGGATAACGCAATCGGTTTCCCTAACACTTATCCATTGGATAGTAATTTATCCGGTGGATAGCGCTATCCAACTTTTGAACAACTGGGGCCTGGACGAAAGTGGAATGTAAATAAACAACATGTTACAGCCACTCTGACAGAGATTTTAATTTCAATCACGTTACGTTACGAATTCAACTAGTATACAGCAATCGAACCATTCCTTAAAGAAAAGTCCATTTTCACGAATATATGGATACCTCTTTATTTCTTATTACCGACCGGTGACTTATAGTCCCTGGGAGACAAAAAACACCCCCATAATATGAGCGCTCAATTTTGGTATCCATTTTGTGAACCATAACAAACATTATTAATTTTTTTCTTCAGTACAATAAAAAATGACCAATCCTTTTCACTCTCACTCGAGTTATATCAACTTTTGAGTCAGTGTAAATGTAATTTTTAAGCTTTACTATTCAAATCAAGGCTTGTGAGTGGCACTTTCTTTTTGCTTCGTTGGAAACGAATTCTTAATTTGTGACGATTACGTTACAATCGATAATTAATGAGAGAATTACGTTACAATCGATAATTAATTGTAATTAGTGACATTGCGAACGACAATTGAGATTACCACCGGTTTTCCTCCCGAAGATAAAGAATTAAATAAGAGCCATCGGGTATGTAAATATTCAATCATTCAACTTTGGCAATATTGTTGTGTATAATTATCGTTGTGATGTTAATACAGGTTTCGAAAGACTCAAAGCTGTAAACCAGGTACAACCCTATACGAGACAGCAAATAAACTGAGAGTCCTTTGACACGTTGGTGAACTTATTAACCGCTTCGGTCGAGGAAACACTTTTGATATTGTATATTTAACAATTATTCTACGAGGGCGCGCTGGATATCAAATGATAGATAACCAACGAGGCGCGTAGCGCCGAGTTGGTTATAATTATTTGATATCCAGCAAGCCCGACTTGAATGATTGTTTTATCAAAAACTTAACCACTATTAAAAAAAATTCAAGAAAGAAAGGAAACAATGAGAAAAGGGATAAAAAGGGAACATGATAAGAATCGATCACCTGACTGAACGAAAAAGGCGCCAAAACCTTGCGAAGTGTTGCACCATTTCATTGCAAAGCCGAATGACTCAATGAAAACTGCTGGAAAGTGAAAAAAAATGGTACAAGTTTTGGAAAAAAATCTTCTAATTTTTGGCTCTGAAATATGGTACATGTTTGATTTTTCCTGAAACATTGTTGTAATTATCGTTCAAAGCGGATTGAAGCTGTACAATTTCACCATATTAGCTGCTGGAGTTGAAAAGGAACAAGTTTGCAATCTGTTCGCACAACGGAGCCATCATGTGCGTGTTTGATCGAACTGAAGACAGAACTAATTTGAACTTGAAGAGGTAATTGCTATGCAGCTCAGAAGCAAGATTATTGTAGAGAGAACATTACAATTCCCCATCATAGTTTGTTAAACGCAAAGCACAAAATGCAGTTGTTCTCGGTTTAGAGGTTGCGGACGGAATGGTAAAAACAACATTCAAACAACTGGAATACCGATTCAACTTCGTTTACCATCCGATGTCTATCTGAGCATTTGGACCTGCTGGAACACAGAGCTACAACGAGTGCAGGTAAACCAGTGTCAGCTTTGCGTGTTAATGCCGAACAAAAATTCGCCCTTCCTTCCTTCTTGGTAATTTAGACTGCTTCATGATTTTCGCACCGAATCGCCATGAATGTGTGATACTTTTTATTAAATGGTACTGCCCCATTTCACTGTGTTTTATTTTATGTCATGTCTTGATATTTTGAAGTAGAAAGCCTTCCTGATAAAACCTACCATTTGTTCAATTTTAATGATCGACGTGACGGTCGATGAAAGAAATTAATTGTAAACGCAACACTTAATTCTTAAATTTCTATTTCTGTACAGTTTCTTTTAAACAATTTTGACTTACTTGTGTTAGAGGACGCTGTTGGTGATGCTTGTTGGGACGCTGCTGGAATTTCTGCTTAACTTAATTGAAATTCGCTGCCAAGTGAGTTTTCTCGTCCATTTTTTTCACCGGGTTGCTCACGAGGAAAAAAAAAAGCTTTCAGCTCACTTTGTTCATTTTGTTGTCGAGTGTTCATTGACCATATTTGGTCGCAGCAGGTAATATGAGCTGATAGCCTAGCTCCTTTCAGCCAATTAAAATGCTAGAACTCTAATATTATACCTACTCCAGTTTTTAATAATATATATTATTACGCTACTGTCACCGTATAAGGGCAAGCGAACGCGCAAAATATGCCAGCGTATTTCACTGTGCAATCCCGGTTTGAGTGGTTTTTCGCTGAAGGAGGAGAAAGCAAAATGCATTGGAATAATAAAGCCGGCTCTCATTGCTTGCATTTTTCCATGCCCCTACGGGGCTCAGAAAAATACTACGCAATTCGTAAAAGGTGGGTCTAACTTTTGAGTTGTCAGTTTACATATACATTTAGCAAATGGCTGTGTTCATTTAATGACATCAAAATGTGCTAAGGCGCCGGTATTGCCGCCTTGAAAGATAGTGATCGATAGCCACGCTGTCCACATCACATGAGATTGAGAGCTTATCTAAGTGCCTCTGTCGGCCGGTCTGTTTGTGAACTTGCTTCACTTATACGCCGCGTCAGTTTCTATTGGATCATGATACTTCATCTCAATACTTATCGTTTCAGTATCAATAAAATGTTTACACCACCAACACTTTCTGTTCTGGTTTCATAGTAATGTCATTTGGTACTGATTTTCACCCATAAGACAGTAACATAAACCGCTGGATAACCAAGACTGAATTCAGCTGATGCTATGGGGTAAGAAGTGATTCAATTTTAACTGATAGTTGAAATAGGCAGTTAGAATGATTTTGTTGTAAGCTCTTTCTCCTAAGCGTGCATTTTATGCTGCACGTAAGGATTCTACCGCCACGAGCGCGTAGCTTGAGGTGAATTTCGCTGGCTTAACACGCACCCACTGATTTAACTAACGACTGAAACTGATTTTGAATGGAAATCAAAAAGTAAAACACCGAGAAATTGTCGCGTACAGGACTAGAGTTTATTTTAAGGGCTGAATTAGTTAGTAACCTCCAAATCCGTTTTGTAATGAACAAAAACAACGATAATGACCAGGTCAACCGCAGTCTCAATAGTTTAAAAGCCTCAAATAACAAACTAATTCTATTTTCCATTGACTCCCTCAAGGAATTGAGGAGTGCAAGAAAAAAAAAACATTTGTACCAAATTTTCATTCCAAGTAGACGCAGGCTTAATCAATGACTCCACTGGGCTTGCAATTTTGACAAATCGAATTTTTGGGGTTATAAATTTGTTGTAATTTCACTAATACTTAATGTTAATTTACTGTCTCATATTTTTGCAGGTCCTATAATTTTTCGTCATATTCTCGCAATAATTGGAAGCCTTTGAGCCCCCTTTCCCCCTACAATCGCGAAAATAACTGAGCCTCGGCGAATACGATTCCATCAGTTTGGCGAAATATTAAAGTGCCGGCAACTGATAATCGGGAAGTAAGGTACATTTTGCGAGACTTCCAATAATGAAGGTCAATTGAAACATTACGTTTAGTATCAATCAAAGAGGAGCGAAAAAAATCTTAATAAGGCATTTATACTTGGTAGACTCTTGATTTCATGATCATTAAAGGCGGCTTTGCTAGTTTCTTAAAATTATCCGGTTTTCCTTAAACGTTTAGAAAAACGTCCTCATTATCAAAAACGGGCTTTCCCACTGAAAACGGTCGAAAAAAGTTAAAATAATTTAATGTCGTATAAATATATTTTAATGTCGTACAAAGATAAAATCTTAAAAGCCATTAACAGTCATGTTTTTTTATGGCCACAATTTCACTTAATACTAAATTACTATTCTAGATAAGAGGGCACTTAAAAAAGAGAGGGCGAAAACCAAGATAACATCACCTACAAAGTGTTATACCAGCATTTATCTTTTTTTGCTATTTTATTATTATAATGGCGATGCCCGCAGCACACAATGATAAAAACTAAAAAGAGACAAAGCAACAATCAAAAGATAATCTGCACAGAAGAAATCGAGCTGGCTGTAAAATAATTTTTTGTAGCCCTTCTCCTGGGCAATAATCACTGATAGGCCGTTTCCCTGCGAATTGAATTTAAACTGAGAGAGATGTTGGGTACGAAAGAATGTGTCTGAATTTGAGGTTTATACTTGGGCCTGTTGTTGGGTCGTTATGGTACTTTTTTTTTCAGTATTGCTGGCCGGGAAATTATTTCTGCTGTCTCCTCTGGGAATCTCTTATGACCGATAATTATGCTGGGAGAGAAGAACTACTCATAAATTTTCTCAGTATTAAAAACAACTTTCGTGCACTTTATTAAGAAAATCCATTTTCGCGCTAACCAAAATTCATGAAATCGAGATAGCAAAGCAACTGCAAGCATTGTCACCATCGGGCTCAGATAAAAAATGATAGAAAATAACAATAATTAAAGCGATAGAAATAAAACGACATTTGTATCATGAAAAATCTTTCTTTTAAGGGACAATTAGCCAAAAGATAGAAGCGATATGTCATTGGAAAAACATGCTGCGAAAACATATTCCATATTCCTGGAAAAGATAAATAAAATATCTGGACTGAAAAATCGAAAAAAAAAATCTTCCGTACCTGCTTGAATAAATACAAGAACACTTCAGTAAACTTCATTTAATGGAAAAATATCTGTCTAGTGAATCTAATGTATCCTAGCTCGTATCAGTTTTCTCTAGAAGTGGACGGGTATACTTACCGGAGCCGCTAAGCGGCAAAGCAAATATTTATCGATGGCCATACCGACACTGAGGGGAATAGCTTTTTTGGTATATGCCAAACCGGTGAAATAAGCAGTCTCAAAATAACTAGTTTATTTTATATGAGAATACGTAAAAATTGTGGCATTCAGTGTCACGTCGCGTGGAGGTTAATCAGTATCACTTATCTCCCGAGGTTGACTGGCCAATCACAGCGCGCGAAAAAACAATGTCGAAATTATCACGGCGCCCGGGATATTTCACGGAATAACTCCATCCACTCTCCCAACATTCCCATTCCAAACATTAAATATCGCCGACAAAGTGAAACTGCATGGGAAACTACTTTATCTCTCTCGAAATATCAGGAAGTTGTTCCAAGTTGTTTCCCTTCAATCTGCTAAATGTGCCTGTCTGTTAAGTTATAATTTAGATTTAAATTTCCAAGGAATTGCACTACACACAGCAAGTTTCATAATCGTCAATACAGAGAAGCGATTACCATCGTACATATTTATTCATGAAATACCGACGTAAATGGAATCCTTGAGTTAAAATGATTTACAGGCGGTCGTAGGAGAGGTGGTCGCTTTAGGCCTGAGGCTTGACTCGACTACTTTTCACAGACTGCTAGTGGCAACGGGAAATTGTGATTTTTGATGTAAATTAAATAGCAAAATGTGAATGAATACAACAATTTTAATTATATAAAGTTCCTGACTCGTGTCAGCGGCCCGCCTGTTAAGATGGACGAGTCAGACTCAGCCGGGACACCTCAGTCAGACTTGAGTGGCGTTGACAACGAGAAAGATTTATCCTTACATTGATCAAACTTTAGGATAGTTCCGGGAATCCAGTCTTCTCAGCGCCGAGAGTTATAGTCCTCTATCATTGAGTTCTACTGCGTCTAAATTGTTAAAACAAATTAAACCTTGCAAGATCCACGTAATTACTTTGACTCATTTGTTTTCACAACAAAACAGAAAATAATAAAAGTTCTATATTTATCTTGTTTGCTGGTGGCAACTACCATTATGACGAAGTCTTCATTCATCTATCAGTGAAGGTTCATCTCTATGGCTTTTCACCACACACGGCAAGCTGGCATACTCTAGTTATAAAAGATTGTAATGTTCATCTTCCACACCAAGGGACAGAGGATTGGCGAAAATGGGCCCCCTCTCAGCTTCAAATAAACTACTGCATGTCCTATTTTAAACAGTTTCTTCGTAAAACATCTTAAATATCATGATCCCTCATCACTTTAATTTGCAAACGTCTTTAGAGTGAAAAACAGAAACCAATAAAATAACTATTTGCAAAGGCTATTTGTCACTCTGATAGAAATGTAATTAAAATTGCAATAAGTCGTAATACATGTTTTGAAGATTAATTTCCATGCCTTTTCGCCAGACACGGAATTCAGTGGTCATTTATCTATTTTTCTAAAAGGTAATTATTTGGCTTTAGGATTTAAAAGCTTTATATGCGTTTGTTTTATGCCAGACTGGCAGTCGCCGTCTGGCTTTAAATTTAGTGTTAATAAAATGCTAGCGACAACTGACAGGAATATAATTTAATGACTGATTATAAAACTTTACCCACCTGTGTTGTCTTGGTCAGTTAGAATCATCGTATTTGGAGTCAGAGCTGGCGGTTTGTCTTAAGGAGATGTGAAGGTTAGTGTAACGTGAAAGAGGACTGGTTTTCCTTGATTAAAAAAACAAAGACCTCGAACCGACCAAACAATAATGAGCTTTGAACATGATGGCGGCGATGGGAGTGTTAATTTCGTAACTAACCTTTTATATGTTTTGCAAAATCGAGGTTATTCTGACTTATAGAGGTTGCCCTCGTTCCATGAAAAACTTTTCAAATTTTAAGAGGAAACCTGTTTGTTTTATCACTTACATATCCTTGTAAACAGAACTTACAGCAAGATTACTAAAATGTCTGAAAACACGAAAGGTCAGTGAATTTCGAGATTTTTTGAGACATTTGTCTTGGCGTTAACCATTTCGTCCTTATCCGGTATGTTTGGGACCAGTAACGTTCCGCCGATGATCCTTGGAGATCTATGTGCAAATCGTTTCGATTTTTCCTTTCTCCGAATACCTGTTTGAAGATGCATACTGCCATATATATATATAAAGCTCAAATATACGTCTGTAAAAGTATCGACATTCTATATAATTTGTTGGCAAGAAATAGAATTTAATTTAAAAGTTTTACCAATTTAGGGGTGATGTTTTCCGTTGCATCACTGGCGGGCTGTTGTGCGTTGAAACGAAATTTGAATCTACACGAACTACCCGGATGTCTAGTCTTCTGCCAAAGAAAGACGTCACAGATCTTAAAATTGGAAAAAAAAAGTATTTATGTTAACACGAATCTGGACTTATGTCACGGAGTGACCTGCAATGAAGTTTTATCAAGGCGCTATTGAACCTTTAATATGGGAAATAGCGCCCTATAAATTTATTGTTATTGTTATCCTGCTCATGAAAATACACGTTCTAGTCTGTTACTACAAAAATAGGGGATCTAACAGCTCGTTTCATCTGTTGATATGTTTCTGTAACTCTACATTAGCTTTTTCGTGTAAAACAAGTAGTTTTTGAAGTTTTAGTTATGAAACATGTATTAGGATCCAGATGAAGAGAAAAATGCAGCCATTGTCGTTCCTTTAATCAAGAAATTGACACAATTTTTAGTAGCTTTGCTGTCCGTCAAGTAAGAAAAAAATTTTCAAGAAGGCTGTTTTGGTCTACTAAATCGAGCGAGGATAGGTGTCTTCTGCACCTGAATTTATCGATATTTGACGTCTATTTACGTATTTCTTATCTTTTTATATCGGCGGTGTTGACGTGTGTGGTGAATGAGAAGTTATGGAGATTAATTTTCATAAGATGAATGAGGACTTATTCAGACTTACCATAAGCGGGGTATAAAAATAAGAAAGGGGACCTGATGTAAACGGATGATATCCCATTCGGCTACAACTTCAAATTTAGAATTTGTTTACGGAATTCAACCGTGACACACAAAGAAGATGTTTGAAAAGGGAATACCGTAAAATCGCGCTTATCCTACAAGTTCGTAAGAAGTTTTGGGTGGGCTTAAAAACGGAAGGGGCTAGGGGCGCTTATAAGCCGTATAAAAAAATTGTTTCGGAGTGAGCAGATAACAAATAAATGAAGACTAACATATAGTGCTATCCAAATATGTTTTCCCTTTACACCAGTTCAATACCTTTATTTGGGACAAATTTGTTTCGATACCTGGAACATCGGTATGATTAAACTTACTGTCCCGCACTCTACTTGCATTATACTTTCCTACTTTTCAATTTGAAGTTGTATTTTGTCCTGAAAAGTACTTATGTTAAAGAAACAAGGCTAAATGGAGGGGGGCTTTTATCCGGGGGGAGGGGGGCTTATAATCGGAATATAATTTTTGTTAACAGGTGGATGGGCCTATTACCAGGAGGGCTTAAAGCCGGGGTTGGGAGGGGGGTTTAAACGGGGATTTTACGGTATCACATATTTCATTTGTTATCAGTGCGGTGTAAAATTCTATAAGAGGCACTTCTCTACAGACAACGACTAAATCCAAGGGCGCCAAGAGTCTCTCTCAACACATCGGCTAGAACAGAGGCGAGAAATCTGCATTTTATCGAAGAGGGAAACCAAAAAAAAACCCAACAAACTGCGGTATCAAATGAAAGTGAAAATTAAGAATCTAACATTTTGAATATTTTGTTAAATTGTGGGTATTCTCATACGGATTGTCCCGTTCCATTATTATTATTTTTTAAATATCTAGTGTCAGCCAGCTTGTTTCCATACTATATACTTACATATCCGTGTAAACAGGACTTTCAGCAGTATTGCTAAAATGACTGAAAGCACAGAAACCTTGTGGTTTTTCTAGATTTTGAATTTTGCCTTGGGCAGAACTGAACCATTGATTCTACAGCAAAGAGCATCTTGGAAGTCAGAAAACTTTTCAGTGATCAGGGAAATAGTTCACGGGATTTTAATATTTTTTGTTTGGCGGCTTGCAATTTCTTCCCTACCCGGCAAACGTTGAATACCCAGGAGTAGATCGTGTCGAGTTTAATTTTCTTGCCTCGTCTGCCTGCCCAGAGATGTGTACCGCCATGTCAAAATTCTCTTTGGTGTATGTCTTCATCTCTTTGCAAGAAAGAGTGCTTGAATTTACAAGTTTTGCCAAATTGGGGATGATCTTTCCCATGTGTAAATGTGCCACGTCTTCTTTAGCATTTTAAGCGATATTTAATAGTTACGACACATGTAAACTGAAATTGGATAAAACATTTTTATGTTTACCTGAAACCGGAACTTATCTCTCAGAGTGACTTGCACGAAAGTTATCACGAGTCTTTCTATTGTTGTCTTGTTGCATTAAACCAATCTAAAGTCACGTTTTATTATAAAATTCTTTTTTAGTGCCCTTTGCTTATCGCGCAGCTTGTTTTATTTGTTGATGTGTTTTCCGTAGCTCACTGAATGCGTTAGCTTTTATATGTTCAACGTGTATTTTTGGTATATTAAATGCAACGGGTATTAGAATCCAAATAAGGAGAAATATGCAGCCTTGGATATATTTAAATCATTAGCATAACCTTTGTCATTTATTTAATCAAGAAAAATGTGATAAAATTTGAAGTAACTTTGCCGTCAGTTAACTGTTCATAAAGATTGGACTTTAATCTTCTTAATAAAGCAAGGATAGGCTTCTTCTGCTCATGAATCAATCGCCATTTGCAACTGGTGTTTATCGTAATTCGTATCTTTTTCTTTTTTGTGTCGGCGACGCTGTATTTCTAAACCAGGGAAAGCAATTCTGAGAGATAGTCCTCATATACGAGAGTTTTTATTAGCTGCAAACTTCACTTCAAGATGACGGCGATTTACTTTTTCATTAATCTAAGAAACCATTTCAAAGACTAACGTAACCCTTCAGGTAAGGGGGTGGACGAAAGTTGCACCAACGTACTTGTTTGCAGCTGTTTTCTCGCCTCTGTTTTAGCTGATGTCTCTCGAGAGACTCTCTGACGCCCTTGGGTTTAGTTGCTGTCTTTATAGCAGTGCCTCTTTATAAAATGTTAAAGTTGCGTTTAATTGTGTTCACCACAATACGGAAAAATAAATTTGTTATGTTTCCTTTTTAAACATCTCATTTATTATGTGTCAGGAAAGAAGTCCGAAATTCACTTCTAGGTTTGTAGCCGTTACTGTCCGTTTATAATACTGACACGTGAATAAACGTTATCCTAAGAAAGGCGTATAGACCCTTCGCCAAGCTAAGGAACTAAGTGGATAAAAGGCATTGAAACCATGAACAGGCCTCCTTCCCTTTTTACTTAGAAAATGAAGATCGTTAGGTCCCAGTTCTCTCAATTTTAGCCTGGCCTTCCCGCTTTTGACTGACCGAGTGGATATCAAAACATTTCAAACAGAAAAATCACAGAGCGCTAATAGCTTTTACTCTTTTCGTTAATCGCGATACCCAAAATAATATCCATCTGTGTTGATCTTACTTTCTAATGTCATTTTAAATAAATGAGCCTTAATTAATTTCCATGGTTTTTCACCACGCACAGCAAGCTGGTAACGCTAATACAGTAAAGCTTTAAGCTTGATGGGTATTAAAAAATCAAATTCTCAGTTGGTTTTGTCGGTGCCTAAACTGGCTTATCAAAGTCAACTGATTTTCTTTACCAATCTCGAAGATTAAGAAGGTCATATGTTCCTTTCCCTTCCCACGCCTAAAGAAATTCCATGCATCCTCCCCGTGGATATCTTTCGAACCGTAATATATGCTTGACTTAGCGTATTACACACATTCTGGTTTGCAACAACGACGTCTACTTACATTTTTAAAATTCTTCATATCTAACATACGAACTAACCATTTTTATTAACGTACAACAAAAAAAAAATGATTCAGTAGCAATTGTCTACACATTCTGTGAATATTCTGTAAAACATGTGGTTTAATTTATCTCATTGACAAAAGTTTACTTTAAATCTTGCTTCCTCCCCGTATTTTAATTACGGGATATTTGAACCGCCTTTTCTTTTCTTCTCTCGAATAACAGAAGAAACACTCTCATCCACCTCACTCCGTAAATGTTTATTTTGTGGTGATCGTTGTTTTTCGGATCTTTTTCATGCAAAAATTGAAGGCAATGTGGTAAATACGAAAAACAAACATACATGGGAAATGATACCTAAAGAGGCCGTAGACAAAAGCTTGCAAAGTGATTTTCATTCAGTATAATGGCGGATCGTTTTCTTTCTTAGAAGCAGATGTTATCGATTGCAGTCTTTCGTTTCCTCTGAAACCCTGCCTGTGAAACAGTGCCGCATTAGCCTTATGTCACCAATAGCAAGACGTTTTACAGTCGCAGCTAAATGGAGCATCTTCATTGTATCTTTGTTTTTTCCTAGCTGTGATAGATTTATGATGCATACGTTTAAGAAACTTTTAATGGCAAAATTTTTTACCAGCAGGACCCAAATGTTTGTTTTCCGTCACATAGATCCCTGTATTTATCCCATTAAGTAAAGCAACAGGAAAAATTATTTCAACTTTAATTAGCGCTTATTCAGTAACCTTAGACCCTGTTGGCTAATAGTCTTTAGGACTTTGTGATTAAAATAAAAGTCTATGTTTATACGCCGCGGCAGGACTTGGAGGATTGACGGCAAAAATCTGCGATAAGGTAAACCTAAAGGCTTAAGATTTCAAGATGAAACTCCGTACTTAACAGTCAGAAACCACAATTTGTAATCAAAGCTCGTTTATAAAAACGAGAAACGTTACTCCCTTTTATTTTTTGTTTTTATTTTTTGTTTACGTCAGTACTTCAACCTTGACCATGAAAATGTCATCAAGTTTATTAAGTGACCGCGGCTAACTATGAAATAGATCCGACATGAGTGAAATGCGGTCTTCGATATAAATTACCTGTATTTAAAATCATTGCGAGTCAGAAACATAAATTTGTTAAATATTCATGCTCTTGACACTTAAGACACATTACAGCGAACAGGATTCATTTTAATTATCGTGAAAACACTTGTCCTGTGTCGGTCAAAACATTATGCAGCCTCTTCGTCACCAAGACTGGCAAACAGCTGGAAAACTTAATATCGTCCACGGAGAAAGCGATTAGCGACTTCGCAAGAGGTAAGTTTTGAAAATGTCTTATTACATTCAAGGATAAAATTCGCAAGAAAAGAAAATTGACAAATGATCGCGAATTTATTTTTTTAATCTCATTAGGAAATGAAATCACCAAACTGAAGAGCGCCGAACGAAAGTCAAGTAGCCTTTATCAGAGAGAAAAGCAAAAATCAATTCAGCGAGAAATGTGATTTGCTATCCGAAACCATCTTGGATGGCTAACCAAGATGTAATTTTTGTTTTACCAGCCTCAAAACTAGAACATTTCTATTCATATTTCGTAACTTTCGTAACCTCAAATATGGCATCGTCATGTGTTACACTAATCCCCTAGTAAATTTCAACCGCAATTCGGCAAACATTGTAACATGTGTAAGCTTATGCAGCAGTTTATGGTGGTTAAAAATGCTGGTTTGCAACCGCAAAATGCACAAGGCCATTAGAGGACTTGCGCGTAGAAGCATTGTATGCTCATTAAACTGCCTTTACGACGTTTTCCGCCGACAGTCAAAATACTCAAATCTAACAAAGCGAGCTTTTCGATCGCTTATGACCACTTATCATTTCAACAATAGCTGAAAGCACTCGTCTACTTCATTATTAATGAAGATTCGTCTTGGAAAGAGCTTAAGTTTACCTTAGATCCAGAGTCAATTCGCTCTTAAAATAGAACGTCAACAAAGAACGGAGAGTAGCACCGCCCAGGAAAACTTACATGACAATAATGCCATAAAGGACTTTGTCTGCTCGAAAAAAATTTGCATACTCACCGGACTGTTGGCAAATTTCTGTTTTGAGCTGAAGACGACCGCAAATTGTTTTTTCGATAAGTCGATGGCTGAATTGAGGAAGGCCGGATGGCAACCTCTTTTCAATTTACGAGCATTACTAAATAAAGTTGGAATTTTGACATCAACAGAAATTAATTAAGGATTTTTCCAAAAAAGATGATGTTCAAATTGGTATAAAAGGCGTAAGGAATGTTGTAGCTATGTTTTCAGAAAGTGAATATTAGAAGCGATTCAATGTCTATGGGTTGTTTTAAGGTGATGATTTCATAAGCTGTATGCCATTTAAAGCTGTTGTTTTATGCAAACCCACTGATATTAAGAGAACATTCCCTTTTTTAGTCTGATTCCCATTTATTATTGACGATTTTTCTCAAGCTGAGCAAATTAGTCACCTGCCTAAATATGCCAAGACATGCCGGAAAATGGAAATGGTGATTATAATAACAGATTCGCACCAGTATCACCCTTTGAAGTGTTAGCCGCCGTGAGCGATAAACGAAAACAGAAAATGCATTCTCATTTTTATTTCCAGTATTGTGGAAAGGTTCATCTCTACAACAACGGTAGGGTAGTCACTAGTTACCAACAAAATTTTTCCATGTAGTATATGTTGTATTCTGTGTTAATGCTTTTCTGACGTTTGAGTAGTCTAAAAAACAAAAGCTCCCTTATAGAGTAATGACTTGATATGATTTGTGGCGAATCTCTTTCGTTCAGTGGGAGAGACATCAAACAGTGCATCAGAGATGTAAGTGTTTACAAGAGTGTGCCACTGGTCAAACGAAACGTATCGATAACATGTACATTTTAAGAACTCGTGAAAAAAAGCACGTTTAATTTTTAATCAAATTGACTTGTTGACGAATCAGGTTTTGGGTGTGTGCATAAGGCTGACTGTGGAAGACCAGTAAATAGTAACTTTTTGTGGCTAACCTCGGAATGTTCCCCCTTTTCAGGCACCCATTTCAGTCTTTCCAAGAAAACTGGATCTCAATTTGAAGTGTCTCCACATTCATGTATTTAAAAATAACATTTGATACATTATAGAAAACGAAATGAAAACGATACTCAGAACCTGCCAAGGAAAAACATTAGGGCAAATTGATGGTTTTACCGCAATTTCTTTCATGGAAAGATGGTACAAACATGTTAACAATTTTCGAAAACCTGCAAAGTTCTAGAATTTTTCGTTCAACTGCAAGTCATTCCGTGTAGCATGCATAAAATGCAACTGATGCAGCAATGTTCCTAGACTTTCTTAAAATCCGTTATTGATATAGGCCCGTCTCCTTGTGACTTCCTCCTTCATCAGCTGACGTTTGCATCATTCCCTCGTTATTTCTCTTTCAAAGTTCAGTTTCTGCTCAATTTGTCATGCACTCGAATCATCTGCAGAGTGTCCCTTAATTTGTGATCTGGTTTTCTTCTACTATTGAATTGAAACTGTATTAATAATACTTATATATTACTTAATAGCTCTGATAAAGTTAAGTAAAGTTAAGTTTTGTTATCGTTAATGTACTATGGAGAAAAGTAGAAAAAGACTAAACGATGCTCAGTGTACTCGCTTGAGTCGTGCAAAACATATATGGCAATCTTTTAAGTAGTGCCATTTATAAGGCAAAACTATTAGCGACAAATAGTTGTTGAATCGTATAGAAAGGTAGGATTGAAGAAAGCAATATGAGATGTTCTGAAGCTTCAAGCCATACCAGCTATTGATATTATTATTCAACGAAACGACCAAAAACGTACTGTTTCTGTTTTTGCTAAGGCTGGGGCTATACTATGAAGCTGATGAGTATAATAAACTAAAAATACATTAGTAATTCAGTCAGGCATAGAGTGTTGTGGGTGAGTTAAAGGTTGTAATGCAAGCTGTTTGTTTTGTTAATGGTGGTTTTCCCCGGTCAGTCAATGTAGACTTTAAACTTTAATGTTTAGTTTTTAATTTGGCTCAAAGGGAAATGAGTTTATTTTGTTTCGTTTTGGATAATATTTATATTTTAGTCAAAGGACACCGACTGCAACTCTCGACTCCAACTAAGTTGTCGTGTTTCTTGATTTTTCTTGTACATTTATTTTAAAAATGGTTAATTTCTGGTCATATGAACCAGCTTATGACAATGCAGTTTGACAGTTTAAACATTTGTTTTTACTCGTAGATCGGATCGTTAACGCTGTTTACATTTCGACGATAAAAACAAAATGTTTGTAGCCAAAACTATCAGGAATAAGACAACTGGAAACAATATCACATCTTTATGTTTTACATTTCTGATCAGAACTATATGAATATCTGACAAGAAAACACTTAACGGCGATGTCGAGTTTAGCATGTGTTATGTTGCTAGATAGTTCTTTTATTTTATTTAGTGGTATAAATATTTGATGATATTTTCATACTTTTTCATCCTAGCGAGCTGAAGCGATCATTTTGAAAAGGTCTCAGTAGACCTTTTCAAAATGACCAGAACTTCAGAGACTCTCTTGGTGCGCCCAAGGACGGACGAACAGAACATTAGGTGACAGGGCATTTATACGACAGCATTTACGACAGCTTTCCTTACCCTATGGAATAAACTTTCTTCGCTTATCAGAACAGAACTCGATTATAAAAATTTAAAAAAGTTGTTAAAATCTTATCTTTTTGGGAAAGCTTTTCTTTGTTTTGAAAAGCGTCTAGAGTTAAGGTTTTAAGGTCTTTGAAATCATATTAATGTAATATCATTGTCAGTTGCAGGTTAGGTTTTCTGACATCAGATTTTCAGACTTAAGGTTTTTATTTTTATTTTTTAGTTATTAAATTTAATGCACATTTGATCGTATTTCACATGCTTATCTGTGCATAACAAGTTGTAAATTATTGTTATAAATTATCATAGACGAAATCGCGTGCGATCTAAAATATAATGGAAGAGGAAGCAATCCATATCAGTTTAAAAATAAAATCCACTTTCTATTTAAAAAACTAAGCTATCAAATCATTCACGCCGGTTTGGAAAGCTTTTTGTCGAATAAGGGTAGGTTGGTTCAGTCGAGTTTCCTTATTCCAGCCTATTGTTCCTCAGAGAGATCTTGCTTACTCTTAAAGAGTTTGCCGTCATGAAATTCATCGCTAAACAATCAGAAGACGTATCAGGAAATTTTTAAGGTACTCTTCGCACCTTGCTAGTAAGTACTTAGTCTTTAAAGTGAATTTACCGAAATCTTAAAAGCGAATAACACGAATTTTCCATCAACTTCCGACGCCGTCCAGAATCGTCACAGTGAAATCGGCAGGCGTTTGTTAATAATAACATATTCTCCACTTAAGACGCGTATTGTAGTAGCTAAAACGATTTGTTCCAAAGCAAAACGCGACAGGAAGCTTCCATTTTAACGCTGATTAGGATTTCGTGTACCCTTTTCTTATCTTTCCTCCTTAATCAGCTCACTTGTCTCAGTGGAGCGTGGGCGATTGTGAAAGCACCATAAATGAATAAAAACTGGCTAAAGATCGCTAGATAAACAGGAGTTTAGACGTATCACTCCTGCTTTACGGGTAAGTGTCTGTCGCAGCTCGCATTAATGTATAAAGATTACTTATAAAGTTGAAACTGAAGAGGCATGAATATTTTATATTACCTCAGGCTGTGTATAATCTCACTATGCTGGCAAAATGACTAAAACACTATGCTGGCAGGTTCTATGCTGCCCGAAATGACTAAAAGCCGTGATGTACATAATTCATGTGGCTAGTACACTTACTTATCATTTGCATCATTATCATTTTATAATTCATTTACTTCAATTTACACTATTGTTAATTCAGTCACTTTTTAATGTATGTAGAACATAGCCAAAACCATTAATACACCCATAGGCACAGAGCCACATTATTTCAGACGCAATTAGGGACAGAATACCACGCTAATGTTCTCCTTCTCCTTCTCTAGCTCTTCGCCCCTTGTTTGTGCAAATCTTGCGAACTATCTCATTGGGCACAGTGATCAAATGTGTACCAACAAATGAGATTTACATATTTCATCGGAATTTTTATCGAGATTATATATGATGTGTTCTCAGTGTTCCGGCATCATACCGACAGCTGTCACAGAGACTGATATCAAGTTAAAGAATTGGAAATGTTTACACTAAAGCCAGGTTCATAAAATTAAAAGGTGAATAACGAAAGAGTACTATATATGGATAACGCAGAGAAAAGCTGGCCCGCCTAGGTTAGCAACTGCTACCTTTGGGCCAGTCCATTGTTGTAAAAATTTTACACTGTCTCTCTTTTTTTATAAGAATGCGTAAAATTTGGCTGACCCTGAGGATGTTCTTATTTTAGCCCATACATTTTCTTAAATTTTGGGACAAATCTCAGCCTCAACGTTTTTATAAAAATGGTTCTTATAAAAAAAGAGTGTAAATAAAATTGAAAGTTGAAGTTAAGATAGCCCGTCCAAAACGTGAAATAGATGGGAGGTGCCCTTGGGTTACACTGGGTTTCGTAAGCCGTTTTGAAAGAGCTTGTATTCAAGGCGATTTTTATGTTGGGAGGAAAACTGACAAAATCGGAGAAATGCTTTCAGACCGAGGATGAGAACCAACAACAAACTCAAGTCACATGTCAGTGAGACGGAGTCTGGGATTCGAACCCATGCCACATTGCTGGCGGGCGCGTGCTCTCACCACTGCACCATCCCCACTCCCCAACAAATGACTGTTTATTTAACCCTTTAAACCTCTGTAGTATTTTTAAATTCCCCTTACTGGTTTTCATACACATTGTTGAGTACTCGTGTTGAAACATCAAGATAATTCATCTTTGGTGATCGTTTCCCTAATTCTCATGACCTGTATGAAAAGCTGAGGAGAAATTTGATGCTGATCCCCATTGGGGCTTAAAGGGTTAACTGACTTATTCCACTAGCGTGAGTTGGATAAGAGATGATAAATGCACCGATTTGGAAGAATTGTTCAACAAAATTCTTAACTTCGGTAATCAGGTAATGGTGGCTGAAATTTGGCATATTTCTATGCTGAAATTTTTTTGCATAGCATCCAATTTCCTGTCAAGGCCAAGAGCACTGTTTGTCACTGATAACCTGTATGCAGTGAAGCAAGCTGAAAATTCAATAACCGATATTAATGTATATATGGATTCATGATACCCCAATACAAAATTCACGATACCACACCCCCTCCTCCCAAGCACACACAAGGATCACCAGTACCTACCAACACTACAACCATCTTACAGCCCTCAATACACAAGTAAAGCAAAGTTAAGTTTGCATGAATAACTACTGAATTCTGCTCTTATTGAAAACCCGTAATATTCTTAAGAATTAATGAATTAGCAATTCGAAAATCCTAGATTAACAATAATGTTATTAAAATGGGTTTTGACATGATTATGTGGCACGGCAGTGCAATTAAAGCAAGTTTAGGGCGAGTGCTTCCGCCTGGGGCCGTGCAAACTTATAACAAGCGAGGTTCTATTTAGGAAAATAGAGTGAGTTAAAAGCAAAATGCCCAATTTTTTGTTTCCAGAATTTTCCTTTGAAAGGCCAGGTGAAGAATATAATTGAATTTTGGCTCAAGATAATTTATTCAGTTCTCTTAAACAAATCGAAAGGCCATTATTAACCTGCGTGCAGGAAGTTTATTTAGACATCAAAACGATTTTAAATAAAAATTTGTTATTAACAATGAGTACATGCGCTATATACATAGTAGGATTGCGCGCCCAACGTAGAAATTGAAGAAAACGTTTACGCATATCCTCGTTCGGTTTTCAGTCTTGGTTGTCTCCTGGCATCA
This sequence comes from Siderastrea radians, assembly GCA_964017195.1. NCBI lineage: Eukaryota > Metazoa > Cnidaria > Anthozoa > Scleractinia > Rhizangiidae > Siderastrea > Siderastrea radians. Next base: position 21,714,635 of record OZ024891.1, on the reverse strand, counting down.
ATCGACTTGGGAGCTTTTTAAGCAGGTAAATTTGTTTAAACATATGCAGTTTAACCTGATAACTTGACATTTTTGGTTCCTAAGCTGGATATTTTTCTCAAAAGTACCGGCAGAAGTTGTAAGCAAGCCGAATCTAAATCCACGTATTTCACCAGTTTTTCCGAATTACAACTGAACGTATTTGGCCGTGTTGTCCCACCTAAAGGGACATCTTTATCATTACAAAGAAAAAGGCATCAGGTTACTCCATGAGTAAGCAGCTGTCCGCATCTCTCACTTAGCATTTCTTCTTCCATGTGTTTTTGGGCGACCTCTTTTACTTTTCGTTGGGGATTCTGTTTCAGGACTTGTCTTAAATTGTTATGTTGTTTGGCCGCTTCCTCAGCGTATATGACGACCAATCCAACCTTAAGTTCCTTTGTTGATCTGAGTCTTTACCGGCCATGAAATATTTTAGAATAACTGAGCGAATTCTCGCGCCCATATTGGCTGATTTTTATTGTCAATAAGAGTCACCGCAGACGGATGAAACTCGCAAACCTGACGCAATCAGCAAACGTTTTGTCAAACTTTCAGTGCTTCACTTGGTGAGGCGAGAATTCAATGAGGAAATCATCTAAAATTTATGGGTAAAAACTCAAGAAACCATTGCAACCTTTGAGCGAAAGGATGAGGACATGGAAGGCTAGTGAGGACATGAAAAATACCCCAATCGAGTCCTGGATGTAGTTTTGTATGAACTGTACGAGTGGTCTTTTTTCTACTAAAACACTCTTGTCTATATAAATAGTAACAAATATTTAGACAGAATGACCCATCACAGCAGTAAGTCCTGTCATCAAAGGCGTCCTGTGGAAAATGATTAGTAGAAGTGAAAGTAAAAACAAAATTAAAGTGCTTTAGTTGCTACCATCAGTAAAGGCGACTGAGACTGAGACACAAAAGCAAGAGGCGGAAAGTAATGAATAAATTAGTTTGATTATGAAAAGTTTTCGTCTAGAGACTTCCTGAATAAAAGCCTGGAGTTCAGGTTTCTGACGTTAAACAGAAACTCTGACGCCCCGAAACTCCAATTTTCACTCCAGGAAGTCGATAGTTTGTCATTTCTTACATACCTTATTCTGTAGGTTTGTGTTTTACCCATGTTCCTCTAAGACAAGAGTTCACAAAGTTCAGATTTGAATTTGATCAAAAGAAATCTCTAGTTTTCCATCACAATTAACTCCGGATATCTGAGTTGATCAAGGTCTTCCGATCACACGAGCCGTTTGGTGCCCTTGGTAGCTGGCCAACCGCATAAGTCTCTAAAGATAAAATTGTTGAAACCGATAAGTAAATTCTAGAAGCATGGAAAGCATAAGGTGCTAATTTTTGTCAGTGACTATCAATTACGGCAAAAATTAAAAATATATTTTGAACTACCGGTATTGAAATGTAACTGACCACCTCAGCTTGGGGGGAAAGGCGGCCGCTACTGATTGAAGTGTGATTTCATAAAGATGGTCGGGCGCATAATGGAGATTCAAATGTGTGTGAGTCTATGTATGGAACTACGGTACATAATGCACGAGTAACTGGGCAATTTTAGTGGCCTAAAGTTTAGATCTAGCTTAACTTAGGACACTACGTAGCCATTGCGAGGTATGGTAACTAAAACCTTAAAAAAAACAGCGTTGGGTTTAATCCCACGAAAACTCGTTAGAACTTACTAAATTCAAAGATTTGAAATGTTTCGTGTTAACATGCATTTTTGGTTCCATGCACAAGACGTTAGAATGATAAACTTTGACAACGAGTGAATAAGCACGTAGGAGAGTGGTGCCTGTGTTGCCTTTAGGCGGATACAGCAAAAATCGTTTTTCAAAACGTTAAAAAGCTGACGTTTCAAGATCAGCAATATACTCTCCTTAACCGGTCCCATGAAGAAAGCCTTCAGTGTATTACCGAACAGTCGGCTTCCTAACAACAGAAAAGCGTCTTAGCAAAACATTTAAATCTCGTTTGCTGGGAATTTTTAATCATGTTAATAGTCCCCATATAGCCTCAGGTCATATAAACCACATAACTCCACGTCTTGTGAAAAGAAATTTGTTTTATTGTCAGATAAAGATTCGGCCTTTCCTCCCGTTAATTAACCTTAGACTCTCCATAAATATCCCCAAATTATCTAAGGCCACAGGCAGCAACCTATTGTACTTTTCAATATTTACCAGAGCAGTCAAAACTCACGAAAGAAATAAAATTATATTTTTTATTACAAATTGTCGGCGATTTGTTCCAGTAAAAGCTCCTTGTTTGTAGTTTCTAACTTCTTAAGTTGTTTTAAAGTACATTGAAGAGTAAGCGATAATTTGCGTGCAACTGTGCGATAAAGCAAGTTTTTTCTGTCAATCGTCTTTCAATCGTCGAATCTGCGAAAGAAAAGGTGGAGTGAAGATACGTTTTCGCCACTGAATTGCCAACAACCCAGTTTATCTGCCAACAACGGGCGTTAAAATGCATCAACGCGCATGGTACATATCCAATTTAATTTTTGAAGACACATATGTAGTATTTTCCAAGCTTCTTGAATTTCCCTTAACCTAACTTGATTTTTTAAGTGCATTGAAGAGGAAACAAAGATTATTGTGACATAAATTAGTTCTAAATCGTACGAAAAACTACAGTCCGTTGTTTGGTCGTCTGTTAATTGGTGACTAGTATGGGAAAAATGTGCAGAAAAGAGTTACAAATTTGTTGAACTATTGGTCTGTTTAAAATAGTATATTTCTCTCGAAGTTGAATGCAGCAAAAGCTATAGGTATACATACAGTATTTTTAAGTACCGCTAGTTGGATCTGGGAGAAAAAAGGTAATTCCACTGTGTATCGGGAGTATCTAGGCTCCAAAGCCATGTTCACGGTCAGTGATAGAATATTGACCCCCTCCCCTCCTAATCTAGATCTGTTAGACGCTAAATACAAATCTTTGAAAGCTTTTTACTTTTACTCTATTTCTAGTTTGTTCTCAAGTATATTCTGTGAAAGTTAACATAAATGTACATTTTTTTCCCGATCACGATGAACTAGTGCTCTGTCAGTGGTTGTTCTATTCATCGCGGGTTTGGAAAAAAGGTGGAGAAGAGATAACGTTTTATCTGCTCACAGAGTCACCCGGTGCACCGATTTGTGGGTGGTTTCAAAGTGATAGAAATGTGTGTTATAAATAGCTAAACCGATTACCATTTTTGCTTCTTTTGTTTTTTTTTTGGGGGGGGGGGGAGGTTTCTTTATTGTTCCTCTCGTGAGTCAACAGTAAGATGAAAAAGAACTTTATGGCTTTGGATACGTAAAAATTAATCGTGCTGTGGTGAAAGTCAACTAGAAAACCAAGACAGAAATTGTCGATGTAGTGAAAACTGAGCAGATTTGCGTTCCAAAGGTTGCAGTTGCATTATTTTGATAAAGGCCGAAAAAACGTTAGTCTGTTCTGCGTCCTGTTTTATTATTAGCAATATCCAATAGATATTGTTGTGATAATTCAGTTGCTGCCTGTTACAAAAACACTGCAACGAATACCTTATCATCTTTTAACAGCACAGAGCCTCCAGTTTGTTGTTATAGTAAATCGGAGAACATGTTTTCCCCAACAAGACTTTTTTCCCGAGTTGGAACTAATCAATTCCGTTTTCAGTTGCTTCCTTTGACTGCTAAAAGTAATTTTACATGGCAAATTGTGAAACTGCTTTGTTTGTAGCGGCATTAGTTTTGTGTTTAGCTATAGAAAGCTACGCAGAACACAAACCTGTTATGCTAATTTTTTAATGCTCTATTATTCTAACAAATCTTTTATAAATAAGTTTTACTGACGAAGGAATGATAATATTATTTATTTCAGAATTAACCAGATGACCTCGAGGTGGCGTTTGCGATAGCGGGCGCGAGTGGTGACGTGTGGGCAATCTAGATTTGCATATTTGGCGTATCTTTGACAGAAATAAACACATAAAGCTTAGTCATAAGCCAACACAACTCAGACAACGAGAACTTTGTATCTAAAAGGATACATTACCAAACAGAGATCTGAAAACAATTTACATCAAAAGAATCCTGCCAACAGCTGAGCAGAAAAAGTGGACGGTAAAGTCATTCACGTTTTAGAATATCTCTGTTGAGGACACCTATATCGTTAAAACTATGTCAAACAGCACCGATACCGAGATAGAAGACCCGGTAAAATCCGCTTTCTATGCAGTGGTATTTGTACTCGGGCTGCTCGGCAATTTTCTCGTGATAATTATCGTCGCAGCGAGGAGGGAACGTCGAACTGCTAATGACATCTTTATTCTCAATCTGGCCATTAGCGACTTAATGTACCTGTTTGTCTGTCTTCCTACAAATGTCTACATGATGTTTGCAGACATTCAATACGACTTGTACTGCCGATTGATATGGCCTTTAATGACCGTGACTGTAAATCTCAGTATATTCACGCTAACATCAATGGCTGTTTTTCGTTGCCACGTTATTCTGAATCCTTTTAAGGCAGAAATGCGGCATCGTTACGTGTTTCTTTGGATCTTGGGGATATGGCTACTGGGCCTTGTTCTTGTCATTCCACTGCTTTTAGTGACCAAACCAAAGCTGGCGAAGCCGCAAGGTTGCACGGAGGTCTGGCCGTCCATTAAGCACCGTCAAGCCTACACAGCCAGCCTGTTCGTACTGCAATTCTTGCTCCCGCTGACTATCATCGCGGTCGCGTATGTTCGTATCGGCCTCGATTTGGTGCGTCAAGCAAGAAACCAGGTCTCGGATCACATGGCGAACCAAGAGAGAAGAAAAGAGAACATGCAAGTGATTAAAACATTGGCCACCATTGTAATTTTATTCGCCATCTGCATGCTGCCAGCTCAGCTCGCTTGGCTTCTTTATGACTTCGCTTTGGAAAATCATGAGAAAATCGTCGATTTCCTTTTCTCGTTTTCACCTTCCCTGCTGTACTTTCACAGCTGCTTAAACCCAATTGCATATGGTACGCTGACCAGACACTTCCGGCGTGGATACATCCGGTTTTTTTCGTACATATTCTGCTGTCATTTTTTCAGTTTCTTCAAACGCGAGCGAGTGACTGGGCGTTGGTGCTTCAGCAAGCTGTGTGAGGCCTGGAGCAACAGAAAGCGAAAGATGGCAGATCAAGGCGAAGAAGGGTCCAATCAAAATAACAATACCGAGATAATGCCATTGCATGATGAAACAATGCATAGTGGTGGATCAAAAATGTTCCCACCAGAAAAAGAAACAGTAGTTTAGCTCGAACATTTACCCCCTCCACTCCAGAGTTAGAAATCTCTCATAGAGATTGTTTCTAGCTTTTGAAAAATACCTTGGAATAGAGAGGACTACTCAACGTGTGAATAAAGTGTGCGTTGGTGTCTTTTATCTCTGAATTGTAAAGCTGGTCTACGGCAGATCAGAGTCTCAGTCAGTGATAAAAGCATAATAAGACTAGCTGCTCTATTTAAACAATGGAGTTCTTCTGTCGAAGGCACTATCGTGTGAAAGGTTGTCCGAGGAAGTTTGATGTTCACAACAAATATTAGCCCGATAAATATGAAGTTTGAACATCAAATTTCCGAGGGAACCTATCACACATAGGGCCTGAGACAGAAGGACTGTACTTTTTCTATTGTTCAACGCTAACTTTTGGGCGAAAATTGCCAAAAACGGGCACTATTTGTTGATAGGCACCGCTGAGGAGAGACACTATCGCGGCACGTGATCGATTTCGACCAATGGGAGCACGCCAAAATTTAGCGTTGTACTATAAGTTGGAAATAGTGTCCAATTAATTTTCCTTTTTGCCGTAGTGCCAGACTGAATTTTCCTCCTGAGTCGATCACCAGGGCCTTTGGGAGGGTAAAGGTTGACATAGCTCGCTCATTCCAACTGACATTGCAATAAATGTGCTTTACGCGTAGCTTACTTTCCTTTTTATTAGATACACCAGAAAAAACTGGAAATATTTCAGGCTATAGACTCCTACAGACTCTCTATAGAATACTGGGCAGTTTGTTTTGACTGTCCGTGTTTATGTTTCTGCATGCGTGTTTGCGAAAACTGACCGTGAGTCAAAACTCTAAGCGAGGCCATTTCTTCAGCATGCTGTGTCCAGGAATATTGAAAGTAGACGAATTAATAGCATGGGCGTTTGTTTGTTAGTTGTTGAACTTAATTCATTTTTTTCAGTGAGGCTAGCAGTGCGCCTGTGTAGTTTTCATAGCGTGATTAACTTAAATGACGTTCATGTAATGAACTTAATGTGATTAAATAAAAATCACCGATACAGTGGCAGGATTTGTAGCTCGTTTTCAAGTTTTTTTGCGTTTTAGTTTCATTCATCCATGCACGTTGTTTTACTCCGAAATTGGTATCTCCCTGGCATTAGAGTCGGAATAGGGCTTTGCGGAGGGTGCATTTTTGGGCAACCTACTAACGGAAAGAAAGGTTGCGTCTAACTGGGCTGGGATTATACAATTATGTGCATGCTTTGAAATACGAGTTTTTTAATTAAAGTTGGGGCCGGTTGTGAGGCACTCAGGCTCGTGAATAGGCCGGAGGTTCGCAGTTAGCAATCCACTCATTGTAGATTGCAAACCAATCGTAGATCCTTATTTTAGCAGAAACGATCCTTATTTCCTTAGGGTCGTAGATCCTTATTTTAGCAGAAAAGCGGTGGCCCGAAAACGAATTGAACGAGAGTAAAAATTGCAAGTTGGGATTTGAGAGAGATCCTTTTTCCTTCTCGCCTTGCTCTCGCGATAGTTTATCGGGGCTTTGTGCCTCTGTTCGCTTGTCAAAATCGATATCTCAAGGGAAACCACGGCACCTAACGAGAACATTTTAATAAAATACATGAAATAAAATTAGGATAAAGAGTAAGAGGGCCACTCTCCCCTAGAGGCCCTATAACCATGGTAATCCCTCCTAAGTTATTTTCAGTAACAGAATGGTGGTAAATTCAAATTTCAAATAAATCATTTAGTATTAAATCAATTAACCTGACATTTCGCAGCAATATAGACATCGTCATTCTGTAAAATTCATGATTTTAATTTTTCCAATTTTCACATTTTCGCGGGAAAATGGCGTTAAGTGGCGCCAATTTCTGCTTTTAGTGTTATGTGATACCTTATGCCAGTTTCTGAAAAAACTTGTTACAAGGACCTCAAAACTGAAAAAATTGAAATATGTTTATGTACTCAAAAGATATAGCCTTTTGAAATTTGAATTTCCCGCCATTTTGTTACAAAAATTACTTAAGAGCAAATCCGTACAAAAATCAAACATTGAGCGGCAAAGCTTGAAAATTCAAATTCGCTCTTCTTTTGCATGGTGGTAGCCCTTGGTAAGTACACAAACGCTGTGTAGTTTTTTCCTTGAAATAACTCTTAATTCTTGAGAAAACAAAAAACTCCGTTCATAGCTCTAAGCTCGATTTTGCGAGACCAGGATGGGTAAAAATTCCTTTAGTTCACTCGACTCGCGTATTAAAACTAT
>OZ024891.1:21697100-21702100 GCA_964017195.1 Siderastrea radians | reverse complement strand
ACTGAAGCACGTGCCATCGAAGAAGTTATGAATTTGGAACAAGAATGCCAGTTGCAGCAAATCAGAGATGATGACATGACCAACATCTCAAATTACCACGCCAACCCAATTGTCTACGATGCTCACAACATTTGCAATTTTTTTAGCTCGAAGTTTTTGCCATTCTTAAAAAAAAATACTGCAGCAGCAATTTGTTCAGGTCAGATTAATGTGCAAGCAATCATATATTGACATCTTAGAAGAGCCTGTCAAGGGCTGTGAATGCCACAGAAATGAATGAGAACTGCTAGTCCCCACTGTACATTAAGCCAATATATCTTTCTGCTAGAACGAAATACCCTAAAGCATGTCTTAGACCATTTTATTTGAATTATGTCTAGTACACCAACCGACCTTTGGCTGGTAGGTTTCAGCTCTTTCTTTTGTTTTTCTTGGTTAGAAGTACTAAGCTACTGATTCTTCCATATAGCTTTCTTGATAGTCAAATGAAGGTATCCCTATGGAATGCTTAGATTGGGGAATATAGGTGGGTGAGCAGTGCTACATGCACACTCTAAGATAGCAAGTGCCAAGTAAAAATAATAAGTGCAAAGTGCGTGACAGGCCCGTGGGTTAAAAAAAAAAAATATCGTGGCCCTCGTGCTCATTATTATAACCATCTAGCGATCACTTTGTTAGAAAAGTGTACTTTTCTGTAATGCATATGGTGTCAATCTAAACTGGACTATCTGCGACTTATTTAGTGAGTGAGGGTATAAAATTGTTTATGGTAAATGGTACATCCTTTTAATATGGAAACAGGGCGATTTCCCCTCACTCCTGCAGTAATGATAACACAATGTACATATCTCTTTTGCTAAATTTATTTGGAGCCAGTTATATGCCCCTGAAGTAAGCAACTATCTAGTATATTACTAAAGATAAGGCGTACCTTTACTCCTCCTTGGTCTTAGTTCTAGCATCTGTACAGACACAATTTTTCCCGCAATTTTTTTGAGGCAAGGGAAAGAAAAATAAAACGACTTTGCACCCAGGCTCCCCCGCGAACTAATGGTCCCCCTTTGGAAACCATGTAGCATATCACGAAAGCGGTTAAGCGTCACGTCACTGATTGAACGTTGTACTATTGAAAGGCCTCTTCAACAATTCCACTTTTGAAATTGGTTTTGAGAGGATTAAACGTCAATTTTCAAAAAACAAGGCTATCGATGGGACAAGGAGCACAAAAATACATGAATTAAAACATTTCAAGTTTGGAGCCCGTAACTATCCAAACGACGACCGAGCAACTGTCGAAGCTCAAGGAGATCTGCATGCAACGAACGGCAAAAATAAGGACTTTGGTGCCCTTAGAATACCATATCTCTGTACAGGTTAGTACACTGAGGTTGTTTTATGCGTCTACGTCGCTGTCATTTCCAACTGAAGGAATTCTATTCCAGTTTACTGTTGGTCACGCATTCACCGGATTGCGTGATTTTATGCTTTCAATGCACCGGTTTTCAAAAATTTCCTGAAAATTCTGAAGTCGTTTGCCCAAACTAAACTTTAAATACTTCAAAAGAACAATTTATTTAGTCCCTAAATACTTAATTTTATGACATTCTGAGTAAAGGCACGTGGTCAAATTTGTTGTTCTTTTTGATCCATCGATCGACCGAACAAAGGAAAGCCTTTTGCTTTTGGCTTTCTTTCAATACTTAGATAAATCCAATGTTTATGAAATCTTGACATCTGGACGACGAAGAGACACACAATAAATTGGTAGTATTAGGGCCTTTCTCTATTCAACAGTTTTGATATGCGAGTCTAGTGAACTTGAAGGGATTTCAACCCTTCCTGGTCTCAACAAATCGAGCATAGAGCTGGAAACGGATTTATTTGCTTTTCTCAGAAATGAAGAGCTATTTCAAGAAAAAAACTACACAGCATTTGTAAACGTACTAAGGGCTACCACCATGCAAAAGAGGAGTGAATTTGATTTTTTGAGTTTTGCCGCTCATTTGCGATTTTGTTTCATTCTTGTACGGATTCGCTCTTAAGAGGGATTAGATTGCAATGAGGATAAGGCCTATATGAGGGATTAACTCTCTTACCCCTTTATCCTCTCTTGCTGTAACTTAAAGGGGCAAAAGAAATCCAACTGGGTTCCTGATAAAAGAATGATTTACTGCTCCGATTTCCTGCCCTCAGAACAACGATGAAAAACGCGACAATAAGACATATTGATCAATTGATCAACCCAGTGAAGTAGCAAGGCGTTGCTTCTTAAATATAAAACGTGTTCGAGAGTACCCATACGGTTGTCCGTCACAAACGACTTTCAGTGGATATTGTTTCGTTTGCTGAAATGTCTTCTTTCTTTTTGCTAGGAGCCCCTGTGAAAGACAGGGCGAGGAAAAATTAGTTTTTAGACTCATTCAGTTGTTCTCCTCCACGGAAATCTTTAGTAAAAGGCGAAAGATTTACGCGTGCTGAAGGAAAACCAGAGTTTCAAACTACGGGGCAGAGACCATGATACACTGAACGTGATTTGGCAACACATGTGGGACAAAGAATGTCACAAGAGTTTTTCGAGTCCGCATGCGTTTTACACATAACAGTAGCAAGAGACATTGAATTACATTTTTATAGCAAGGGAGGCAAACATAAATAAATAAACATAAATAAATAATGTGTATTGACACATTGCATTTACATGAATTACATTGTGTTTACCAAAAATGGACTTAAAAATTACAATAAAAATTCAGAATGCATGCAACGGGACTGGGTTGTAAAGGGTTTAAAAATTTCCATCCTCAATAACGATATCAACTATAATAAAGTCCTACAGTAGTGAAAAATATTGCGAGACAGTTTTATTTAACTTTTTTAATTTTCTTCCATAATTTTTTTGTTGTTGTTCCTTTTAGTGTTGAATAATGAACAATACAGCAGTGGCTATTTGCCATTCGGCTAAAGCCAATTACAGAATTTACATATTGCTGAATGTTTGCGCTCATCTACAGTGTTTAAGCACTTATTGGCTGTATTTAGACTATTTAGAGCTGAGAACATGACGGTTAGCTTTTAGTTTTCAGTTTATCGTGGAAAACGCATGACAATCTTGCATATCTGAATGGACTCTGCGTTCAGCGTTCTGCATCTTATTCGGCGTTCTGCAAGACACCCGTACTGCGACTGAACAATACCACCAATACCAGTGTTTCTGTCACCAACGTTCGGTTTTGCTGTTCAGTTTTGAAACATTAGGGATCAGAATGTTTTGTGCTGCAGGTCACTAGATTAGAAAGAAAACCAGTGTTGCGGATGGCTTAACTGCTGCAGGATCCGAGTTGAGGGTTCAACAAGGGACGCTTTAAATCAAATGATACGGATGTTCTTACTACGTTATGACGTCCTCTGTGCGTTATCAGAGTACTTACGCACGGCCAAACGTAATATATTCGTTTTAAACATTATTTTGACATTAGATCGGTAATCCCGCATAAAGTTAGAAGTGTTTTTAAAAGTCTTCCTAGTGATGATTTGACTTTACAGTTACGTCATTCGTGCGTCTGTACTTTAATCACAAACTCCTCTAGACCCATATCAAAACGCACATTTTTTCTGTCCATTGTAATATATAGATTTAGCCAAGCCTAAAAGCGGAACTCCAATTTTTATTTATTTATTTATTATTATTTATTTTATTTATTATTATTTTATTTGTTATTATTATTATTATTATTATTATTATTATCTCAAGTGGTACCTGACAGCAATATTATAGTTTAGGTAATTATTAGTAAATACACCTCTCATCAAATTAGAATCTGCATACCTGCCAACCTTATAAAGTCAGAAATAGGGACCACACCCCCCATCCTCACCCCAGTCCTGGGGTAGTGTCCTGCCCCCCCCCCCCCCCCCCCCTCACTGCCCCCCAACACTGAGCAGGGTCTAGGATGCTCTAGGGTTTTTGCATTAGTTTTTAAAAATATTGCCTGTACTGTACTGTCTTAGCATTTGAATTCTCAGGTGTTGTTTAATGGTCTCAAGCACCACATGTATTACACAAAACAAAAGAAAAGTCAAAAAAAGACCAATTGAAGACCAATCTTTAATAATCCAGTTCCAAATTGTCTTTTTTTCCTGGAAAATCGGAATGTCCCGATTTTTTTAGGTTTTGAAACTCCAAAATGGGGACAATTCCCATTAAATGGGGACGGATGGCAGGTATGAACCTGTTTTACAAAATTCTAAATAAGCCCCAGTTTTAGGTTGTAAACTTAAATATTGGGCACAATAATTATTTTTGTTCACCTTACCTCGGCCTTTTCTCTGCCACAAGTCTACGGTTTAATTTATTTACATTTTTGCAGAGTTGTCAAATTGCATAGACAAGGTACTAATTGAAAAATACCTCCACCTTATTCAGTGGTTTGACAGATAAGTTGTGTGGTATAGAGCGAGGAAAAATGCGAGCAATGAATACCGGTAAAATGTCCTTGACCATTATCTGTAAAACCACTAAATGATATTTATTATTCCACTACAATATTTGCCTATCATTTTAAATGATTTATTCAATGAGTGATTTGAAACCGGGACACTACAGTGCAATACACTCGTACTCTCATGTATGTGTTTCCCCCTTATATGATAAACTGATGCTATTTATACCTAATCGTACCTTTTTCGTACGCTTCGGCGGCATATCAGGCGAGTTTGGTCGAGCCATGGTTCGTATTTTGGCGAGACGCAGTCGAGCCAAAATACCCATGGTGAGACCAAACGAGCGTGATATGCTGCCAAAGCGTACCAAAAAAGGTGCGATTAGGTATTTACCGTACCCAAATTCGTCCTAAAACCCGGCGTTTCTTTTTTTTCAGTTACCGTGATCAGTCAAGCATTGTAGAGCGACACGTATTTACACTTTTTTGGTCGTCAATACTCTTCTCTAACTCCTCATCTGCCATTTTATTTAATTCTTTTGTTTGGAGTTTCATTTTCTG
>OZ024891.1:21676900-21696900 GCA_964017195.1 Siderastrea radians | reverse complement strand
AATCCTGGAAGTCCAAGTTAAGAAAGAAATTTGGAAAATCCGGCTCCATTTTGAAACCAAAAAAGTTTCAGCGCTGTCCGTAAAGTTCACGCGAGCGCCCGTCAGTGTAGCCGCTTCCAATTTTGGCGCGAAATTGTATTTTTTTCCCCTCTCTTACCGTTAAACAAATTACTTTCTCGTTTAACAAATGTAATAGTTTTACGTTTCGTTATATTTCTGTTGTAATTTTCGCCTCTAAAGTCTGCAAAAAAATGCGAGTTTCACAAACTGTCCGTGATATCGTAGGATATCAGGTCAGTGACTTGATATCGTAGAAAATCAGGACAGTAAACAAGGCTTCTGATTGGCTAATTCACAATTTTGGGTACGGTAAAGTGGAATAACAATGTACCTTGTTTACTCTTATTGATGCCCAGGGACTATTATATTAAAATCAATCTCTTTAAGTACCCATCAGTCATGAATCAACCACTCAACCACTTAGTTGATAAATCGGTCAATCAGTCAATTAAAAATTTGTGACTAACAGTGTTGCCAACGCAAATAACAAATGGTCCAGTAACCACTAGTGACTTTATTTGATGCACAGATTATGACTCACTATGTTACTACCCCTGACTGTGATGGTAGTAAATCTTGTGGTTTAATTTGTTTTTGGTTTGACCATTAGCCTTTACACTGCATCTAATGTCACCAATGAGCAATGTTACTGATTGTCATAATCTGGTAGCAAAGAGAAACAAAAAGAAAAGCCTCTTCATAAATCATTTCAGGATAGTCAGAAACCTGTCATGTAATGAACTGACAAGAGGGGATCAGACTGTGGTGAATCCATCATTTGAAATAGTTTTCCCTGTCAAGTGAATTCAAGTAAATAAGTTTGAATCATTATTCCTGGGAAGTTAGTTGTGTGTGTGCTTGTGTGTGTGTGTGGGGGGGGGGGGGAGTAGGGTTCCCCCAAATGACTGAAATGCTACTGCAGGTGTATGGATGTGTTACTGAGGGAACATGAAGTGTATGTGGATACAGTCAAACTAATCACCAACATCCAAATTTACCAAAAATATATATATATATATATAACCTTATTTCAAAACTGCTCTTAAAATTTTTTATTTCAATTAATAATGACTGCCTGGGAACATACATGTAGCTAAGAGTACAAATTTATTAACCAAAGCCCTACAATAAACTGCCATATTTTTTCTGACATCAGGTTGATGGAATAAAAACCTGTATGGGAAACAAAGCAGAGTTTAATCATCTCAGTTGCCAAAAGTAAGCCCATGGCTTTAGGGAGGTTCTAAGGATATTTGCGCAATTTTTTCTGCGCATCCATACTGCACCGTGTCGTGCACTGAGCATGAAAAACTACCCCTCGCATGAAAAACTACCCCAAATGTTTTAAGACACTGTAAACTGCCGCTTATAAGCCCTAAGCTGATACAACTTTGTACGGGGTTTTGGGTGGGCTTATAAATGGAGGGGCTTATATCCGGGGGGGCTTATAAGAGGGATAAGAAAAACGTTACAAAATGAGCCACAGCAGTGTTGATCGAAATACGTTTTTAATGTACCAGTTTGTAACTAACCTTTGAAATGTCACAATAATTCGAATTCACTTCAATTTTAACAACAAAATCAAAACTGCAACAACGCGAACGTAACCGGAACGTAACAAAACAGAAGCTCAGAGTTAATCTTTGCAGTTTTCTGTGAGAGTGCTTAATATTAAGGAAACAGGGAAAACTAGAGGAGGGCTTATATCCGGGGGGGGGTGGCATATTACCGGATGTATTTTTTGTTTACAGGTGGATGGGCCTATAGCCTAGGGGCTTGTAAGCAGGCGGGCTTATAAGCGGCAGTTTACGGTATTTGTTTTGAGTTTTGAGCATGTGCATTTAAATAAGTGGCATTGAAGCATTCCAAGTGGATGAAAGGTAGACTGTATTTTTCAAGATGGTTGGTCTCATGTAAATACTTATGCCAGTCTGAATTTCAGACTGGTCTCATGTAAACAAAATTGCACCAGTCTGAGTTTACACTGCTTTAATGAAATCAGGGTTTTACTGCCCCTGGGTATCTAAGGATGTTGTTAAACATTCTTGAGAGCTGCTCAACTTTAGTCTGAGGGGGTGTTTGCATGACACCAGTTCATTGTATGCTTTTCATTCTGCTACAAGTTCACCCCAGTTCCCTCTTGCTTCTCTGTATTTGTTACATGATTACAACACAAAATCTCATAACAATGCAAGCCATACCTGGGTGAGTTCATACCGGTATCACGTAAACATGGTGTAACTATTTGATTCATTCTGCATTAAGTTTACCCCCCTGTAATTAACCATATTGCCATCCAGATAAATCTCACATCACCGTGAAAAAAGGATTTTGTAACTTGAGGAAGGGGGATTCTTAACTACAAATCTCGCATTGTTGCTAAGGGATTTTTGTGGAGGTATTCTGTAATACGCTGTTTTCAGCGTTTCCTGCCACTATATTAGTGAAATAATGAATAAGAACATCTGAATTCCACAACTGAACATTGTGCGTGCATAGCCACTGCCAGTCCCAACGGCACATTAAAAAGAAAATCAGTAAAACTAAGAGGAAACTAGTAAAGTTCCGACTTTTTTGCGAATCGCCCCACCCTTCTTTACAATCTGAAGCATGCAATTACTGTTTTTACAAAGAATAGAAGAACTACAGCACAAAAATGTATAAAGATATGTGCTTGTGTCATCATAACTTTTATATTCATAATAAAGCAAATTTCTAGAAACTGTTGCTTAAAACTTTGCATCCTGATAATCTTTAAATGTTCACAATGTTTACAATAGCGAGAACTGTATGCTGTTTGAGTTTTAGCATTTTTTCTGTTCAGGTCAAGTGACATGCTGAATATGGTTGTGACTTGAAAATCTTGAAAACCTTTCCCATAAAACAAACGTGGCCAAGCAGCTTATCTGTGGAAGTAATAGGGTTTCCAAGATATGATGGTTCTGAGGAACTTCCCACAGCAACAATATGGTGATTAAGAGTCTCCTCCCTTAAGTCCAGATGTAAAGGCTCTCATTGCCACCCAAATGGAAGTCTTGATGACACACTCATGTAAATGTTGTGGTTCAATTTTATCCTTGGTTCAATTTTTATTTTCCATTGTGAATAATAGGATTGCCAAATACAAATTGGAGCTCCACTTTTAGGCTTGGCTAAATCTATATACTTGAATGATTTTAAAACTGTTTAATTATGTTTGACTGGGTTCAGAAATTGAATGGAATCAAACACAGCTGTATATATAGGCATATTTTTGGTTAATAATTATTGTGTTCAATTACCGAACCCAAATTAACCCAATCACTGCATTCAAGCCAGTTCAATTTACTGAACAGTTAGATACGTAAGCTAGGCTATTTATATATTAACTGATATCTTCCATGTACTTTAACTTCACTGTAAGAAAATGCTGCATCACTGATCACTGCTGGCATATATGCCTAGAACAGCAAAAAGGTTCCGTGAAAAAAAAAAAAACAAATTCAGGGCTAAAAATTGGCAGTCGCCCAGTCGCCAGTGGCGATTTAAAACTGACCAGGGCCACTAAAAGTCGAGGCTTAAATGCCTGATAGAGAACTACAAACATCTTTGTTTTCTTTCCCCTCCTCAACTCTAAGTTCATCAATTGAAGAAAATTTTCAGTTCTTGGAGTGCAAAATTCATGAGAACGAGCGCCTGTCAAATTACTTTCATCCTTATAATAATATTAACTTTAATCTTTTTTTCTTTTGACAACATCAAATAACTAATATTGTATGTAACATACATTATTAAAGCATTCACAACGCAATTATTGACCAATGTGACATTAATGAACAGAAAGAATGGGTGAACAGAATAGTAATTATACTCAATGTCAATTATTAAGGGAGTCTTCATTCACTTTGCTAGCATTGTCACTTCCCGCTTTGAAATGTTGTTGCCGAAGCTATACTTTGCTTTACTTTTGTGATCCACCTGATTCATGAGACGTACAAGTGCCCATTGCTGGAAATTTTTGCATCCACCCGTGAAAGTGTTCTTCTTTCCAGCTTTTGTGGAATCCTAACAAATAATTAATAAATTATCGCCTGAACCCCTCATTTGCAGCTATCCAAACTCTTTTAGCCATTTGTCTAAAAAGTGGTTACATGTAATTGTCTTCCGCCCTTTGCACGGTTCATTGGGTAATACAGGTAGGGTAATTAAGCACTTGAATATCAATCGATCGAATGAGCAACAAAATGGCAGGACCCCATTTAAGTTTACTGGATGTTCAATCATCTCCAGTCTCCTTTGCTTAACTCAGTAAAGAGCCAGTTGCAATTAATCAAACATGTTCTAACTAATCCCAGCAGACACTTGACAGTTAAACAAGCCAGATTGCCTTAAGGAAGCAAAAACACATCGGTACAAATATGTCAATTGCATAAAAAAAGTCCTTTGCTTACATCTGGATTCCCCCCCCCCCCCCCTTGGGAATACAATGATTTTTGAGAAAACCAAAACATGCATGCAGTAATTATTTGAACTTTCTAAAACATGAACATTCCATTATGAGTGACAAATAGTAAGAAGCACTTTCCACAATGCAGTGCTTTTATTTCATACATCTGGGTTAATTGAGATCGAAAAAAATGGCAAATTGCAGTCGCCTTCTGAACTAATGCATGGTTCAATTTTACCTGTTACCATCCTTAAACAAGTGTGACGATATCATCAAAGAGAGTGTCTCAGTGTATCTCAAAGGAGATGACAATATCAGAGCCCACAGGCAAAGAGCTTTTTTTTCGAGGCACGAGAATCATCACTCAGTGTCAAAAGTAATCGATCGAGTTAACTCAGACTTAGGTCGTTGTCCATTTCTCGCCGAGTAGTAAACCATTAAGTGATACTCCCTCAGTCAGTTGTTTGTTTTTCCAGTAGGATAAAACAATGGAAATAGTTTATGTAAATTTTGTCGTTTTCACCCCCTCTGGTGACTTCCTGATGATGCTGCATGAAATGAATAGTAACAAGCAATAAAGAATACACAAGTATGATAGCCTTTCAAGCAAATGGCAAGTAAGTCAGAGCAATCGGATTAGAGTCACTTATAGTTGGCGTCTCGTTGATAGTTTGAAACGACAGTTTGGTACTTAAAGATTGCCTCGTTGCATTAGTCCAGTAGAATGCCTTGTCTTCAGTTTGTAGTGATGTTAGAAAGTTGTACTAGTAATTATAAACATTAACAAATAAACGAACCATAAGTTTTTAGTCCATCAACTTTCTTGTCCTTGTTACTTCGCCTCTCTTTCGCATTCGTAGCAGGAAGAGGAGAGATCCTAGCTTGGGGACTGGGGACGAGGTTGGCGCAGCATTTTCCTGGCGTTAGCGTCTCGACGGCCGCTTGGCGTACAGCTTCGAACCTCTTGGCGTATCTTCGGCGTGGGACGTACACGGAATGCACCCTGGCGTGTTACTGATGCAGTCATTTTGATTGCCAGTCTCAACTAAAAGTGATTACGAAAATTGCTGTAATTGTCACATTGTCACCGTTACAGTAAACGCGGAATAAGCTGAAATTTTGAATAAGTTTGTCACAAAAAATACATACAGTGTATTAAACATCACTGTACTTGAATTGTACTTTTTCCACCTTCAAATTTATTTTGCACACTGACTTGAGTTTAATTTACATTCTGGGTGAATAAAACCTGATTTGAAAGAGGTTGCAGTCACCAATTTTATTTTAACATAGATCAAGTCCATTTGTCCCGATTATGAAGGTTTTCTTTTCTTTTCGAGTATTAAATAAAGATAAACCAGAGGAAATGTTCATTGTAAACAAACAAATTTATTGCAATACCTGACAGGTAGAATTACTAAATACTGAATTTAATAAATTCAACAGGTGATAAACAAATCAGTTCAGCAATTCTTCCTTGTGAAGATTTCGTGACTACTTAGTTTAGCGTTTTCATATGTTTGAGTAATAGTTGTTGTCACTTTTGGAACAAATATTAAATTTTAGCGAGCACTTATGAGATCATCACTAAATTCACTAAATCAAGTAGTCGCTAAAACTGACTTGATTTCAATTTCAACATTACAGTTCAACGCAACTTTATAAAGCAAGGCAAAAATAATCAGACGACTGAAACATCGAACAATGTTAATCTTTAGGATCGGACTCTGCAGGCTCCGAAAATTGTGTGGCAATGTTTACCAATGTATTCAAACCACACCATGGATTTGCATCCTGCTTTCTTTCGCTTTCGGGGTCACGATTTAACACTTCTTCATTAACCGCTTTTTTCACCGAATGCGTAATGCCGTTCTGGATAATGACTACGAATAGGCGCTTGGTAAGCTTAAAAGACATTGAAACCGGAAAGGGTGTATACATGTTCGTGAAATTACAAGGTTGTGTATACGTGTATGTGTTTTGAAAGCGCAAGCCAGCGTTCACATGTGCTGTGTTTAAGGGGAGGTATGGCGAGTGCAGTGGCATTTCTTGATATAAATTGGAGCGAACTGATTCGTCGGAACTGGAACTTGGAGAATAGTGCCTTTTTCTCTTTTTCGACTTTTTATTTTTCCGTTTGCGTTTACGTTTTCGCCGTCGGCTATCGTCGCTCTCGCTTGATGACTCAGTAACATCTTTAGAAGCGGGTCTGGTCATCGAAGGAAACTTCTCGCTTGCTTTTACTCACAAGTGGCTGTTTTCACTTCATGCACAGGAAAGTTAGATTTTACTGGCGAATTTTTTAACAAACGTTCAACATCAGCAGAGGTGTCCGCTTTTTCGAAAAATTTTCCTTCCCCTTTTTCCTGAGATTACTTTTGAAGGAATTCAACTTGTTAAAGTATTCAGGATGCTTGTCTTTTAATCCCCAATAGGTGTAGTCGCAACATTTCTTTAGTTGACAAGGCTTTGAAGTTTGATTGCGGTGGTCTCTGTGATGACAGTGGCTGCATACTATTTTCGAGCGTCCAACAGCCGGAGGTTCTAGAACTTTGATCGCCATAGACTCAATATTCATTTCAATTTCTCCGTATTCTTGTCTTTCTGACTCTAGCTGTTCTTTTAGCTTGTTCGCGTGGTCTTGTAAAGCTGGCAGAACGCACTAAAATTGCACGTGAGAAGAAAACGACATCCTCACTGCGCGGGTTCCAAACAAATTTATCGAAGGACCTGAAAGCTTACCCTGCGGGTTTCTGGAGTTGACTTTGTTTCTCCTCCCTCGTCAGAAAGCACTGCGACCCTTCGCTCTTTTCTGGAGCGGGGAGGAAGAGGAGATGCATCATTTAAAAGGTCGAGCTGATATATTAGCAAGGTTTTCGCACCTAAGGACAGTTCCTTCGACTCCCAAACATCATGTCGACTTGTTCGGGGGTCAACAACTTAAGCTGAAGACGTGAAGTGAACTGGTTTGCTGTTAACGTTTGAAAAATAAAATTGTAAGTTTTCTCATCCAGTTTGTCCCTGAAAAGAGCCATCCAATCTTCCAAATCAGCGTTTGGGATAGCTTTTCCTTGCCGGTTAAAAGGATCCATTACTGCACCAAAAATGTCAACGAACTTTAACCAAGGCGGAATTCGCAAATGCCTACCACGTGAACTTCCCAACTTCGTTTCGAAGTTCGCGACTTGATTGGCAACTTCGTAATCAAATTGCCAAATTCGGCGCGAACTTCGGAAATCCGAACAAACTTCAGAACCCATTCGTCAAAAGTTATCTGAAACGCTCTGTAAGCTGTTGTGTGTCAATAAGCTAATTAATTAGTAGGTACGCGTTTATAGCCCTATCGGCAAGTACCCTAGTATAAATAAGGATAACATTACTTTAGTATTTAATATTACTAGTTCTATAAGTGAGTGAGTAGTTTGTTATTTAATTAAATTTTATTATTTAGCGTTAATTTAGCTTCTATTAAATTATTTTTTGTTATATTTTCTGGTGTTGTTTGTGTTCGTGGGAAGGGACGTGTGTGCCCAGGATTTGCGTGGACGCCAGGAAGCCCACTGTTCGCGCGTTTCGTCACACCTTGTTGCAAAATGCGTAAGCTGTTTTAAGATGCCACCATCCTATGACCAAATGTCTTAGTTGTTACAAAATGTGTTATTATTGCAAAAAACCTCGGGATAGCCTTAATGTATTGTTTAAAACATGTTTCCTCTTTAATCAGTTTAACTTCTATCACCATTAAATTTAATTACCTGACAGCAACAGCCTTCATTTGAATTTTTACACAGGTTTGTATATAATAGCTTAGAATTGCTTCAGTTCAGTCGTGGAAACTGCCACGGCTATGGTACAGTAGAAGTCCCCATGGAGTAGAATGCGATCGTAAAATCCCCTAGAAATTGCATGGGCATGTTCCTTGCCCAACTTAGATAATTTTATTGAACCTATAGAAGTGCTACAATGCAATGATGTCTCACTAAACCCTGGTCCACCAGTGAAGCTATCTGTGGAAAATTTTACCCGCTCTAGAGGCCTCAAGATAGCCCATTTAAATGTGAGAAGTTTAACGCCTAAATTGGATTCTTTAAAGATACTATTGGAGAACAAGCCTTTCGATGTGTTCACTGTATCAGAAACCTTGCTCAAACCGTCTATTTTGGACAACGAAATACACCTTCCTGGCTACTCTTGCGTACGATCTGATAGATTAGAAAAAGTTGGCGGTGGATGTATGACGTATGTTCAGGATGGGATTCCTTATCGCCCAAGGCCTGATCTCGGCACTTCTTCTACCGAGTCATGTGTTATCGAAATATCTTGGCCTAAATGGCCTAAATCGCGCGCCTGACATGAATATGGAGTCATTTATTCTAGATCTGGACACTTCACTATCCGTATTACCTGACAACATTGAGTTGATTTTACTCGGTGACTTTAATGTTAATTTCACAGACTCGAATTTGAATAATGATAAAGCCATGAAACGTAAATTGATTCAGGTAACAAATTCTCATGAAATTGACCAGCTTATCAACAAACCGACACGGATTACAGAAAGATCATCTTCTCTGATTGATCTATTGTTTTCGAATGCAACACATCGAGTGACTGATCACGGAGTTATTCATTTAACAATAAGTGATCATTCCACGATATTCTGTGTCGTTAAGTCAGGCGTCACCAAAGCACCAGGGAAAACTATTGAATATCGTTCTTTTAAAAATTATTCCAAAGAAGATTTTGTAAATGACTTGAAGGATGTTGACTGGGAATCTGTTGCAAACAAGGAAGATGTCGACTCTGCCGTCTCCACTTCGAACAAATTGTTTACTAATATTGCTGATAGACATGCCCCTGTGAGGAAAGCAAGGATACGTGAAGTCCGCTGTCCCTGGATGAACTCGCGGTTATCACAAGCTATGGGTCAACGCGATTATCTCCTTCGCAGAGCCATTAAATCTAACTCACCTCACCTCTGGTCACGTTACAAGAAGCTATGTAAACTATATGTAAACTATCTAAACAAAGAAATGCAAAAGTGCAAAGCGGAGTACTACTCAAACCTAATATCGGAAAACAAGAGCAATCCAAGTGCATTGTGGAAAACCTTCAATGAAATCACATCACGTAAACAGAGCTCCCCAATCTCTTGTATTGAGGCCGATGGCCTAGCACATTGTGACAATCCATCTATCGCCAAGATCCTAAATGTCCATTTCTCTACAATTGGTACAAAGCTCGCAATGAAACTAAAATCCTTCATTACCTTACCATCTCCTCCTGCAAGGTCAACTGATTTGCCAAAGTTTGTTTTCAAACCAATCACCGAAGAGTTCGTACGCGGTCAACTTGAACAACTTAGAACTAACAAAGCAATTGGCCTAGACAATATCAGTGCTCGTCTTCTGAAAGACTATGCTAGTGCAATTAGTAAAAGTCTTACAAAATTGTTTAATCAATCATTGGTCACTCGTACCTTCCCTTCCTTATGGAAGTTTGGAAAGGTATCCGCCCTCTTCAAAAAAGGCGATCGTTGTGACCCAAACAATTACAGGCACCTACGTTGAACAAGATTCTGGAGAAGGCGGTACATAACCAACTCTACTATTTTCTCAATGACAACAAGATCATTACCTCCAAGCAATTTGGTTTTCGACCTAAGCTATCAATTAATAAAGCCTTGACACACTTTACAGATAATGTACTTCTGAACATGGACTCTGGTCTTCTTACAGGAGCTGTTTTCTTGGATCTCTCGAAAGCGTTCGACACAGTTGACCACAACCTTTTCCTTCATAAGCTTAAATCGGTCGGACTCTCAGATGACACTGTTAATTAGTTCCAGTCATATCTCGCGAACAGAAAACAAAGGACGTCTGTCGGAGATACACTCTGTTGCTGCACCAATAACTGTTGGGGTCCCACAAGGAAGTATATTAGGACCGCTTCCTTTTCTTATCTTTGTGAATGATTTACCATCGTGTCAGCTTGCCAGTGAAATTATTCTTTACGCTGATGACACTGTGATTTATTACTCATCGACTGATCTGTTTGACCTTGAAAGCAAGTTAAATTCTGATTTGGCTACAATTTCCAATTGGTTTTCGAGTAATCTGCTGACCCTAAATATTTCTAAATGCAATTTCGTTATTTTTGGTAACTCACGGAAGCTTAAACTGGTTAATAACGCGTTTCTCTTAAAGTTATTTCCACTGCTATTGATAGGTCTGACTCGTTTAAGTACTTGGGAGTGGTTATAAACCAAACTATGTCTTGGTCCGAGCACACTGATACTATCAGTACAAAGATCAATCAAAGGATTGGAATGATAAAGAGAATACGACATCTTTTGCCTTTACATGCTAAGCTAACACTATCCAATTGCTTAATCATCCTACTGTTTGACTATGGAGACACAGTGTGGGGTGACAAAAATAACGACAGGCTTATGGGTCAGCTGCAAGTTCTTCAAAACAAGGCAGCCAAGATCCTGCTTAATTTACCACCAAGAAGTTCTTCAACCGAGGCACTAGGTCGTCTGGACCTAAAGACCCTCTCATAGAGACGACACTTCCATCGCTGTGTTATGCTGCAAAAATATCTGTTGGGGGAAATTGATTATAAATTTGACATCAGACGCAATAGTAGTTTTCATTCTTATCAAACTCGCAGAAGCAATGATTTACACCTTCCTCGCGTGCGTACCAGTTGGGGCAAGCAAACTTTCATTTTTCAAGCCTCTAAGGACTGGAACAACCTAGACAATGACATTAAAAACAGCAAATCATTGTCTTTCTTTAAGGCAAAGCTTAAAAATTTGTAAATTATGCCCTACCTAATTGTTAAAGTGTTTTAAAATTAGTTTTATATTGTAATATCAATTTTTATCTCTTTTCTTAGTTTTTAATTTTTTATTTTTATTATAATTTGCAGGGCCCCACTGAAAACCGCCAAGGCGAGTGGGCTCCCTGGATAAATATTATTATTATTATTATTATTATTATTATTATTAGTATAATTATTATTATTATTGTTATTATTATTATTAAGTCTCTCCTCTCGTTACTGTAATTGGCAATCATCTCTGAATCATCAGTTTACGTGGCTGTCCATCTTTCGTGAGAATTTTAATTATGCTGTTAAGCTCAGTAACATGGCCCATCGACGAAGTGGCTCTTTGTCTACTGTATCAAGGTCAATTGCATGAGAGAAAGGCGTCATTTGAACCGCGAAACAAAAATTCATGTTTATGAACGGCTCAAGTCACGAGCGAAAAACAATAATTTATCGACATTTCTTTGTTTGAGTCTTCAGAGGATTCGGGATTCTTCAGAGGTTTCTTGTCGCATGCACATCAATTACGTACTTGACTTTGCGCGCATGCGCATTTTAGGAACTTTTTCTGGCTAAGGCGCAGTCGCACACAAGGCCGTCTCACCCTCGAACCCAGCGTCTTCGTTTCCCTTTACCAGCGGTCGTCGCTCTTTTCGTCAAGCCTGCGCAATAAGGAACGAAGACTCGAGGTACGAGATTGAAAGCCGCCTGTGAAGGCGTACCTGTGGTAACGGAATTAGTTGCCCAAATTTAAAGTCACGATATACTGTTACCGTCTCTTTTTAAATTTTGTTTGGTTTATTGTCCGTGAATTCGTCTCGTAATTTTGAGTTGCCTGAATAGACGAAAGAAAAAAACGATTTTGATGTATTAATGCAGTTAACCTGAAAAATTCCAGCTAGACATCGATAGACAACTTGGCATTTTCAAAACCCATACAGCAAAAAGTGGCAATATGTACAATATAGCATTTGACCACTTTAACAAACGTCAAAGTATTTGAGAACCTTGTGGCGCTTTCTTGTAGAAGCTGTGATTGAATAAACCGTAACACTTAGAACAAATGTGGGGCGTTAGCGCGTTGGACGTCGCGGGTTCGAGGCCCAGTCGACCCTGCCATCGTGTTGTATCCTTAGACAAGAAACTTTACCCCAAATTGTCTCTCTCCACCCAGGGGTCAATTCAATAAAACGTTTACACTTGTAGTTTACAAGCTGGACCCTTGTTTTTACAAGGGCACGCAAAAATGA
Organism: Siderastrea radians; assembly: GCA_964017195.1. NCBI lineage: Eukaryota > Metazoa > Cnidaria > Anthozoa > Scleractinia > Rhizangiidae > Siderastrea > Siderastrea radians. Next base: position 21,684,327 of record OZ024891.1, on the reverse strand, counting down.
GTTCAATAAACATCGTTACAAGACCTTGTTACAAGTCTCTGCTGTAATTACAGTTGTAGCGCTACACTTGTGGAATTTGGTACTTATCCAATTCAATAAAACTTTTGCAGGGGTCCGACTTGTATTTTTACAAAAGCTCAACTTGTAAACTGCAAGTGGTAAGTCACTTGTAAGCTTAACATACGACTTGTAGAAAGAGTATTTCAAAACTTCAATTTATGTCCTCGTCTAGCGAAGAAGAACTTGAAGAACTATTGAGAGACGGATTTATTCGGTGGCCTAGAAATTTTTAGGAAAGGCGGTTGTTTGACACGGAAAATCCGAGGCCTGGGAATTTCGGGAGAAGTTTCGTCTGTCTGTGGACGCTTTTGCTCATTTTCTCGAATTAATAAACCTGCGATTAGAAAATACATTAGCATAGATTAAAGCAGAGAGATTGAATTGCACACTTGTAACCTACAAGTGCATTCCAGCGGAGTTTACAATTGTAAGACTACAATTGTTACTTACTCTTGTATCTGACTCGTGCTACACGTGTAAGTTCCAGAGTAGAAAACTCTTTTATTGAATTCTTGTATTTACAAGCTGGACTTTACACGCGTAAATTACACGTGTAAAAACTACAAGTGTAGTTTCTTTATTGAATTGACCCCAGGTGTCTAAATGGGTACCTGCGATATACCGCTGAGAACAATCCTGCGACAGACCAGCATCCCATCTAGGGGGAAGTAGCAATACTCTCGGTTGCAAACAAAAGATTTATTCACAAATCCCCATCAATACAAAAATTATTAAATACAAGGATTATTCATGCTACAGAAACCAGGTAGAGCTCCGCCCGTGGGGGCCTCCTTGGCTCGTGTGCGACTTTACCTTTACCTAATCTGCCATGCGTGCTGTTATGCTTTCCAGTGAACAAGAGAATGGCGGCCAGGACCTGTATGCCTGTTCTGTTCCTGATGGTGGCGTGTGTTTTTTTCGCGATCATTCAAGGTAAATAAGAGTTGAACTTATTTAAAGCACTGTTGCGCGAGTTATTAGCAAATATATGGACTAGTCAACTTAAACACGAGAATGTGCTTTGATACAGGGTGTCCTTGTGAAGGCTAAAGTTCTTGTAGAATTTGATCATCTCCATAGTCATAGTCCATAGCCCCGTAGAATTTGATCATTTCCGTAACACATTTCAGAACACAACGCCATGGCTGGAGGAATGCCTGTGATCAAAGTAAACCAATGTCGGGTACATGCGGAAGAGGTTTTGTTGCCACACGAACATGTGTTTACAATGGCTGCTATGGATGCTGATCGACCCACCTGAGCGCTGACTTAGACATCAACAGCGTCTGGCAACACTACAAGTGCTGCGTGTACACACCTGACCAGTGCCCACCAGTAAGTGCAACTCTTCCATTTCATTGTTAAGTTAGACGCCTTGACGTCGACATGACTGGCCGTAATAATCACTTAACTTACAGCTTGACACATGTTAGATGACGGATAAATTTAAAACTAAAACTGATTTTAACTGTCATCTCAACTATCATTCCAACTCGTAAAAAAAGTTACTTTCGGGCGACGAAATGTTGACCAATTTTTTAGTTGCATTTTCGTTTTGGAGCAAGCCAACGACCAAGCGTGACGGGCGAATCTGAAATATTTTGTACAACCAAACGTGGCTGAGCACAACTAGACTGCGAGTAGTCTCTAATTTTGGAGATGGCAATTGTGGGGCGAGCGAAATACAAACGCACGCGCGCGAAATTTCGAGGAGACGCGACTCGAGGGGAGTACCAAAGTCAGTAAAAGGGTTTGACGGGCTTTTGATATCTTACAGGACCGCTTCTTGGGGCGAAAAAAATTACTGATGACCGAAAATCCAAACTCAATGTTCATTTCTTCCTCGAAATGAGAGGCTGTAATTTTTCCTCTTGAGAGATTGCGGCCCATCTGGTCGAGCCCTGGTCGAATCAAAATAAACAATGCGTAGTGTTTCATTTGCGATAACGTCTTCCGCAGTTTATCGATGACAGGAGCAAATGATAGGAACCAAGAGAAGGAATCCCATTGGTTGAGCTTAAAAGACGATTTGAAATTTACACCTCAAAATCACTCGGCCGAGAAAGGTCAAAATCCCTGGCTAAGTCTGTAGTCTCTAATTTTTGGCAATCCCCTCGCGTCGCGTCTCCTCGAAATTTCGCGCGCGCGTGTGCATTTCGCCCGCCCCACAATTGCCATCGCCAAAATTAGACACCACTCGCAGTCTAGAGCACGACACAACCTCCTAACATTCCCTTCTCCTAAGACAGTTAACTTTTTAGTGTCTTAACGGGTTAGCTCATTGTCATTTCATTCCTCACTAGCCATTCCAAGGGTGCAAAATATTGCTAGTATCATTCATGCAACAGCTCCAACAGCGGAAGTGCTTGGACGTCTTTCATTTGAAAGGGCACACCAAGACTTTCAAAGGGATAGAGATCTTCGCGGTTAAGCAGTGGCAACTTGAGCAGTAGAAACGAGATTCGAACTCATGACGAATGCACTTAGTGACAATCCGCTGAGCCACACTTAGGCGCGCTCGTCAATTGAGAGCCGTAAATTGGAGCAATTCGTGTTGTTATAGACACAGATATATGTTATTAGCATATAACAAGTCAGCGATCGTTTGTAATCTGAAATCTGATTGGTGCACTATCTTCGGGTATTCATTATTAATTCAACACCATCTACCTCTTTGAAGGTGAATATGGTCGGGAATTCTCCGAAACCCTAAGTCTGTGAGTCTGTAACCGAGAAGAAAAAAATAGCTGTAACCAGCTCTTACTTTGCAGGCTCAAAAGTTAGAACCATCTTCAAAAATATCTTCATTATTAAATTAGATATCTTCATATCTTCATAATAATTATCTTCATAGAAAAAGACGGCTAATAAAAGTTTGGAATTTGATCGGCCACACCCTAGAAAATGCTCCAGAAAACTGAAATATAGTACCTCTTTGCACAGAATTACAATAACAACGATTATCATGCAAATAACACTCACGCCTCAGTAGCTGCTCAGAATCTTTCATTTGAAATAGCCTGCTCAAGCGTTTTTTTTTGTTTTTGTTTTCAAAGAGCCTAAAGTTCGAACAACCTTGTACAGCAATACAGTAAACAAATACTCAAACACTAGAACAACACCTTGTAAAGTGAAACAAACCCACCACAGGAGAGTACTTCTAGGTAGCTTACTCAGAACTTAAAACTACTGAATTGGCAATTTATTGATTTACTAATTGTGCTTTTAATTTATGTGATAGCTTTAAACAGTGTCCACAATTAGTTATTTAAGCTTAATTCTTTGACACTTAAATAACGTTATTCATTCATTCATTCATTCATTCATTCATTCATTCATCGATTTGGAGAGAAATGGTTAACCAGTGTTGACCCTCAGGCGTACAAGAAGGGGTTGCCCCCACCTGATCTTCGTTATAGGAGTTACAACATTTCGGAAAGGCCTTGCCGTTGGTAGAAAGCTTGCGATGTGCTCTACAAGTTTGTTTTTAAAAGCCGTGGGTTTAAGTATTATAGGTTGTGGCGCTGTTAGGAACCTGTGACGTAATCCGAAATGGCAGCCATCTTCGCCATCTTAGTTTTACTCAAATTAGAAATTATTAAAAACGGCAGAAATGGAATGCTAGAAATGGCACAATTAAACACGTTTATACTTTCTTATCGACATACTTTTTTCCGCAAAACAGGTGAAAAAAGCATGCCTTTTCATTTAAAAATGGCTTGACTACCTGGTATTTATGACGCAATATCAATCATACCCCTACCAACCGATTTTCACCTCACTTTGCCAAAATGTGTCTAATGTGGTATGCGTGCACAGCTACATTTGAAGTACAGCTATTGAAAATGGCAGGTGCTGTTAAAAAATCCTCTTGAAAAAATTGAAGACAGATACGTGGGGTGGGGTGGAGGGCGGGGACTACACATTTTACCCTTGTACGACCGAGGGTTAAAATTATTCTTTTATTCTTCTGAGGGATGTTGAGGGATTTGAACCTAAATGGATCTCACGATATAGAATTTTCAACCATGCCTTTGATGCCATTTTTATTTTTGTCTCAATTTTTTGACAGAGCCCGCCCTGGTAAACTAGGATCGGCGATATCTCCCGCCGTGAATGACGTCACCCGGCTGACATCTTGAAAAGCACGGATACACACAAGAGTTTTTTAAGGTTTATTAATCATAAGGGCTCGTTTAAAGTCAATAAACTTTGGATTCCGCAACATTAATTACTTTGTGTTTTATTTGAGCCTTAATCTGGCAAATTCCAAATCAAAAACATTTAAACTACAGAGAGTAAGCCACATAATTGTCGTTAAGAGGGTACAAAAGTTCCCTACGTCGTGGTAAGCGCTTTTTTATTTGCTCTCAAATCCATTTCCCTACCAGATTGTAGCTATTGCCTTACCATTTATTCGCCACACGATTCTCTTGCTTACCACAGCACTTTAAATTGGAGATATTGCGATCCAGAAAAATCTGTCGTGTATGTGTTTGACTTTTCATATACATGAAAGGAATCACAGTTCGGAAAAAGCCCATTTTTTGCATCGCGAGTTTGGTAAGGCGATTGTGCCACTTTGAACCAATCAGTCCATCCACACAGATTTGAGGGAGATTTAAGAAGTCTATTTGTAATCTAACAAAAGAAAAGTGAAGTAAATTGGATGTTTCCTTATTTTTTGGTGAATTTTTTAAGTTACCAATGTCTCAAAAACGGCCTAGTTACGAAAGTCCCCGCTTTGCTAGAAGTTCTAACAAGTGATTTCGGTATAATTTCTTTAGAGATAAGAAACAGCAAGACAATCAATCTAAACACTACAACAGTAGAAATAAGTGACTGAAAATCCAGGTCTTTCCTATAAAAATCAAGGGAACTACGAAAAGGTGTTTTTTACCACCTTGCGTTATCGGGGATGCGGGTGTACATATTGGTTGCACAGTTGAATGTAACTCATTGCATCGGTGAATGACCATGAAAGGCATAATGGAAATAGATTTATATGCAAAAAGAAAAAAAACTGGTTTGGTGTCCTACATGTTGGAAACTTATCCAAAAGGAGCACTTCAATAGTGAGCCTTTATATTGTAGTCAGATTGGCCACACATTTGTCAATCAAGGACCCAAAGGCTCCAGAACAACTTGAGCTTCAACTCCAGACATGAATTTATTAAAGTAACAGGGATACGATGGACACGGTTCTTTCATTTCAAAGAAGAAGACGGCAGTGAGGGCACGGCTATAAGCAACGCAAAATGTTACGTACCATACCTGTATGTCTTAGCTTCATTATTCTGCACCGCTCATAATTGCCTTTTGCGTACATCTCGCGGGATCTTTTTTCTATGGCCGCACTTGCCATTTTCTCTCTTTGTTTTTATTTAAATCATTCTTTTTTTAGACGAATTTTCAAAATATCGTTTAATCTAGGTGTCGTCGGACAAATTTCCAGATCGGCTTTGGTTTAGATTAGAAGGGAGTGGCTGACAAGATGCTAACGCCCCCTTGTTCCTCGTGAACATCTCCTGACTGGAAGATTTCAGTAGGAAGATACTTGCACTGAAAAACCTTCAGGGTACTTATTTCACATGACTCGCAAAGAGCGCTAGCATGCTATACAGGACTAAAGGAGTGACTTAAGAATGAGTGCGTAAAAATTTGGATTTATCGACTGTGTCAGTCGAGGTAAATTGCTACAGTGAAGAAGTTCGAAGACTTTTGAATTTCTTTACGATGGCCAATTCACCTTATCGACACAGGTGATAAATCCAGACGTTTTTGTAACACTTTTCCACCGATGCAACACCACAGTTCCTCTATTCCGGCCATTTTTGGCGGCATAAAAATCATGGTTAGATTTAGAGCGAACCAGAGCTATTTCTTGTCGAAGTAGATATGAGGAGCACAAATGCCAGCGAACTGTTTCCAGTAGGTAACTTTCCTGAGAAGTGATTATTACGAGGGAAGTGCTTAATATATGCCAATAAAAGGGTCTAGCAAACTGCTTTGCACTTAACTTTGGGTGAAAAAGAATAAGGAACATATCGGCTTTTTATAAATGCGGAGTGCGGAGTGCGGAGTGCGGAGTGCGGAGTGTGGAAAACGCGGAGTGTGGAAAACGCGGAGTGTAGAAAATGCGGAGTGTGGAAAATGAGGAGTGTAGAAAATGCGGAGTGTGGAAAATGAGGAGTGTGGAAAATGCGGAGTGTAGAAAATGCGGAGTGTGGAAAATGCGGAGTGTTAAAGAAAAATATATAAAAAGCTCAAAAGAAAAAAAAAGGTAATATCGCCACACGTAGGTATAACACCCAATCAGGATGGCTGATGGGCTGCTGACCCAATATAACTCCTTCCTGTCCCATGCCCCCTGTGCGGACCCTGGAAAAGCACAGTACTCTTAACGAAGTGAAAAAATAATTTTTTGTTTGTTTGTTTTCAAAACCGCGAAATTTAGTGCTCGTAAAACACGTCTTTCGAATTCTAGAGAAATAAATGAAGTTGTGTAGTTTTTTTTTCCGGTTAAGCCATAGTAGTTGTTTCCGGTTTAGAAAAAGAAGTGTGAAGAAGTGCTACGGATGCGGCGACAATTTTGCAGAAAAATTTCGTCAGCCACCACACAACATCGTGGTCAAGCACGTCGACCGTCGGCAGGTACACAGGGGCGTTGGTGTTCAGCACAGACTTTACCAATACCTGTTACCATGCATCCCAGACCTGTGCATATCATGCAAAAAAACCCTGTTTTTGACGAACGTGTACATATCGACTTCAGCACCTACCACTCACTTGATGAAAGCCAGAAGGAAATGCTAAAAGAATATGGACTGATTGTTATTATATCGTTAATTAACAGTGATGCTACAATTTCCTTTTCCATACAAGCTTTTTATATTCATTAATTTTCATTAATTTTCACGTGTACTTTATTTCTATAGAATTCGAAAGACGTGTTTACGAGTACTTAATTTCGCGATTTTGAAAATAAGCCAAAAAATAAATTTTGTGATTTTTCATTTTGTTAAGAGCAGTTTGCTATTTCCAGGGTCTGTACAGTGGGCAGGGGAGCTATATAGGGTGTTATACCTAATATAATTGAGTACGTGTGGCGATATTACCGTTTTTTCTTTTGACCTTTTAATAACCATTTTATATATTTTTCTTTAACACTCCGCGTTTTCCACACTCCGCATTTTCCACCCCCCATTTTCCACAATCCGCGTTTTCCACACTCCGCATTTTCTACACTCCGCATTTTCTACACGCCACGTTTTCCACACTCCGCGTTTTCCACACTCCGCACTCCGCACTCCGCACTCCGCGTTTTCCACTTAACCATAAATGAGGTATTTGAGTTCTCCAACAAA
>OZ024891.1:21422903-21676700 GCA_964017195.1 Siderastrea radians | reverse complement strand
TGCCATGTACAGAGGGTGACGAATGCACTAAGTGACAATCCACTGAGCCACACTTATGCGCGCTCGTCAATTGAGAGGCATAAATTGGAGCAATTCGAGTTGTTATAGACACAGATATGTGTTTTTAGCAAATACCAAGTCAGCGATCGTTTGTAATCTGAAATCTGATCGGTGCACTATCTTCGGGTATTCATTATTAATTCAACACCATCTACTTCTTTGAAGGTGAATATGGTCGGGAATTCTCCGAAACCCTAAGTCTGCAAGTCTGTAGCCGAGAAGAAAAAATTAGCTGTAACCAGCTCTTACTTTGCAGGCTCAAAAGTTAGAACCATCTTCAAAAATACAGCACTATAACAATTATCTTCATAGAAAAAGTACGGGTAATAAAATTTTGGAATTTGATTGGCCACACCTTAGAAAATGCTCCAGAAAACCGAAATATAGTACCGCTTTGCACCGAATTATAATAACTACGATTATCATGCAAATAACACTCAGGCATCAGTAGCTGCTCAGAATCTTTCATTTGAAATAGCCTGCTTAAGCGTCTTTTTTTGTGTGTTTTCAAAGAGCCTAAAGTTCGAACAACCTTGTAAAGCAATACAGTAAACAAATACTCAAATAAATAGGTTTCACTGAGTGTTCGCCCACAATACAATACAATACAACTAGTAGTAACCGAAGATTAAGAGAGTGCGTTCGACTGGTTGCATTCTAGCAGACAGCCAACGCTTCTTGTTCCCAAGTTGTCACCAAGGAGACGAAAGCCTCTGAGTCCTTTGCTTTCCTCTAGATGAAAGCATGCACGGTGGGGCCAAACCACCCCCCAAATGGGTCATGAAATGTCCCGTTTTTTGGTTAATTTTTAATAATTTTGTTACTTTTCATCATTTCTTTACCAAACTTGGTAATTTGATATGGGTCTTTGTGCCAAACAATTTGACATGAATGGTGATGCCAAATGTCAAATTATGACGTCATAATTGGTGACGTCATATTATTCTCTAAAATAAAATTTTAGAATTTCTAAATTTTTTCTGGTGTTTTAGAAAGAACACGTCAAGAGGAGTTGAATGCTGAAAACCGTTTGTCGATGTGATAAATAATGGATGAGATATGGCATTTTAGATTTTGAAAATTTCACAGTCTCAAAATAGGGTCCCCCCCTTGTGTAATACGTTTGAATTTAAGTGTTGTTTTGTTGCGTCAACGACACCATTTAAGTTGCAGATAAGATGTCTTAAATGACGGAAGCTAAATGAAAAAGAAAAACTCGGAAAATTTTTTTCCTGCCAGAGCTAGAGCCCCCAAACCAGTTTTGTGACGTAATTAAGTGTCACGTGATCAGTTATGCTCTTGCTAATATTATCGTTTTCAAGCCGAAAACTTAAAATCTAAAATGATACGATTTTTTGGAACAACAAGAAGTCCATTTTACCAGATTATTAGCTTGCATGGAAAAAAACTGTACAAAATAGATCAACAGGGTTGTTTTTAGAAGAAAAGTATGGTTCCGGGGGGGACACTTTAAATGTCTTTAAATTGCCATAACTCAAGATACGTTTGTCTTAGCGAGATACGGTTTTCAGCATTTTACTCCCCTTGCCAAGTTCTTTCAGATGACATAACTTTTTATTTCAAATTTGAAATTTTCAGTTAACTCGTTTTGTGACGTCAGCCATTATGACGTCACAATTTGGTTTTTTAAGTCATTCTCATACTTAAAATAAATTGGGCGACAACCCAAGGTTTTTTGCCAAGTTTGGAAAAGAAATATGAAAAAGAAGCAAAATTAGTCTAAATGACCCATTTGGGGGGTGGTTTGGCCCCGCCGTGATGGGTCTTTGGCATGTGGTCTTTGTTAAACGAGCTGAGGTTTACATATTGTTTTGACTGAGAATTGCTGTGAAAGGATTTGACCATGGTGAATAAATTTTCTGCTGACAACAAAGGTCCTTGAATATGTGCTAGCAATGTCTTTCCTTCAGTGGAACAGCAAGCACCCAAGCCAGCTAAATCACTTGGTTATACAGCACAAAAGCCCCAAAACATGTACCAACAAAGGGCCTGAAACTAAATCTTTGATGACCTATTTACACTACACATGACATGACAAATTTTCTATGACAAATGAAACTGACATGTCAGTTTAATTAGCAAAGACATTTGCAACATAAAAAATGTGACAAAATCTACTCATCTACACGAGCAAATACAGTTTGCAATAGTATTTTTAGTTTGCATGGGGCTTTGGGCTCTACAGCTTCACAGGAAGGCATCTCAATTAGTCAAAATACAAAATTACTGGAATCAATTCAACTATAAACCTTTCGGTGGTTTGTGCACGAGTTTATACATCAATGAATTTGCCAGTGACGTGTTTTAAAAATGACCATCAAGGTAAGAACTACACAACAATGATGAATTAGTATCAAGGAGCAAGCTGATGCCTCAGAAGAGAAATTCACATTTCTCGTGTCAAAAATAACAGCTGTAGGGTGTTACGTGTCTCGACAAGTAACGGAAGTGTCCACTTTTATCCTGCATTTAAAGTTATATTTAGCCTTCCTGTCAGTCTTTATCGTCACTACTTACAACAACATGACCGGTTTCTGGCTCTGAAAGTCAACAGAAATCACTCTCAAAATTCAGCAACAAGGAATAATTACGAATAAGCGATGTTTTCTCCAGCGCTGAACATCCTACCTCCGCCGCTTGCGTTTGTAAGAGCACTTCAAACTTGTCAATCAACTTGAAAATTTTCCCAGAAAACTTAGTTTCTGGCTCCAAAAAGTCTTGTGAAGGTCCTTGTGGTCCTCGGCAAACTCAACTGTTCTCTTCAAATTCAGCAACAGGCATACGTGTAGCAGTCCGAGTCCATAGGAATAATCGATCTTTTCTCGACTGCTAATACATTCTAGCTGCGCCGCTTGTGTTTATAAGTGAACTTCAAACTATGCCTTGTCGGCAAACTCGAAAACTTTTCTCAAAACCTCGAAGAAAATAAACAAAATATCCGTCTCAACCAGAATCCGTAAGCTTATATTTCGCCTGCACTCGTGAGTTTACGCCACATTGACCGTTTGGGACCTGGGCGTCATGAAAGCGAGGCGAAAGTCCATACCAGTTTCCAGCCGAGCGTAAGCCCCTGCAAAAATCTTCGGGGGGGGGGGGAGCTAAATTGGCGCCGACGACGACAACCCATTACAGAGAAAATTTCGATTTTTTTCTGGCTGTATGACACAGGACACCCAACACAAGATTAGGAATGCGTTCTCCTTCGTCCAACGCAATCATTATTTCTATCGCGCTTATCAGTTTAAGGTTACTCCTGACCTTCGTGGGTGTCCTCCCGTGTCCTCCGGAAAAAAATTCGTAAGCGCGCCATTTTAAAGGAAAGTATGGCAAACTATATATCGTTGGAAAGCTTAATAAATGTAGATTTCGAGAAAAAATATGAATTGTCATTTATTTTTAATTCCTCAAAAGAAAATTGGAAAAATGACTGCGAAAATGACCAATCAAACAAATGAATTAATAGGGTACTCAAAATTCGGCAGATTTCTGTGAAATTTGGCCTGAGCATTCCTTAGATCTTGTGAAACAAAAGCGTGTCGGGGATTTTTGAAATGTGTAATATTTCACCCGTGGCGATCTTTAATGCAATGCCCATCGCGTATTCTTTGCTGCTCGAACTTGACAGATTAATTAAAAAAAAGAAGTCAGAATATCGAAAAATGCTGACAACTTTTGATGATTGATCCTTTGAGATTAACACTGTGCAGTTATTTTGCCAATGCGCTTAGGTTTGATATCCTATTAATTCAACTGAATGACACCGGCATGGTCATTTTCCTGGTTGTTTGCGATTTTCTTTTGTGAAAAGGGAGGTTTTTAACTTAGATTTAAAAATATTTATATCATCAATAGATCTAATTGCCATGGGCAGATCGTACCACAGTCGGGGGGCAATGACTGAAAAAGCTCTGAGTCCATATGTCTTTTTAAAGTTGTAGGGTTCAATAGCAAACCACCACTTGCCAGAAGATGAGCGAAGGCGTCTGGCAGGTTAATAAACGGGCAACAGTTCTGTCAGATGGCTAAGAGCTAAATTGTTTAGTACCTTAAAACATACAAGATTTATCTTGAAAATTATTCTCTGCTCTACAGGTACCTAGTGTAGCTCCTTAAGAGTGTTGGTAACATGATCAAACTTACGCAAGCAAGCAATCACACGCACTGCTGCGTTTAGAACACTTTGCAATTTGCTAATTTCATACTTAGGTAGGCCGTATAAAAACGAGTTGCAGAAATCCAACTTAGAGCTTACAAAGGAGTGAACGTTGCAGTATTGATGCACTTACGAATCTTAGCTATATTTCTAAGACGATAAAAGGCCCCCTTAACTATATTTTTGATATGACAAGACATTGTTAACGTATCATCAAAAACGAAGCCGATGTTGCGCGCTTTGTTCGTAGGCTTGATGAGATCAGTCCCCACTGTAATAGATGGGAGCTGCGGGGGAAGTCTAAATTTGGAATGAAAGATGAGAAGTTCCGTTTTATCGGTATTTAGTTTCAGTTTGTTTGCAGTCATCCAGTCTGTGATATCAGCTAAACAGCTTTCAATCTGAGAAATTGCAGTGGTGAGGTGGTCAGCGTCATCATCACAACCAAAGGTGGTATACAACTGAGTATCATTAGCATATAAATGAAACTCCATATCACGCCATCGTATTAGGTCACCCAGTGGGGCCGTGTATAAGAGATACAGCAACGGGCCCAACACGGACCCCTGAGGTACACCAAATCTGAGCAGGTGAACTGAAGAAATGATCCCATCAATTTGAACAGATTGAGAACGACCTGTAAGATACGGCTGAAGCCAGGCATACGCCTTTCCTTTTTTGCCAAACTTAGATCGTAGTCTATGCAACAGGATCTCGTGATCAACAGTGTCTAATGCTGCTGATAAATCAAGCAGCAAAAGAACGACACATTGCTTATTATCGACTGACTTCAATATATCATTCTGAACTCGTAAAAGCGCTGTTTCACAACTGCGCTGTTCCTTGTAAGCAGATTGGAGACTTTCATTCAGATCATTATCATACAAATAGTTCGACAGACGCATGGCTGCAACTTTTTCAATAACCTTAGACAAAAACCTCAAGTTGAATACAGACCTAAAGTTAGAAAAGATTTCAAAGTCTAGAGACGGTTTCTTCAGCAGAGGAGACAATACTGCCTTCTTCAAGGAGCTTGGCATTGAAGCAGAAGCGAATGAGAGATTTACGGCTGTCTTTATAACAGGTACTAAATCATTGATACAGTAGCGCGGAAGAGAAGCAGGTACAGGATCCAGACAACACGATTTGGCGACGATTTTCGTCACGATACCAGAGAGTTCCTCCTCTGAAGTCGGAGAAAATTCGTTCAACTCATATGTGATGTTGCCATCATCTGAGTATCATAAAATCTGGTACGTCCGTTCTAGGTAACGCATCCAGTTGACGTCTAATGGTCACAATTTTGTCAGAGAAAAAGCCAGCAAACTTATTACACAGTTCTTTAGTAGATCCGCAAGTTGGATAGTGTTTCTCAGGCTTACGGTGTAGCAGGCGGTCTATAGATTTAAATAAAACCCTAAAATCGGATTTATTATCATTAATAAGCGAAGCGTAGTAACTCATCTTTGCTGAATTCATGATTCCACGGACACGGCTGGACTGATTAACGTATTGCTGCTTAGCTGCTTCTGATCCAGACTTACGCCAGCGCCTTTCTAGCTGACGACGTATGCGTTTCTCTGCGACGATTTCCTTACCATACCAGGGCGCGGATGGACGTAAAGTTACCAAGCGCGTCTTCATAGGAGCATGCGATTCAATAACCTTGCGCAGTTCACTATCATACTGATCACATAAATCACATAAATCACATAAATCGCCCACAGACTCAAACACTAGAACAACACCTTGTAAAGTGAAACAAACCGACCACAGGAGAGTACTGCTAGGTATAGCTTTAGTTTTAATGGACATACTAGGGGAGTCTTACCATAAATTTTTAAGACTCAGAGGTTAGAACTACTGAATTAGCAATTTATTAATTTACTAATTGTGCTTTTAATTTATATGATAGCTTTAAATGGTGTCCACAATTAGTTATTTAAGTTTAACTCTTTGACACTTTTAAGTGTCAAAGAGTTGAATGAATAACAAAAACTTGAATGTTTTTGTCAAAAACTTGAATGAATAACTATTTAAAAATAAAGTTTAAAGTTATTCATTCATTCATTCATTCATTCCTCGATTTGGAGAGAAAAGGTTAACCAGTGTTAACCCTTGGGCGTACAAGAAGGGGTTGCCCCCATCTGATCTTCGTTATAGGAGTTACAACATTTCGGAAAGGCTTTACCTTTGTTAGAAAGCTTGCGATGTGCTCTACAAGTTGGTTTTTAAAAGCCGTGGGCTTAAGGTGGCTTACTAAAGTTTTTCGGAGACACGATTGCGCGCGCTGAGAAATTCTCTCTGACGCCATTTTATTTTTCGCGTGTGCAATACTTTACGCCATCATCGAGAAAAAGCTGAAAACACCTGTGAGATTTGGCTAGTAGAAATCGCTCGTGGCCTACTATTAACATTCTTTATCATGAATGGACGAAGTCTTGAAGCAGTTAGTGAGCGCTACCTGTATAAAATATCTGTAAAACCTTGAAAAAAACCACAACAAGGTTGTTGTAAAATTCTTATGTTTATCGCACGCGCCATATTGCGTGATTTCAGCGCGCGCTTAAGTTGCACGCATGCTCAGTTTTGCTCACGAAGGAGGTCGCAAAAAAATCGCAAATCGACTTTTTGAGCCCAATCTACTCGAAAACTGACCGTATAACCCACAGTAAAAAACTCAAAAATCAATTCATAGTGGTAAGTTTCACCTGTAGTCAAAATATTAGCAAAATCTGTAAGAGAGATTTTTAGAAATTCTCAAAAAAGCAAAAATTCGACATTTTCTTCATTAGCAAAAATTCTGCCTTACAGATTTTCATTTTCTTTTGCATAGTTGTTTATTTATAGCCACTTTCCAAATCCTGAAAAATTGAGGTAGGGTCGTACGGCTAGACTTTGAGAAAGAAGCCCTAAAAAAGTCTAGTTTCCAGTCCCCTTCTAGCACTCGGTCTGTTGTGTTTGATATTTTCTAAGCTTCTCATATTTCTTTTCCAGGATAATGAGGGTTAATATCATTTCTTTTAACAGTTGTAGCCACAAATGACCCAAAGGAAAACTCCCGTTGGCTTTGAACTAGAGGTTTAAGAAGTTTATCTTTCTCTTCTGAAAACTGTAGTAAGCCACCTTAAGTAGCTTATAGGTTGTGGCGCTGCTAGGAGCCTGTGACGTAATCCGAAATGGCGACCATCTTCGCCATCTTAGTTTTACTCAAAATTACAAATTATTAAAAAACGGCAGAAATGGAATGCTAGAAATGACACAATTAAACACATTTATACTTTCTTATCGACATACTTTTTTTCGCAAAACAGGTGAGAAAAGCATGCCTTTTTATTTAAAAATGGCTTGACTACCTGGTATTTATGACGCAATATCAATCATACCCCTACCATCCGATTTTCACCTCACTTTGCCAAAATGTGTCTAATGTGGTATGCGTGCACAGCTACATCTGCAGTACAGCTATTGAAAATGGCAGGTGCTGTTAAAAAATCCTCTTGAAAAAATTGAAGAAAAATACGTGGGGTGGGGTGGAGGGTGGGGAATACCCATTTTACCCTTGTATGACCGAGGGTTAAAATTATTCTTTTTAGCTTGATTACAAGCTCTCAAGTTCTGAGGAATGTTGAGGGATTTTTACCTAAATGGATCTCACGATATAGAATTTTCAACCATGCCTTTGATGACATTTTTATTGTTGTCTCAATTTTTTGACATAGCCCGCCCTGGTAAACTAGGATCGGCGATATCTCTCGCCGTGAATGACGTCACCCGGCTGACATCTTGAAAAGCACGGATACACAAAAGGGTTTTTTAAGGGTTATTAATAAAAAGGGCGCGTTTAAAGTCAATAAACTTTGGATTCCGCAACATTAATTTCTTTGTGGTTTATTTGAAGACTCTCTCTCTCTCTCTCTCTCTCTCTCTCTCTCTCTCTCTCTCTCTCTCTCTCCTGAAGAAAAGTCGGGAACACTTGTAACTTTTGTCTCTCTTGGTGATAGCTATGCTTAGATCTTTGCACATAAAACAATAAAATCGTGGGAATACTTACTGCTGTAAACCCACTGCATGCAAGTACTCAATTCATACCACACAAATCTGAATGTATTGGGCTCTGATTTGTCCTTGAGAGGTTACGAAAGTGCCCTATGTTGTGGTAACTGTTTGTTTAAAAGCAATAAAATCTATTTCTGTGCCAAATTGTAGCTATTGCCTTACCATATACGCCACTCGATTCTCTCAATTACCACAGCACTTTAATTCTGAGTTATTTTGGCTCACAAAAATCTGCCGTGTATGTGTTTGACTTTTCATGTCCATGGAAAGAATCACGATTCGGAAAAAGTCCCTCACGAATTTCAACAGATGAGTTTGACAATTTAAGTCGATCAATCGCGCTATAATTTTAGGAGCAATTGAAGCTTTCTTTTGCCAATGTAACAAAGAAAACTTGGAGTGAATCGGATAAATCCTGCTTATTTGTTTAATGGAGATTTCAAGTTACCAATGTATGTGTTTCAAAGCACTAGAAGAGAACTTTCATTGCAACAGGCATTTTAATGAAAATCCTTAGTAGTGAGCGGAACGCGCTGACTATTTTGACTGTAAGTGCAACTAAAGGACACTGGCGTCGATCCGGCTAAACAGGACAGTGTGAGGTCTACAGGATTCTCTGTGAATGTGGCCAAGGCTACATCGGCGATACAGGGAGAACTATGCAGAAATGGATCAAAGAGCATGACAGGGATTCACGACTCGCCCGTATCTAGACCTCCGCCATTTCTGAGCAAGCCAATAAGACCCGCCACCACCCACTGTGGAACGAGGTAAAGTTCATTGACCGAGACCCACACTGGTACGCCGGTAGAAGTAGGGTCAAGGAAGCTACCCACGTAAGATTCCACGCTAATAACATCATCAACAGGGATAACGAAATGGAAATTCCTGAAGCGCTAGCGTGGATACCAACGATCAAGAAACATAACAGATCAGGAGACGGGTACAGCAGCGAACCGCCGAGGAAACCATTCAAATGGGTCCTGTGAGGAAACAGCTTCTCATCGGAACAATGAGGATCAACTGCGATAAAACCAACTACCAGCTATGAAAACACTTGTGATAGGGGAGAAGATCAGATTTTTTTAACCTTGACGTTAAAAATAGGGAAAGGTATTATCTTAGGACAATACATTCCCACAAGGCAAAAGGAATAGGAGACCAATCTCCTAAGCTGTGTGCAAGTGTCAAATAGAGCTTTTAAGTTGAAATTTGAGACGCAAACAAAGCAATATATTGTTTCACTGTAACGCAAATCTGTCAGGTGAAATAATTATAACTTTATCTGTATTTTACTTCACTTCGTGAAGAGCCTGTATAGACAGTCAACTGGAACTGAACCAGCTAAGATCTGATCCATTTGCCGATTTTTTTTAGAAAACTGAGCGGTTGATGTGGATAAAGAGAAAGTTGAAATTGTTAATTGTTTATTCCTTACAAGTTTCCGTTTGACGAGAGTCCTGGGCGAAATTCTAGATATCTGTGTAATGACTTAATCGCTGTTTTTAATAAAAATTGATTCGGTAAAGTTCCAAAAACAAAGACCTACGTTCTGTTGGATTTCACAGCCTTTTTCTATCGTTAATTTCGGGGTCGTAAAGTTGCCGGCTACTTTTAGTGCATGAGCCAGGACCCTAAATTTGGCCGATTGGTGCCACTCAGGAGGACAAACGCTAATATCCATGGTGATGTAGGTCAACATCCCTAGTTTACATTTCCGAGTGATAGCATTGCCAATTGTGTCACCTTCAGGGGGAAAATGGCACCTTTTCTTAACCCCCCCCCCCCCCCTGGGCCATTTTCCAACGTGAGAATCATACATGGCATTCCCAACACAATTTACTTACTTTATTGTACGGAGCTGGGGAAACGACTTAATAAACAAGTAAAAAATGAAGCCCAGTCAACCAGTACGCCATTTTAATCAATACTTTTGGACATGGTGTAATCACATGACTGGTCACGTGAGCTTTAATGGTCGAAAACGCATTCTTTTTCCTAGTGCTTTCTTATTCGATAATATTACACTGTTTTATGTTTTAATCTTTTCCTACTTGCTAGAGATCATTATCACAGTACTTTAAAGCCAAAAAATGTCTACTGTGACAACAAAAATTTACTTTTTGGCATCCTTGTTAACTAGTACCCAGTCCCCTAGATTTCATTCGAACCTAAAGAAAGTGACCTATCGCTGCCAATAGTTGGATGGCGTAAATCACATCTGCTCCTACTAATTTGAATTGCTATGAAAAATGGAAATAGAACTAAGTTTCATCATGAAATGGGAAGTTTCTTTTTAATACTTTCCTTTGAGGCAGTCAATAAGTTACTGTCTTGAGTGCCGTGATAGCAAAACAAAAGTAATTACTCTGACCAATATATAATACATAACATAATTTATGACCAATACATAATTTATGTATTTTTGTGAATTGAGTGAATAAATCTCTCGTTGTGATTTCCCAATAACAACAGACACAAACAACGCAATGAACCATTCAGAACGACAAGCAAATACATGTAACCGACGCCAAGCACGAAACGATTGTGAGCATGTCAGGATTTTTTTGGTTTCATTTTTGATTGGTTGAGAGAGTGGTGCTATATTTTTTTTCACCAACCGCAGAGCAAAGTAAGGCAAAACCAAGCAAATGCACATTACCTTCGACAGTCAATTGAAAACTGCTCTATTCTGGACTTGATTTTAGCCCAGAAAAACATACTTTCGCACAGGTTTTTTGTTCTTGAGTAGCCATTACTCTTCATGTTCCAGAGTCTCACTCTAAGTTCGGAGGTATTCAAATGGACCAACTGCTAGTCAACTGTGTTTCATTTCTTCAATGCATGAACAAGTTAAAAATCCCTGGAACTGACAGTTAGGCCTGGACAGTGGCCGAGGAACATAACAATGGAGTATCAGGTATATAAGCTGACTTCTCAGTAACCACCTTCATCCTCCTCTTGGCTATCTCCATAAGCAATGACTTCCACATCCTCCTGTGCGGCCTGGTTTTCACAATCGTGCAGTCAACAGAAGTCTTTGTACATGTTAGGACGTTCGCCAGGCAAACGCAGTCTGAAAGTCTGCACGATCTGGGACATCTACATGCAAGAAGCTCCAGCACTGCCTCGGGAGTAGGCTTTCCATCCATCCAGTCAATTGGTAGACTTGATTAGTCTTCTGCTGAGCTTCCCATCTTCCATCCGAATCCAACGGGCTCAAGGATTGATGGGCTTCACTGCAGACTGCGCCTCCAAATACACGCTTGATAGTTTGCCCGCATGGCGTGCTTTCGCAGGCAGTCTTTGCAGGGTGGTAACTGGTAGGACTCAATTTCTCCATTCTCCGCAAAGAAAAGATTGTATCTAAGATCATTTGCGTCACTTGCATTTGCCCTAGATGAGTAGAAAGAGCAGGTAACCTTCTCGATGCTCCGGAAAAGGTCTTCCGAGAGGTCCCAGGATTGACCCAGCTCAGTGAATGCTTGTTTTGCATCATTGTCTGACTTGACAATCTTTAGGGCGAGGAGTTTGCCTTTACCAGCAAAAGAACCAACTGTGTCACATCAGGTGAAGGGGTGAAGACCAACGAGGCACTTCCTTTCGCATGCTTCGTTCTGTATTCGTAAGGGCATTTTCCGAATAGGTGTCAAAAACGAATTTGATCCTGCTGCTATCTAAGCCTTCCAGTAAGACCATGGCCATCAAGGGGGGTGCCAGGCTTCCAAACGCAATTTGGGTACTTTCAACGCTCACTTTCTGTACGAGAGCCATCCCATCTATAACCGTAGCTCAGGTATTTGGTAACCTGTCAGCTAGCTGGACATTCTTTTGCAGTTAAGAAGCCAATGCCGCCTTTTTTGTCTTACGAGGAAAAACCTCTGCTGTCGACGTCAATGCCCACGGCATAGGACCAAGGCTACGTTGCAGCATGTCCTTAACTTCAATCTTCCGACTTTGTCCGGTAATTATCCTTCTCCCGAAAAGAGATCTGTCGGCCTTGAGTACAATGGTTCCTTTTCCTGAGACGAGACTGCTTTCTTCTTGCTGAGTGACGTAAACATCTTCAGTTTTTTCAACTTCACCGGATCGTATAACTTCTTCTTGGGAGGGAAGCTTTGAAGCTTTTCCTCCTTGAATTGCTGTAATCCTTGTTCTCAAATCTCACAGGCGTGAAGTAAGTCGTATAAAATATCTGCAGGAGCTTCTTTCGCTGTCGAGATGCTGTTGAGGTCTTGGTTTCCTACGAGTGGATTATTCCAGCTCTCGGTGTGGGCTTCAACTGCCAATACTTACTTTTCATCTTTAAGCATTCTCGGTGATTGCATCTAATCGTGGTGAAATTGAGGTCGCTTTGCTTGTACTAAACTCCTCAGCTGATCGAGAAAAGCACACCTGTACTCTGCCATAAGGTAAAATCTATTTACAGTGCCGGTCTTCAAGCTGAATATTGTCACGATCCCTGTCGTCTTTGTGTCTTTGTTGACAGTTACCTCCATGGTCTGATCCACGAGAATCCTCCCAAACGTACTCTCGCTGGCTAACTGCATAGAAAAATGACCTTCCACTGGAAGGTTCGCCATTTGTGCGTAGTACACCAGCAGATATCGTGCATAATTGAACTTGTCGTATGCAAAGCACCATGGGATCACATGATGAACGGCATAGAGATGTAGTAACAAGTTACCTTCTCAGGATGCACGGATGAGACCTAACAGCACATCCCCAACAAAGTGGATGTAGGACATCCAAAAGGCGGACAACTTGCTATTCTCGTGGCAGAGATGCTCCAGGTATTGACTCCACAGTTGGGACACCTGCAACAAGGACTCGCTGTTCAAGACGTTATTATACTACGACACACTGAAGGTTTCATCCATTTCTTCAGCCTCAGAGTGGATTGCGCGTAGGTGCATCAGCTTGAATGGATAGTTATTCGTTTCCCAGGCAATGAACTGTTTCCAGATGACTCGCAGTAGGGCCTCGTTGACGCACTTGTGAACTCGAACCGCACGATTGTACATCTCCTTCGAGGACGCCTGAGACTGAACCTTCTGCGATTATTGCTGATTCAGAGCAAACCAGCGTCTTGGAACCGTTTGCCAATTATGGATAGAAGGTTGAAAATTGTATGAAAAGTTCCTAGCCTGAGAAGAACTTTAGCGTAGGGATCTTTGTGCTTCCAGGCGTCCTCACAAGCTTTGGCGTAAAGTGCTTGGTCCATGAAAACCACAGTCTCAGGGAAATTTAAAATCTTCCTGATGTCCTCTGAATGACGCAAGATCTAATTGACTGTGGATAGCTGAGTCACGGGAGCATTTATTGTAGGAAGATATCCAACAACATCTTGCATAACCGGTTCATGGCTATGAAACTTGATGTTAAAGCCTGTCCAGCTTAGAATCCGCTGATTGTCTCCTTTAACCAGTCTTCCAAGAAGCCAAAGTAGGTCCTTTCTTCGAGAAATCTGTTCGTGGCCACCATAATGAATCGTAGCTGTTCTGAGAGGCAGTGGTCCTACCCTGTTCCCTGGGATGGATGCGGCAGGAGGCTGAACTTCCTGCGTGATGGTCCTCTGCATTCGTTTGCTGATAACTGGAGGCTGTTTACTGGGGGGTTGTGGTCCGTATACCTTGAGTCACCATTAAAACGGTGAGTGGTTCCCTTTCCTGTGAGTGTCTCCTCTAACCTGTCGATGTTATCCCATGCCAGGTTGGGGAACACGTTAGGTACGTTGAATAGTCCCTGGAAGAACCACCTTCTGATTTAAGTTTGCTGCCATCTTCTGAAGGCACAAAGCTTTGCCATTTTTTTGGAGCTGACAGTAGGACACACCATGTCCAAGTCTATTCAACATTTGTATTAATTCTACATTTTCAGTCAGCGTTTTCACCCCATACGACAACAGAATGTGTTTAGGGGGATTGCTTTGGCCGCAGATGTTGCATAAATGAGATCTTGGCTGAAAGAGTTGACCAACAGCTATATTCTTGTAGACGGATTAGCTGCGGTGCAGTCGCCAAGGAGGACTCCAGTAAAGAATCTGACCAGGCATTCTGGAACTGGGAAATTGTCTGGTTCGATTTTACGAAACAAACTGGCGAAACAATAGCGCGCTCCGTTTATTGTTTAGTTTGCCGCCTACATCATGATAATGAGCATGGGTGTGCGTTCATGGCGACCAATGAATTAAGCTCTTTCTAAGCGTCTAATAATAATAACGCGCGATATGACAGATCTACAAACTTTCTTGAACTGGAAGTACATGTCCTGAGAACAATAGGCATTCTGCACGATGATGTCCTCGACGAGTTGGCCATGGAGTGGTATACCTTGGTATACTTCATATCCGTAATGGAACGTCAGATGTGAGCAGAACACTTGTCAATGACACTAGTAATATCTGTGGTTGCAACCCTGCGGCTTTCAAATTCCTTTTCCAAAAGAAGCTTTTCTTTAACCCTCTACCTAACTTAAAAATTGTCTGATATTTCAATACAAAGTCTTACCTGAATCTCTTCATTACACACTTCAATCGTCTGAGGGGTCAGGTATGCATTTGTATGGTTTCTTCATGACAAACCCCAGCTTACGCGAAACAACTCCACTTGTGTCTATGGCACGAGGCAAAGTGGTCAGTGGCTCGGACTGAAGGCTCATAAAACCTTTTTCAGTGCCTAAAAATTATCCTCACAGGATCGCAAAGAAAAAAGAGTCGTTTTTATACTTATTTTGCAGAAAATAAATCCCCACACCCTAGATGGGTAGGCCAGTAGAAGTTCATGATTAACTAGAAGCACAGGATAGGACCAAAAATTTTACTCACCCCATCCCCTTGAAAAGCCATGGAAGATGACACTTGCTATCACATATATTCTTTTACTAAGGGTAAAGAGCTTTCCAAAAATGTACGTCACTCTTTGTCCCCTTAAGTGGTACCATTCACCCCTTCTGGCTCATGCACTATTTTGGTAGCAAATTCCTGTTAGTGAAATCGGGTAGATCGGTATTTTCATGAAATGCAGGCACAACGTTTGCTCGCACACTCTTTCTCGGAACGTTTATGAGGGTAGAAGAGGCCTTTCTTCGCCTGTATAGACAGTATTTTTCACGAGTCGGTACAAGATATCCGGTTAACTCGCTCTGCCAAGATTCGCACGGAGAGCATGGGCACCAAACGAAGGTCATTTTAGTAAAATACTTTATCTTTTTTTCCGTGTTGTCAGATATTTCATGACCTGTTAAATATCAAAGACCTATTGTCAGATATTTAATGACCTTTTGTAAGATATTTCATGACCTTTTTATGACGTTTTAAATTAAAGAGAAATGGTAACACAGGTTGCATTTGATCAATGCGGATTTTTAAGTTAGAACATGAAGGCTTATAAGCTTTGGGAACGTAATTTTATCTTCCCGGCTATTTCTAAGCTCCCAATGTAGGATTTCCCAGAATTCAAGCTCACCTTACTGCGTGTTCCAAAGAACACATTTGTCCCTTGGAAAACGTACCTAAAAACAATTTTTATCATAGATCAACATCACCATGTTATGAAAGTTTTAAGTGGAGTGACATTCGCCGAATAAACGTTTTGAAATTATTTTAGGTGCTCCAAACGTGCGTGCTTTTCTGGAAAGCCCCGAAACTTTTCGGACCGATTTCGGGCGCGATAAATCTATCTGTATCTAAAAAAGAAAAGAAAATTTCTAAGCATGGGACTTAGCATGCTATTAGAGGAACATCTCTTATCATATTAAAGTAAGAGCTTTGTAGGATGAGTGGATTACGTGATTACAAATGGCTTTTCGGAGCCGAGAGGCTTTCGGATCCGCACCAGATTTTCCTCTCAAATGAACCATCGTTTGCCCCTGAGAAAGTTATGTTCGTGTGTGTTTCTTTGCTGGACTGTCTTTTGCTTTAAGGATTTGCAAACGCACGGTTCTTGTCTACCCAGATAACAGCTCATAGGAGTTTATAGAGGACTGAAATTTTATCATGAATGAGAGTAAATATTGTCGGCTTTAATTTTGTCTTCCTTACCACAAACTCCAAAGCTTTAACAAGACAATTTAACTAACTGCTTTTACTTTGACATCACTGAGTTAAAAATTATAAAAGTCAGCTAAATATGAGAAGGCCGTTCTCTAACCATGATTGGAAATGTTTCGATCAAAAGTACCATCCTCTGATTAGTTTGAAATACCAAGTATGGGTGGATAAGTGATCCCCAATATTAGTGCCTCAAATGAAATTCACTGGAGCTTACAGCATACAGTGTAATGAAAAAAGCTCTAGCAATTTGCGTCAGCAAGTTGTAACAAAAATTTCTTAGACCGACAGTCGACGACAGTTACAAAATGCTGCATCCCCGAGTACTAAAAATACGTTCTTTCCATTTATTACATGCAAAATACTGCAATTCTTGGTGCAAAATGCGTAAGCTGTCATAAATGGCCGCTAAGTCCCTATTATCAAATGCCTTCGTTATTACAAAATGCGTTGTTATTACAAAAACCTCGGAATAGTCTTAATGTATTGTTAACATGTTTCCTTTTCAATCAGTTTAACTTTTATCGCTTTTAAATTTAAATTACACGACGGCAACAATTCTCATTTGAATTTCTATACAGGTGTGTATAGAGTAGCTTGGACGTGGAATACAATCACCCAGAAATTGCACGGACGTCTTTCTTTCCCAACTTAAAAGTAATTTTATTGAACCGATAGAAGTCTCTTCTCTCGTTATGCACCGGTCATTTGAAACCCCTGGACCCCCCCTCGGGCATGACCGGGGCATTCACTTTTTATGCAAATGAAATCCAGTGAACTCCCCGGTCCCCGGGGCAAAAGTGAATGGTGAACTCCCCCGCCCCCATATGTCCAACGTGAGGGTACTCCCTTTTAAATGTCAACTCGTAACAAGGGATGACAAATATGATGATAGCCGTGAAATGAAAACGTTGATTTGGGAGCAGCTATGGCAACACTTGAAACCCCTCGATGGACAAGAAAAGGCGACTATTTCAACATCATCTTTCTATTTTACATCTTGATGTCACAAAATGCAAGATCACAACAAATTACAACTCATGTTTTAGCAATGCAGTCTTCTGAAGTTAGAATAACTCAAGCTTAACAAATGTATTTCTTGTCAAAATGAAAGTAGGTCACAAAGAAGCAATCCCTGGTTAGACATTAATCGAAACAGCACAAAAGAATGCGTAACTTAATCATTAATAAAAGCTCAAGGTTCATCGATAGGTCAAGTCAGTGAGTTTAAATCCATACTATTTTAATATCTGTAAAATATCACTGAAAATATGCCCACCTTTCCTTACTAGACTTAAGAAATCTTCGGCTACAACAGCATTTTTTAAACAGGAAAGACGGAAAGACACTAGACAGAGCATTTTAATTTGCAGCTTTGTATCGCTTCGCTTTGCAATTCGCCTCGATCGATCAATCAAAGAAGTGATGATAATGTATGCAAAATTACTATGCGGCATGAAAATGAAAACTGCTGACCATGGAGTGACTGCCCCGCTTATTCCCCGGTCCGGGAGGCGAAGGCTGTGATTTCTAGCGTATTCCCCGTCTACCGGGGGACGAAAATAGAGTGAATATGAAGTGAAAGTCCCCACATTACCCCGGTCATGCCCGAGGGAGGGGACCGGGGGTTTCAAATGACCGGTGCATTAACACAATTAAGAATCATCTGTGGATGATTAGTTTGTATGGCTGTCCGTCTTTTGTGAGAATTTTAATTATGCTGTTAAGCCTAGTATAACATGATTGACACACGCGTCAATATAAATGTCTAAAATAAAATAAATAAATGGAAATAACAAAACAGCAACAACAACAACAACAACAACGCTTTATTTAGATAGGGTAAACTAGAATTACACAAAGTAATTTTCATCCACGCCCTGCGAAAGACGTCCGTGCAAATTAGCAGTGGCCCATAGACGAAGTGGCTCTTCGTCTACTGTATCCAGGTGACGAAGTGGAATTTGGAATTGTTGGTGTTTTGAGGAGATGAGAAAACCGGAGTATCCGGAGGAAAACCTCTCTGAGCAAGGATGAAGAAATAATAAAAGTGATTTTTTTTCATCGTAGTACCACTTTAAGTGTGACTTCTGACAAATTTCTTTAGACCAACAAAACAATGGTTACCGGTAACAAAAGGAAAACGCTTTTCGTGTCAAATAAACGGTTTTCGTGGGTAGAGCGACTTTTTTCCCTCGGCGTTTCTACGTAAATATGTAGTGTATGATGCAGTACTTTAGCGAAAAGTTCAATGGATGGTAATTAGATGGGCGAGTGATTTTCGAGCGGGACTTTCTTTTAATAGAAATATTTACCATCAAAGATGAGATTTCCATGGATATCAGAAGAATAATAGAGGATATTTGCTTTGAACTATCTTCGTGAAGAGCCTCCATAAGCAGTCCACTAGAACTGAACCAGCCAAGATCAGATCCATTTGCCGATTTTATTTTTGGAAAACTGAGCGGTAAAAGAGGTAAGAGCTTTAATGTGGATAAAGCGATAATCTATGTTTGCTCAAGTTGAAATTGCTAATTGTTTATTCCTTACAAGTTTTCGTTTGGCGAGATATTTCTTGGGCGAAATTCTAGGCATTTTCTCTAATAAATGAATTGCTCTTTTCAAGAAAAATAGATTAGGTAAAGTTCCTAATATATATGCTGGTTACTTTTTGGTAGCCAAAACACGTGCAGTTAATGAGCCAATTTATTTTAGTGAAAGCGGGTAGATATTTTCATGGAAAGTCCGGCACAGCTTTTACTCATAGTACTCTTTCTCTGTCCGTTTATGACGGTAGAAGAGGCGTTTCTTTCCCCTGTGTAGACAGTATTTTTCACCATTTGGTAAAGGATATCCGGTTAACTCGCTCTGCCGAGATTCGTACGGAGAGCAGGGCCACCAAACGAAGGACATTTTACTAAAATAATTAAAATGTAATTTTCCGTTTGGTCAGATATTTCATGACCTTTTAAATTAAAGGGAAGTAGTAACACCGGTAGCATCTGATCGATGCAGATTCTTAAGTTAAAACATGTAGGCACATAAGCTTTAGGAACGTATTTTTATCTTCCCGGCTATTTTCTAAGCTCCCAATATAGGGTTCCCCAAAATTCAAGCTCACGTTACTGCGTAGTCCAAGGAACACATTTGTCCCTCGAAAAACATAACTAGTAACAGTTTTTATCATAAATCAACATGAAAGTTTTAAGTGGAGTGACATTCGCCGATTGTTTTAAATTATTTTAGGCCCTCTAAAAGGGCGTGGTGCGTTTCTCGAAAGCCCCGAAACTTTTCGCACCAATTTCGGGAGCGATAAATCAATCTGTATCTTTAAGACAAGAGAGTTTCTAAGCATGAGACTTTGCTATAAGATGAACATCTCTTATCTTAAAGACATGTTAAAATAACAGCTTTGTAGGATGAGAAGATTACATGATTGCCAATGGCTTTTCGGAGCCGAAAGGTTTTCGGGGTCGCACCAGATTTTCCGGAAATGTTTCGATCAAACGTACCATCCTCCGATTAGTTTGAAATACCAAGTATGGGTGGATAAGTGATCCCCAACATTAATGCCTCAAATGAAATTCAATGGAGCTTACAGCAAACAGTGTAATAAACAAAACTCTAACAAATTGCGTCAGCAAGTTGTTACAAATTGCTTAGACCGACAGTCAACGACAGTTACAAAACGTTGCATTCCCGACTACTAAGAATACGTACTTTCCATTTATTTCAAAATACCGCAATCCTTGGTGCAAAATGCATAAGCTATTAAAAGATGCCGCAACCCTTTTACCAAATGCCTTCGTTATTACAAAATGCGTTGTTTTTACAAAACAAAACCCGGAATAGCCTTAATGTATTGTTAACATGTTTCCTCTTCAATTAGTTTAACTTCTATCACTATTAAATTTAAATTACCTGACGGCAACAACCCTTATTTGAATATTACACTAGTTTCTATATAGTAGCTTGGACTTGTCGCAGTTTAGCCGTGAAAACCGCCACGGCTGTGGTGCACTAGAGGTCCCCATGGAATAGAATGCGATCGTAAAATCACACGAAAAATCCTCGGAGACCCAGGGGCAGCTAGTTGGGCCGACGGGATTTTCACGGGCGAAAGTTTACAACAACAACGGGAGAGCCCCTAGGCATTTACTCTTACCAAACGAGTTCCAGAAGCGTTTGAAATGCCGCTTTCTGAACTTTCGCCCGTGAAAATCCTGTCGCCTCAACTAGCTGCCCCTGGGTCTCCGAGGACGGACACGGACGTGTTCCTTGCCCAACTTAAGTAATTTTATTGAACCCTTTCCTCTCCTTACCGCAATTGAGAATCATCTGTGGATCATCAGTTTGCATGGCTGTCCGTCTTTTGTGAGAACTTTAATTATGCTGTTAGGCCTAGTGACGCGATTGACGCACACGTCAATATAAATAAAGTAAAATAAATAAATGGGAATAAGCAGTGGCCCATCTACGAAGTGGCTCTTCGCCTACTGTATCCAGGTCGAATTAGAATTTGGAAATGGAAATGGGAAAACTGGAGTACCCGGAGAAAAATCTCTCTGAGCAGGGATGAGACCAAGCAACAAGCTGAACCCACATACGACGACATTGGTGGGAGGCGAGTGCTCTTACCACTGCGCCATCTCTGCTCCTCTTGAGTATAATTACATGACAGAAGGCGTCATTTGAACCGCGAAACAACAATTCATGTTCATGAAGCGCCCAAGTCAGGAGCGAAAATAATAATTTATCGACATTTCTTTGTTACTTTCAAAGCCAATGTTTTGAGTCTTCAGAGGATTCAGGGTTTAGCTGTTTCTTGTCGCGTGCACACCAATAGGCCATTTTACAGTTGTGTCCTTAGTGACCTGGCCTTTGAGTGGAAGTGAGGCTGGAGTTGACCTTGTTTTGATAAAGACTCCCCCCCCCCTGTTTTCACATGTAAATCATGTTCTTCTCATGCTAACTAGTTTGTATTTACATATGAAAAGCAGGAGGGTTAGTATCAAAACAAGGTCAACTCCAGCCTCGCTTTCACTCAAAGGCCAGGTCGTTAAGCACACGGGGGTTCGAGGCCCAGTCGACCCTGCCGTCGTGTTGTATCCTTTGACAAGAAACTTCACCCCAAATTGTCTCTCTCCACCCAGGTGTCTAAATGGGTACCTGTGATATACCGCTGGGAACAATCCTGCGACAGACTAGTATCCCATCCAGGGGAGAGTAGCAATACTCTCGGTTGCAAACAAAAAATTTATTCACAAATCCCCATAAATACATAAATTATTAAATACAAGGATTATTAAATTTGGTTGCTACATGCTACAGAAACCAGGTAGAGCTCCAGCCGTGCATGTGAACCTCCTTGGCTCGTGTGCGATTTTACCTTTACCTAATCTACCATGCGCGCTGTTTTGCTTTCCAGTGGACAAGAGAATGGCGGCCAGGACTTGTAAACCTGTTCTGTTCCTGATGCTGGCGTGTGTTTTTTTCTCTATATTTCAAGGTAAAAAAGAGTTGAACTTATCTAAAGCACTGTTACACGAGTCATTAGCAAATTTATGGACTAGTCAACTTAAACGCTAGGATGTGCTTTGATACAGGGTGTCCTTGTGTAGGCCAAAGTTCCCGTAGAATTTGATCATCTCCGTAGTCAAGGTCCATAGTCCCGTAGAATTTGATCATTTCCATAAAACATTTCAGAACACAACGCCATGGCTGGAAGGAATGACTGTGAACAAAGTGAACCAATGCCGGGTACAAGCGGAAGAGGTTTCATTGCCACACGAACATGTGTTTACAACGGCTGCTATGGATGCTGGTCGACCCATGTGAGCTCTGCCTTGGATGAAGTTTGCAAACAATTTTACAAAAACGTCAACAACGTCTGGCAACACTACAAGTGTTGTGCCTACACACCCGACCAGTGCCCACCAGTAAGTGCAACTCTTCCATTTGTTAAGTTAGACGCCTTGACGCCGACATGACTGAAATGTTGACCAATTTTGTGCATTTTCGTTTTGGAGCAAGACCAACGACCAAGGGTGACGGGCGAATCTGAAATATTTAATAAATTGTACAACCCAACGTGGCTAAGCACGACACAACCTCCTAACATTCCCTCCTCCTACGACAGCTAACTTTATAGTGCCAAATTGCAAGTATTATTTATGCAGCAGCTCCAACAGCGGAAGTACTTGGGCGTCTTTCATTTGAAAGGGCACACTAAGACTTTCACAGGGATAGCGATCTTCGTGGTTAAGCGTCGGCAACTTGAGCAGTAGAAACGGGATTCGAACCCATGATTTTTGGGCCGCGAATGCACTAAGTGCCTTTCTACTGAGCCGCACAGAAGCGCGCTCGTCAATTGAGAGCCATACATTGGAGCAATTTGAGTTGTTATGAACAGATATGTGTTATTAGCATGTAACAAGTCAGCGATCTTTTGTAATCTGAAATCTGATTGGTGCGCTATCTTCGGGTGTTCGTTATTCAACACCATCTACCTCTTTGAAGATGAAAATTGTCGGGAATTCTAGGAAACCCAATTCTGCAGGTCTGTAACCAGGAAGAAAACTTGGCCGTAACCAAGCTCTTACTTTGCAGGCTCAAAAGTTAGAACCATCTTTAAAAATACACCACTATAAAAAATATTATAGTCATAGAAATGCACCTAATAAAATTTTGGAATTTGAATTGCCACATCTTAGTAAATGCCCCATGCAGAAAACCAAAATATAGTACCACGTTGCACAGCACTATAATAACTATTATTATCATGCAATTGAAACTCGATATCTGCTCAGAATCCTTCATCTGAAATAGGCCTGCTTAAGCGTTTATTTTCCACTGAAAGAGTCAAAAGTTCGAACAACCTTGTACAGCACCACATTTTTTGCCTTAGTTTGCCAAAATGTATCTAATGGGATATGCGTGTCCAGCTACAGCTGCAATACACTTATTGAAAACGACAGGTGCTGTTGAAAAAACTCCTCTTGCAAAAAAACGAAGAAAAACATATGGGGTGTGGGGGGGGGGGGGGTGGGGGAAAATATCCACTCCACCCCTGTACATTCAACTCGATTGCGAGATCTCACGTTCTGAGGGATGTGGGAGTGGGAAGGGAGGGCGGAGGTTGAATCTAAATGGTCTCAGGATAAAGAATTTTCAACCATGCTTTTGATGCTATTTTTATCGTTGTCTCAATTTTTTAACAGGCTAAGAAAGATCCATACTGGTAAACTAGGATCAGCGGTATCTCCTGTCGTGAAGAATGACATCACTCGGCGGACAACTTGAAAAGCACGGATACACAAAGAGGGTCATATGGGTTGTTAATGTTAAGACTTTTTAAGGAATGAACTCTCTTTAAGGTGATTCCATCGAAAAAGAAGCTGTAATGAGAATTTGTTGAAACTTTGCACAGTTACTAATTACACCTAGTACATTAAAAAAATAAAATAAAAAGCGGGGGTCACCGTGTCTGATTTCACGCTACGGGGCTGTAGTATATAGGTACTTTGCTATCTTTAGACAGCAATATTAAAAAAAAACCTATCCTTGTACTAGAGACACCCATTACTTCAACAAAGTTCCAACTAGCAATAAAACATAAGCATTATTCTTATGATAGAAGTACCATGTTACAGTAAAACGTCTTAAAATTGCCGTAACAATGAAACTAATTTGAAATAATAGGTAAATCGAGCGTCCGCACGGTTCCAGTGAAACGCCTAAAATCTGGCTGTAATAGTGAATCAACCGGAATATTTCAAAATTGAATAATGAAAAGTTCTTCAAATTTGAATATATCATGTAAAGTCGTATTTTGCTTAAATAAATGGAATAAAAAAGTGGGTTCACCGAGTTCGTTTAGAAGAAAACGACCATTTATTTCTCTGAACAGCTCAGCTTCCATAGAAAACCTATCAAGTTCCGAACGCGCGCGCGCTCGTGCGCGCACTAATCACGCAAAAAATGATGCGCAGAAAGGATGCGCAATGCAATTGAATGGAATCACCTTAAGCGCTACTAGGTAATTGATAAGGGCTCCTTTAAAGTCAATAAACTTTGGATTCTGCAACATTGGCTACTGTAGTTTTTTCTTCAAAAAGGCGTTTGACTCTCTTTCTCTCTCTCTCTCTCTCTCTCTCTCTCTCTCTCTCTCTCTCTCTCTCTCTCTCTCTCTGATAATTCTCCTTTCAGCTGGCATAGAGACTTTCACTGAGTTCTCACTTTTTAACAGCTGGTAACATTTTTTCTTGCGTTCTGCGCACTCCCTCCTGCATCCTAAACAAAGAAACAAACAAAACAAAAAATGCTGTAAACAGACTATTCATCTGCGGTAAAATATTTGATTTAAGTAAAATATTTTTACATACTTACGAAATTCACGCTTTTCGATCAGAAAGAAGAAACTTTTGATAATACGTTTGCATTAAAATAAAGTCGTTTACGAAGAACCAGCAAATATACCTAACCAGGGCTCCTGACCGTTTCGGTTAGTTAAAATTTCACGGGAAGATTTTTCACTAACGTTCATAGAATAACGGACAAGAAAACTCAATTTTTGCAACCCTTGAACTTCGAATGGGCAGTGAAACTTACCTACTGGAAGGTTTACACAACAACAAAAGACCGGAAGAGTGTTAGTTACTTGCACTAGGGAAAATAAAGAAATGATATTGTGAAGAAAATTGAAAAAAAAACAATTCTTAAAGGATCCAATTGCTCGCCTGAATTTCGAAAAAAGACGTTGAGTCACGGACAGCATAATGCAAAAATCGTATGACTACAGCTATTTTAATTAATATTAACTAACTAAGTTGCTCGAATGAAGCCTTAAGATTAAGCCACAAGAAGGAAAACACCACTTTGAAACTGTGGTATGGGTAGTTGTTATTCCATTTAGGGTTTGTCAGTGCAATACTGGGTGGAAAAAAGTCATAAAAGTTTCCCTCTGTGTTGTCTCTTTTATGTAAAGCAAAGCCTTGCTGACTTTGAAAAATTCCTCCCTTGTGGTCTTAACTTGTGGCCCAATTGATCACCCGACAACGTATAATGCAATACCTGTATATTATATATGCATAAAAACATACTTGGGTCTCTAACCCCCCCCCCCCCCAAAAAAAAGCAAACAAACCAAAAAAAAAACAAATACAAATACAAAAATTTTTGTAAACTGGCGACCTCGTAAAAGAGCCAGACTTGTACAGACTTAAACCAGGCAAAGTTGGAAATAATCTTCCCAGCCGCTTGTAGATTATTAGGCGAACTGCTACTTCACTGAGTTAGAGAGGCAATCCCTAAATCAAAATCTATAGAACGTTGGCGTAGTTTTTTAGCCCACATATTAGCCTGACTTCTTTTATCAACTTAGGATTTTATTGCTCAGCTTTCAAAACCAACGAAATTTGAGTCTTTAATGCAAACATCGCGCACATAAAATAGCTTTCCGGGCCCGAAAAGTTATCGGGACTTTCGGCCCCTGGGGCCCGTTTCTCGAAAGTCCCGGTAACTACCGGGCCCGTTAACTTACCGGGGCTGTTACCGGGATTCTTTTTCGGGCCCGCAGTTGCGTTTCTCGAAGCACACGGAAACCTTCCCGATATTTACCGTGCCCGATAAACTACTGAGAAGACCAAAAATGCTAGAGCTTGGAGGGGAAGATTCGAATTAAGAATCTTTGCCTAATACACAAATCACGTTCTTCGATTTCTACGGCTGGATTGCAGTTTGAACTAACAGGACAGTACATGCAACCAATACTTCTATCGAATTATTGTGCTTGTCTTTTACCTTCTGCTGTTGCAGATTTTATAATTTTGATCTGTTGATGTTTCAGGTTTTTTGGCAAAGATTTACAGTTTCATTTATTGTTTCGTCGACGTATTGTGATGCTAACATTCACTACGGCTTTGAACCTTTTTAGATTACCTATTATAAGCTTACGTTTTAGAAGTTCATTGCGTTTAATACCGGGTATTACATCGTGTGAACTGTGGACGTGGAAGGGTTTGAATCTGGAAGTGAATTGTCATAAATATTGTCCACAAGTGTCGGTGGAAGCTACAGCAGGTACGTTTACTCGGTCTTTCAGGTAAGTTTTTGCTTTTTACGTTATTTGATCGCTTTGCTGTATTTTTGAGTTGGAGGCCATAATGTTATCTAGCTGACTGACCGCGTTTTGCGCGGGAAACTGCTAGTAACGTACGTGTACGCCGGTCAACTACGCTGAGGATTTCCTGTCACTTGCCGTGAGCTTTTTTTTGGCAACAAAAGTTTCCAAGGTATGTACGTCTTATTATTCGGTTTTGAATTGCTTCATTGTAAGGCAAAATTACAATGCAGTTGACTATATGACGGTATCGTTTTTTTTTTAAATATAAATAGATGTCTGCAGAGAAAAAACAGCGAGGGTCACGCTTCACTCAAGCCATGAGTGATGCGCTAGTGGAAAGTTACGCGAAATACCAAGTAAGTAAAATGTTATACAGTTGATTAAAAAAAAATACGCAATAACTAGTTTCTGTCTTTTATGCACCTATCAATGTTTACAAGCCCCAGGTTGGCATAGGGTGCAAGGGGTGGGCTATCCCTGGGAAATTGAATTTGATTTTCAGAAAAAAAAAGTAACTCTAGTGGCTGAGATGTCATCCAGTAACGCTATAGTCAAACATTGTCAAGGTCACACTTTTTGTTACTCTGGTTCTTATATTGAGCGAATTCATATGTTGAGTTGAGCTGGCATTTGTTAACAGAACAACTAGTTAAAATGCCCAGTGGGCTTTTATTTCTGAAATAAAATTTTGTCTTTTCCCAGAGGCAGTATTTTTTAAGTGTGAAAATATAAGTTCATATCTTAAAAGTGTGGAGAAAAACTTGCAATGTATATAAATATATAAAGATATTAAGCCCCCGGGGGCTTATTTAGTTTTTGGCCTCAAAAGGGGGGGGGGGGGCTTATTAGAAAGGGGGCTTTTGGTAGAGGCAGGGGGCTTATTTCAAATCATAAAAAAATTTAATGAAGACTCAAATAAATTTTTACCAAAAAATATACTAGATCGCTGACTAATAGAGATAAAAAGAGGAGGGGCTTTTTAGAGATGGGGGCGTAATAGGGCTTTTACGGTATGTGCATAGAAAAAGCCTTTAATAAGATAATGGTTTTTTACCTAGTATATTCTTCAGACAAAATTTTCTTCCACAATAACCAATGAGAAAAAAAAGGAGGCATGGAGCCAGGTGACAAATGCTGTTAATGCTGTTAACCCAGGGGAGAGGAAGACAATTGATCAGGTAATGTCATGAATATAATTTAATTAAGACGGATTCCGCTCAACGTTCAAGCAATAAGTGCAAAAAATATTTACCAAAAAACTGCTCATAGCACGGTAACATTTTAAATGCTATTTGAAACAGCTCACTCTAGTTCACTTGCCCAAGTGACCCCGCGATGAAATTCTCAAGCATTCTCAAGAAAATTAATTTCAAATCTCGCAAAAGTATGCTAAAAACGGGCGCCATTTTGTTTTGAACTGAAATGAAGCATCTTTTTAATTGAGATATTGATAACTTCAAATCCAATTTTCTCTCGCGGGGTCAGCTTGGGAGCAAAAGTAATGATAAGTTCTTCTTATCTGTTCTCAAAATGTGACAGTGCTGCAAGTATTTTTTTGGTAACTTAATTTTTGCACTTACTGCTCGAAATTTGAGCAGAAATCGTCTTAAGCTTTTTAAAACTTAATATACACATGTACCAACTCCAGATTGAAAAATAATCAACTACAGTGTACATCCTATTTGACAGTCAGATGAATTTGCCTGGTTAAACGTCTTCACTTTGCAAAAGCATACTTTTTTAATCAAATTGTTTTCACACTTGTAATGCCCAATTTGAGGAATAATTTGACAGGTGATTGTTAGCAATATAGAAGATATAAGTTAGGTAAGGGGTTTGAATCCCATTGAAGTCTGCAATTTTTGGGTTATACTTGCTTCTGCGTATAATTTTATAAGTTCTGACGTGTTCTTGTTTCCATGTGTCTTTTTACAGAGGCAAAATTCAATACATTCATTTACAGCCCTTTAAAAATTTGCAGTCGAAACCAAATGTTAGTGGTCATTTATTTCATTTTTAGTTTTGCGAAATGTTGTCACTGTTGAAAAAAAATATTTTAAGGTTAAAAGAAGATGGGAAGATCTTAGCAGCAATGTCAAACGAAAGGAAAGACAAGCCCGGCAGAAGGAGCTACAAAGGCTCAGGGTAACTGGAAATGGCCACTTGGCTGATGAGGTAGGGTAACTGCCGAAAAGTGTGCTTAACTTGCATGAGACTTTTTGTCACATGGCAGTACAATTTGCTTTTTGGTCTTGTATAGGGTGATGATAACACATGTGATTTGTCTGAGCCTTGTACAGAGCTGTTAACTCCCTCAGAACAAGAAATTGCTAAAATACTGGGTCCCCAGATTTTCACTGGAATTCCTGGAGGACAAGACACCATGAAATTAGGTGATTAAAAATAATTGTAAATGTAAATTATTGATAAGGTTTATTGAATGTTGTTAGCCATATTTTGAAAGGACTCCTTTGCAACATTCAAAACAGAATCTTTTTTATTGTTATTTCAAAGCTTCTCCAGCCAGTACTAAAACCATTGACCATCATGAGGTGATTGCCAGCTCCTGTGAGGACACTGTGGAGGTTTTGCAGGTACAAACATTTATTGAAATCATTCAATCACTAGCAAACACCTCAAGAATCGTGAATTTTCGAGGACAAGAAATAGGGCAGAAAAGAAAAACAAAACAAGACAAAAATCCAGTTTACAAGACCAGTGCTCTAACCACTGAGCTACGAAGGCCAGTTGGGTTGATGTTGATGGTGTACCCCGAATGAAAGATCATGTCGTAATTATAACCCAATCAACTTATGATGGTTTTATGTCATTGCCATGGCAGGAAAATGATGCGACTGCAAGCTGCTCCAGCAACAACACTAACACTGCTGCTGTTGTCATTAAGGTACCAACAAATATATACAATAATTACATAATGTTATGTTAGCCTGTTACACAAAGCACTGAGCAGATGCCACTAATTTTGCAGGATTCACCAAAATCTTGGAAAGAATGTAGAAAGAGACCAAAAACACTTGCTGAAGCCCAGCTGGAAGTAAGATAATTAACAATTTAAATTTGTTCTCTCAAATTATTTGAAATTATTGTAGCAGACCAGGAAGTTGTGTAATTTCTGGTCTGCTCAATTTCCGATTCTTAGGATAAATACACAACAGCTATAATTTACAATTTTTAAATTGAATTTATTTGTCAAAAAAGCAGTTAATTTTTAAGAAAGCAATTTTTTTTTCAGTACTTTGAAACTGTCTCAGCATACTACAAACTGAAAACAAGAAAAGTGGAGATGGAAATGGAGATTCTACAATGTAAGTTGGCAAAAGGCATGTAAAAATATGCTGCTATTACTTTAAAATCAACATCAACAACACACACTTTCAATAGTATTATAGGCCTTTGACATTAATTAGGTATAATAATGTTGCATTTACCGAACATATGATACGTAATCCACTAGCTTTTTAAACCACAAAAACTGTAATTACCACATTTACACTGATCTTTTGACGATGCAGTAATTAATTTTGTTTTTTTTCCTTCTCTTTTGCAGCACAAATGTCATATGGCAGCTCTCAGGCAGCCCACGGTGATGTGCCAGAGACAAGCTTTACTTATCTGTGAAACCTATGCTATATGCCATATTTATTTTATTATATGTTTTCAGAGGTGTATTTCACTGCAAATTTGGGTAGACCCATGTTCATTCTGTGCATGTCCCTATCAGGCATCTATAGCCACAAATCAGAATCGCACTAACTCATTTTTGAAGTTCAGAGCACCATGTCATTGCTTCTTCAGTACATACTTGATGTCTTATGTAAAAAAATCCACATACCCAGAGCCTTGTAAGAATTAGAAAATTGGTGGATACTGTACACAGTAAAAGGTCTGAAGTGTAAGAAAGCATGTTTGAATGTGTAGTTTTTACAGCTGTATAATAAGCTTTTTGATTGCTTCTATTTCAACTGGCCAATAAACACCGTGAACTGCAAGAGGCATGTGCGATTGTGCGAATGAATAACAAAGTTTACTTGATAACTGATTCTGCCTCTTTCAGTTCTTGGATTTATTTGATTAGCCTGCTGAAATAAAAGCAAACAAGTGCCCTGAATTAAAAAACTTATCCAAATCATAGTTGTATTTAACAGCACCACAACTATACTACTGACAAGTTTTTAGCTGAATTAGGGTCCCACTGGATTTTGAACACAGCTTGAAAATTAAAGTAACATCAAATTAGACAGGTAACATTAAATTAGACAGGGTTTTGTAGCTTGAGTGAATGGGTTATGAGAATACATTATTTATAAGGCGATCCCTTACTGATACCCCAGCAACATTGTTCTGAGGCAGCAATTGGCTAGCTGACTCTGACTCCTGTGGGGGCACATCAACATTGGCTGGCAATGCTGTTTTGTCAACAATGCACATATTGTGTAAAACAGCAGTGGCCAATGTGATGTTACAGCAGCGACTGGGGTCAAACTGTAGTGCTCCGCCTGATGTGTCGAGACAGCGAAACCTTGCCTTCCATAAGCCAAACGCCCGCTCTATGGTATTCCTTGTTTTGGTGTGTGCCCTTTGATATCGACGCCTTGGCTCAGTGGTCACATCATCAGGGCGGAATGGGGTCAAGAGGTATGGCTGGATCCCATACCCCCGGTCTCCTAGTAGCCAACCATTCCTTCCTCCTCCACTCTCCATGTGTTGCATTAAATTACTTGACTGGAAGATGGCTGAATCATGAACAGATCCATGCCATCTACTTACAAAATTTGTGAATGACAGCTGCGCATTGCAGACTGCCATCACATTTAGGGCATGAAAGCCCTTATGACAAACATAGAGGTGCTCGTCTCTGTAGGGTGCCCTAATGGAATTAGGGACCCGTCTATCGCACCAATCACATTAGGAAACCCTGCAATTTTATAAAAGTCAACCATGGTCTCCTGTAAAGCAAAACAAAACAAGAGTTTACTACTTTAGGGCAATCAGATCCGAGAGTAAAACAATGAAATAATTTTACCATGTTTTTAAACAAAAAATTAAATGAATTAGTAACACATTAAAGTTGTATTTGTAGAACAGTAGATGAAGACATTAAGTTGCATTTGTAAAGCTTGACAATGGCTAAGTGAGGTGAGGTTTTTATTGTGTCCTATTATTAATTTCACAGCTCATACTTCTAATATGTTATAGAAATCGGCCATAGTTTCCTGGAAGAAAACAATTCTTTTCAGTTATCTAATTAACAAGTTTTATAGGAAGTAAACTAGGGGGTGTCAGTAGTTTTGTCCACATGTGCAATTATAATTTGCACAACACAATAACTGAACTAAAATAACGAGAAGTCACTTACATTTATCTCTGTGTTTGAGGTGGGAAAAGTAATCCACTCCGGAGCAATGTTTACGAGACAGCTGGACACAGACATCAGAGATCTGCTTACACTTGGTTTCGAAATACCCATAGTATCGCCTATTACTTTAAGAAAGCTTCCAGAGGCGTAAAAACGCAGTGCTGTCAGAACCTGAAAGCCATATTACAATTTTGTTAACAAAGCAAATTCTTTCAGTCGATCGTGCCATTTTTTTTGGCCCATAAAATATTCCTTGCACACTTTACGAAAGCAAAGCGGACCGCCGAGGAAACAAGACATTTCCGAAAGAAAATTACCGAATTACCACTCATTTTCACAGGAAAAAACTCGTGCAAATCTAACTTAGATTAATGTAATGGATATGAAAGTAATGTCAAATCTCTTATGAGAATATTATAACGTACAACAATTGCTTTCTTCGCCCAACAAGACGATAATTGCAATCATCACCTCTTGAATATATTAGGACTTTTTTCGATCGGAAACCGACTTTTGTTTACGTCCAAGTTGAGGGTCCATGCACTGGAGAAATTGCTGGTTTAAAACGTTTTGCTTGTGCACATGTTCCTTTTATTCTTTTGTATAGAACAACACCAGCCTCCTTTTGCTTTGGTAAAAAAAATATGTAGTATTATTTAGAGCATTTTTCGGGAGCCTTCAGCATCTTGTGACGGTCGATCTCTCTTCTTTGCATCATTGCTGTTAGTTTGTTTACGTTGGATTGCGTTTTGCCTACTCGTTTGCTCATATAACAACACTTTATTTCCTATCTATTTTCGCAGTAAACACAGCAAATTCAGGAATGCCAAAATTGTATTTTTGTGTCGCCTGGAAGCCATTTTGAGGTTAAAAAAGCCATCAAAAAGCTCAAAACAAACCGCGCATGAAGAACCGCGAGGAAGCCTACAGAGATTCTTAGCCCTGCCCTGCCATTTCTTAGGACTCTGAGCTCTTAGCGATCGTAACCAGCAGGACAAGCTAACTGTTTTTATGGTTACAATGTTTGTTTACCTGAGTCTCCGCGGCGAGCGGACAGCTTCTTGCCGTGTCTCTCTCAAGGTGTCCTCTAAACTCCTCAACAAGCCAATTTATTCTTTCTCCGGATAACCGGTACCTCTCTACTATTTCCGTTTCCGCCATTTCACCTAAAACTGTTCTCTCTTGGTACCTCCTTGGTCGATGAACTATACAAAAAAGTCCGCCTCCGGCAGCCATTTTGTTGTGTTACAACAAAATGTTGCTTCCCGGTAACTTTACGGGAGCGCGTGACCTCCCGTAAATTACCGGGCAAATTATCGGGGAAAATTTAAGCAATAGACCGCATTTTCTATTGGTTTACTGGTGTAATAAACCCACGCGGGATGTTGGGAGAACACGAGAAAAGCTTGTAAATCACGAGCCGCAGGCGAGTGATTTACAAGCTTTTCGAGTGTTCTCCCAACATCCCAAGTGGGTTTATTACACCAGTAAACCAATAGAAAATGCGGTCTATTGCTTTTATGAAATAACTAGAAAAAAGACAAAGTTTTGAGTTCAGAAAGTATGTTTTTATTAAGCAATAGACCGCATTTTCTATTGGTTTACTGGTGTAATAAACCCACGCGGGATGTTGGGAGAACACGAGAAAAGCTTGTAAATCACGAGCCGCAGGCGAGTGATTTACAAGCTTTTCGAGTGTTCTCCCAACATCCCAAGTGGGTTTATTACACCAGTAAACCAATAGAAAATGCGGTCTATTGCTTTTATGAAATAACTAGAAAAAAGACAAAGTTTTGAGTTCAGAAAGTATGTTTTTATTAAGCAATAGACCGCATTTTCTATTGGTTTACTGGTGTAATAAACCCACGCGGGATGTTGGGAGAACACGAGAAAAGCTTGTAAATCACGAGCCGCAGGCGAGTGATTTACAAGCTTTTCGAGTGTTCTCCCAACATCCCAAGTGGGTTTATTACACCAGTAAACCAATAGAAAATGCGGTCTATTGCTTTTATGAAATAACTAGAAAAAAGACAAAGTTTTGAGTTCAGAAAGTATGTTTTTAATGGTGATCAAGTTGCGTCTTCTCTTAACAATCATCATGTGACGCGTGTTAACCAATCATGATAAGCGATATAGTAAACCGTAGCTCTGAGAATGGGCATCGAAGAAAGAATCAGCCGCCGATTAACCAGAAAAAGTACCAGGGAATTTACATGTCAACTTTAACAGCGAAATCCTTCACAAAATTCTGTGAAAGGTAAAATACTTCCTGAAGTTCAATTCAGGGGAAAGAAAAGTAATCATCCTTTCATCGATTGAAAGTGATGTGCACGTTTCCAATCGTGCAAGAATTGAACATTTGGCGGTAAGCAGAGCTTGTGTTCACCGTGTTTTGTTGAGTTGCTGAGATGGTGTTGTTCAAAGGAACTGGCAGCTGTTGTAGAGGAGGCCTTTCGCACCCAACGATCTGATTTTGACGCTGTTCAGCTGCCCGTATGGTTTCGTTGTCTCCAAGTGCGGAGGCGAGGACATCGCTGCATTTACGAAGCTGATTTGCCGACGGCATGCTGTGGTAGCTTTTCAGGCTGGATTCGTTGCGGTGACCTGATATGGCCATGATTTCTCTGTTTGTCAAGCCAGCAGTCGACCACAAGGTTATTGCTGTCGCCCTTACGGAATGGTTTGTGTAAACACGGGACAGACCTGCGGCGGAGCTGATGTCTTTCATCATTGTTGAAAGCTTGTTGATGCCCAGTGGTCGATTTTCATACCAAATCTTGTCAGAAGGTCGCCAATTTCTTTTCGGATACTGGAACAGCGCCTCGCACTGTGGATTCAGCTTGGAAAGAAAAAGTTCCAAAGCGGAATATCCATCGGTTGGACTGTTGGTTTTGTACATGCGGCCGTTCTTCTCGTAACTTTCCACGTCAGAAACTCCACCTGGGTGGTTCTTGGTCGTCTCATCGTGCGACATAGTGGCAAAAAGGCCGCCATTCGCATCTTCGCCAAACACAAAACTGCTTTTCTTTAAACGTCGCTGGCCCTCAAAACCACGGCGGCACCAATACAAAGAAATGTGGAACCAAACATTTCTAAGTAGAGACAGGGGCTGGGTAAGTGAAAGAATTTCACCGTTTTTGAGCTTTTCCAGGTCTTCTTGCTCGATAGCTGGTTTATGAGTAGTGTGTTGTAAGCCATCTTTCTTCAGTTGCTTTATTTTGGCATCCAACATTTGGTTTGATAATACAAACCGGGAATCTTTGTTGAAGGAAATCCCACGGTTGTTTGGAGGCGTATTGAGAAATCGTTCAATGCCATTTCTCAGAGATAAAAGTGTCGCCCGGCTGTAATTTTCTCCGTTGCGGTTTCGTGCCTCGGCGTAAAATTGGCGCAGGTTTTCATCTAATTCCTGGATTGACATTTCTGCCAATGTTATTCCAAGTTGTTTTTGCTTACTCCACTCTACAGTAAACAAAGCATAAAGTGGAAATTAGCGGAGAATTTTGTGATATAAAGTTTAATCCAAACAAATGAGAATTTTACAGTTTATTTTAGTTTTAAAGTTTCGCACGGCCATTGTTTTTTAATGTTTACGCGGCAACACCTTCGTGTGACTTTCATTATAAATTAGACAAGTTGTAAATTTAAGAGTAGAAAATCTGTCCTGTTCGTTTTGTTTTCCGCGAAATGTTGTTCAGATATTATGTTGAATGAAAATAAGTTCCGTTTATTAAGACCAACCTGTAAAAACTGAAACCGCCCACTGTGTTGCTTGTTTGGTCTTTGCGGCTTGTGAGTTGTTTACCATGTCGTCGAGTTGTTGCGTTTCCATTTCCGCAAATCTTCTCTTTTTATGATTTATGTTGGAGCCTTCTTGGTTACTGCTTTCAACGTTTTCGTTGTTAGACTCGGGGACTTCGGATGAAACTGGCAGTCCAAACGCCAACATAATATTGAAGTTCGGCAGTTCTTCGTCTGTGCCGGCCATTTTTGTCGGACAGGAGAATTTCTCAGTTCCTTACAGTTTTCTATGAGTTTACCGGAATAATAGTCAATAGGTTTTCGACCAATAAGAACGCGCGTAGTATCTCAGTTATTTTATAAAACGGGATAGATACTAGCGGGAAATTCGAGAAACACCCGAAAAGTATATTGGGGACTTACCGGGCGACTTACCGGGTCCGATACGTTACCGGGACTTTCGCCTAAATCTCTCTTATTTCAAATTAGACACAGGCAGGACTATGACAACATAAAATAGGGCCGACGATGCCAGAATCAAACTGGAATCCTATGATTAAGAAAAGATGGAACATTGACAATATTCCACCTGTCTAGAGCGTGGGACAAAGAAAAAATAGAGTCCTCTAAATACCCTTGCTCCTCGCGCGCACTAGCGTCAATTTCGTTCCCATACCTCACGCGCCAAAACTGAATGGACTCACCTTCAAACAACCTGTGCGCCATGATTTCCCGTAACATTGTTCGTGAAATGAAGGAAAGAAAATTTCGCCTCTTTAGAAAACAAAATGACAAAAAAATCACACAGACAGGAGTGTATACAACGTGAAACTATGGTGAGACATTTTTGAGAAATGTTCGATATCCTCAGTTTATGATTCCCTCACAACCCTTAACGACGCTAGACAGCGGATAGTGCACAGACTCAACTTGGGGTGCCGGTGGTTTGCCAGTCCAAAGAACGCAAGGTTCCAGAAAGTCATGCGTTCAGTCGTGTTCTAGTCTTCCCGTGGTTTGAACATGTTCACTGTAAGAGAGGGCATTTTCTGCTGTACATAAGGCTAAATATGACCCTTTTTTGCTAGCTTGTGCACAACTCGCAGCTTAAAAGAAGTTTAACCTATGAGTGAGTTTATTTTTTGCAGAGAAAAGCGTTCGCAGTTTGCATGACGCATGGCAACGTGCGCTGTAAACATGG
Source organism: Siderastrea radians (assembly GCA_964017195.1). Classification (NCBI taxonomy): domain Eukaryota; kingdom Metazoa; phylum Cnidaria; class Anthozoa; order Scleractinia; family Rhizangiidae; genus Siderastrea; species Siderastrea radians. The sequence continues at coordinate 21,639,918 of OZ024891.1, read as the reverse complement.
AAAAGAATGTTGCTGTTTTTCGTAAGCCTTACCTTTCCTTCGACTGTTAAACAAATGTTAGTGACACTGCTAGTAAAAGGTGTGTTGGAGTGTCCATATGGTTTTTGACTGGTCTTCAAAAGAGTCTCTCAATGGATATCGTTTCCTTAATTTCTTTCTTTGCCTAGGAGCCCCACTCAAACGCAGGGCGACGAAAACTTGGTCTATAGACTCATTCAATTGTTCTCCTCCACGGAAATCTTTAGTAAAAGGCGAAAGATTTATTAAGAATCATGTGTGGATCATCAGTTTGCATGGCGGTCCGTCTTTTGTGTGAATTGTAATCATGCTGTTAAGCCTACTGACACGATAGACACACGCGTCAATATCAATGGGAATTAGCAGTGGTATATCGATGAAGTACTAGTGGCTCTTCGTCAACTGTATCCAGGTCGAATTGGAATATGGAAATGTTGGTGTTTTGGAGAGAGGGGAAAACCGGATTACGCGGAGAAAAATCTCTCTGAGCAAGGATGAGAACCAGCAACAAACACAACCCACATATGGCGCCGATTACGAGAATCGAACCCAAGCCACATTAGTGGAAGGCGAGTGCTCTAGCCACTGCGCCATCGCTGCTCCCCTTGGTGAGTATATTACATGACAGAAGACGTCATTTGAATTGAACCGCAAAAACAAAAATTCATTCTTGTGAAGGGCCCACTGTCACGAACGAAAATAATAATTTATTGACATTTCCTTTGTTTACTTTCAAAGACAATGTATGAGTCTTCAGAGGATTCAGGATTTGGTGTACTTGAGTTTTTTGTAATTTGTTTATTTTTTTGGCAACAACACATTACAGTACTTAGAATACATTAGTTACAGTAACTTAACTTACAATACACGTCACAGTGCTCACAATACATTACTTGCAATAACTTACTCTTACTTTCAATCCACGTTACAGTACTTACAATAAATTACTTACAAGAAATTATTTACAATACACTAAATTTTTAACAATGCTTTATTTAAAAGTGTACCAAGTGTTACTTGACTTTGCACGCGTGCGCATTTGGGAACTTTTTCTGGCTAAGGCGTAGTCCCACACAAAGCCGTCTGTGAAGACGTATCTGTGGTAACGCAATTAGTTGTCTAAAATTAAAGTCACGATCTACCGTTACCGTGTCTTTTTTTTTTTAAGTTTTTTTGGTTTACCGTGAACGCATCTCGTAATTTTCAATTGCCTAAATAGATGAAAAAAGAAAACGCTCACGTTTTTGATGTTTTAATGCAGTTAACCTGAAATATTGTAGCAATACAACTTGGCATTTTCGAAACTCAATTACCGTTCAGGTGGTAACTAGTATGAAAAATGTAGCATTTAATCAGTTTTGAGAGCCTTGTGGCACTTTCTTACAGAAGCTGTGATGAAATAAACTGTAATACTCAGAACAAATGTGGTCCAAAATGTCCGACCTTTCGAGAACAAACAGGACACGATTTTTGAAGCTGGCGAGTTCTATATTGCTGCATCATCTTAGGTTAACTGCATAAAACATGACAGCGTTTTTGGTTCAACTTGTGCCCTCAATCGGCTGCACGTCAGGCCACGTGAATTTTCACCACAGATACACAATAGGGCCGTTTATATGTGTATTTTTTGTTTCTAAATTATTATTTTTGCGGGATTTTAAAAATTTTTAAAGTTAATGGGTGACTGGCTCGACAGATTTACCCACCCCACCCCTCCCCACCCCCTCACCCCCGAAACGGAATACATGCTACACGGTTCCTGCTAAGAAGTATTCTTAAGCAGAAGCAGAAGCGTGACTTCTGACAAATTTCTTTAGCCAACAAAACAACGGATAACCAATAACAAAGGGAAAACGCCTTTCGTGTCAAATAAACGGTTTTCGTGGGTGTTTAGACAAGGTAAATATGCAGCACTTGATGCAATACTTCAGAGAAAAGATGCTTTCGCCAAGTTCAATGAATGGTAATTAGATGAGCGAGAGGTTCTCGTCAGCAGGACTTTCCTTTAATGGAAATACTTACCATCAAAGATGAGATTTCTATGGATATCAGAAGAACATTAAAGAGAGAGCATATTTGCTTTGCAACTATCCGTTCGTGAAGAGCCTTCATAGCAAACAACTGGAACAGAACCAGCCAAGATCCGATCCATTTACTAAGCGATCATTCTTATTAGAGGTAAGAGTTTTAATGTGGATAAAGCGATAATCTATGTTTTCTCAAGTTGAAATTGTTTATGCCTTAGAGGTTTTCGTTTGGCGACTAGATATTTTCTCTGATGAATTAATCGCTCTTTTGAGAAAAATAGATTAAGTAAAGTTCCTAAAATAAAGAAATACGTCCTCTCGGAATTAACAGCCTTTTTCTATCGTTAATTTTGGGCTCATGAACTTTCCACTTTTTGGTAGCCAAAACGCACACCGTTTATACATGGGCCAATTCATGTTAGTGAAAGCGGGTAGAGATCTTCATGCCGGAAAGCCCGGCACAGATTTTGCTCGTAGCCCTCTTTCTCTGTGCGTTTATGACGGTGGAAAAGGCGTTTCTTTCGCCAGTATACTGACATACATGTACGAGTATTTCTCACCAGTCGGTACAAGGTATACGTTAATTAGTTCTGTCGAGATTCGTACAGAGAGCAGAGGCACCAAACGAAGGACATTTTAGCAAAATAGTACATTTTAAAAAATGAATGCAAAATAATTGTCTGTTTTGGCCTTTTTAAGGACTTTTTAAGTTGAAGGAACATGGTAACATAACTTGTATTCCATGCGGATTTTTGAGCTAAAACATGTAGGTCTATAAGCTTTGGAAACGTAATTTTATCCTCCCAGATATTTTCTAATTTTCTAATGAAGGGTTCCCCATCATTCTAGCTCACCTTACTGCGTATTCCAAAGGACACATTTGTCCCTCGAAAAACATACACAATAACATAAATCAACATCCCCATGTTATGAGAAAACTCAGTCTCTAGTTCTTCATCGTAGGGAATTCCGACTGTTTCAAATGATTTAAGACCTTCCAAACATATTTCCTCTCAATTAAACTTCGTGTATCCCTGAGAAAGTCCCGTTAGTGTGTGTGTTATTTGCTTTTAGGACTTGCAAACGCAAGGTCCTGATCTACCCAAATAGTAGCTCATGGACTATAGGAGTTTAGAGGAGAGTAAATACTGCTGGTTTTAATTAGGCATTCCTTGCCACAGACCCCAGAGCATTAAAGGGGCAGTCTCATCAGTTTTTAGTATCACTGTGAAAAGCCAAAAGACACATTTTTATCTATGGAAGCCTAAAACAATGGTCCAGTAGTGTTAACATGGGTATTCCAGTGCATGGAGACTATAATAAATGTCTGGATAGGGATGGCCATGATGAAAATGGCGTTCTACTTGAAAACTTCTGGCAGAATTTTTCAAGTTTCTGCCCTTGTGTCTCAGATAAAATATCTAAAAACTAATTTGGGATGTGTTTGTTTTGAGAATTCATCTAATATTGTCCCCTTGGTGGTCTAAAAGTAATTCATGTGTGAGCAAGGTACTTTGATATGAATTAATCAAAATTGTGACAAAGAAGATGGGAAAATCGTCATGAGACTGGCCTTTTAACACGACAGCCTTACTGGCTGACATCATAAGTTAAAAATTATAAAAGAGCCCGCAAGGTATTTAAAGGCCGTTCTCTAACCATGATCGGAAATGTTTCGATCAAAAGGACCATCCCTGGATAAGTTTAAAATACCAAGTATGGGTGGTTAAGTGAGTGGATATGGGTGCATTAATGCCTCAAATGAAATTCAATGGAGGATACTGACAGCATACAGTATAATTAAAAAAAACTCTAGAATTTTTCGTCACCAAGTCAGGTTTACAGGTGTCAACAGTTTATCCCAGTAGTAAAAAATACGTACTCTCTATTTATTACAAAATACCGCAATCCCTGGTACAAAATGCGTAAGCTATTATTAAAAGTCGAAACCTTACACTTAGTTATTACAAAATGCGTCGCCATTACAAAAAACTTCGGAACAGTCTCAATGTATTGTTAACATGATTCTTCTTCAATCATTTTAACTTGTATCACCATTAAATGGCAACAACCCTAATTTTGAATTTTTAGACAGGTTTGCCGGTATATAGTACCTTGAACTGGCTTCAGTTTAGTCGTCTAAACCGCCACGGCTATGGTGCGCTAGAAGTCCCCAGGGAATAGAATATGATTGTAAAATTACCTTGAAATTCGGCACGGGCGTGTTTCTTTGCCCAACTTAACTAATTTTATTGAACCTATAGAAGTCTCTTCTCTCGTTACCGCCCTTAAGAATCATGCGTGGATCATCAGTTTGCATGGCTGTCCGTCTTTTGTGTGATTTGTAATTACGCTGTTAAGCCTAGCGACGCCATTGACACACGCGTCAATATCAATTTGATAAAATAAATGGGCATTATCAGTGGCACATCGACGAAGTGGCTCTTGGTCAACTGTATCCAGGTCGAATTAGAATATGGAAATGTTGGTGTTTTGAAGACAGGAGAAAACCGGAGTACCTGCAGAAAAATCTCTCTGAGCAAGGATGAGAACCAGCAACAAACAACAGCCCACATATGGCGCCGATTACGAGAATCGAACCCAGACCACATTAGTGGGAGGCGAGTGCTCTCGCCACTGCGCCATCGCTGCTCCCCTTGAGTATATTACATGACAGAAGACGTCATTTGAACCGCGAGAACAAAAATTCATTTTTGTGAAGGGCCCAAGTCACGAACGAAAATAATACGTTATTGACATTTTTTTTTTTTTTTACTTTCAAAGACATGAGTCTTCAGGGGATTCAGGATTTAGGTACTTGACTTTGCTCGTGTGCAGTTGGGAACTTTTTCTGGCTAAGGCGCAGTCCCAAACAAAGCCTTCTGTGGAGACGCATCTGTGGTAACGGAATTCTCGCCTAAAATTAAAGTCACGATATACTGTTACCGTCTTTTTTATAAAATTTTGTCTTGTTTACCGTGAACGCATCTCGTAATTTTGAATTGCCTAAATTTTGAAAGAAAAAACGCTCACGTTTTTTATGTTTTATCCGACCTTTCGAAAAAAAACAGGACACGATTTTTGAAGATGGCGAGTTCTATATTGCTGCATCATTTTTACGGTTAACTGCACGAAAATATGACAGCTTTTTTGGTTCAACTTGTGCTCTCAATCGGCTGCAACTCAGGCCACGGGAATTTTAAGATACACAGTAGGGCTGTTTATATTTGTATTTCTTGTTTCTAAATTATTATTTTTTACGGGATTTTTGAGATTTTCAAAGTTAATGGGTAACTGCGGCTCGACAGATTTACCCACACCACCTTCCCCCTCCCCCGAAACGGAATACATGTTAGACAGTTCCTGCTAACAAGTATTCTTAAGCAGAAGCAGAAGTAGAAGCGTGACTTCTGACAAATTTCTTTAACCAACAAAACAACGGATAACCAATAACAAAGGGAAAACACTTATCGTGTCAAATAAACGGTTTTCGTGGGTACAGCGATTTTTCCCATGGTGTTTAGACTATGTAAATATCTAGCGCGCGATGCAATACTTCAGCGAAAAGATGCCAACTGCCAAATTCAATGAATGGTAATAAGATGAGCGAGTGTTTCTCGAGCAGGACTTTCCTTTAATGGAAATATTTACTATCAAAGATGAGATTTCTATGGATATCAGAAGACCATTAAAGAGAGAGCATATTTGCTTTCAACTATCCGTTCGTGAAGAGCCTGCATAGTAGCTCATGGACTATAGGAGTTTAGAGGACTGAAATTTAATCATGAATGAATCGCAAGTAAATACTGTTGGCTTTAATTAGGCATTCCTTGCCACAAACCCCAAAGCATTAACACGAAAGTTTACTGAGTGCTTTTGCGTTGACATCATGAGTTAAAAATTATAAAGGCCAGCCACACATTTAAAGGCCGTTCTCTAATCATGATCGGAAATGTTTCGATCAAAAGCACCATCCCCGGATAAGTTTAAAATTCCAAGTATGGGTGGTTAAGCATGCAGCATACACTGTAATTAAAAAAAACTATAACAATCTTCATCAGCAAGTCAGGTTTACAGGCAGTCAACGACAGTTACAAAATGCTGTCTCCCAGTACTAAAAATACGTACTTTCTATTGATTACAAAATACCGTTATCACTGGTACAAAATGTGTAAGCTACTATCAATGCCGCACCCTTATAATCAGATGCCTTAGTATTTACAAAACTGTACGTCGTTATTACGAAAAAACTTCGGAGCAGTCTCAATGTATTGTTAATATGAATCTTCTTCAATCAGTTTAACTTGTATCATCATAAAATGGTTACAACCCTCACTTGAATTTTTACACAGGCTTGTATATTAATAGTAGCTTGGAATTGTTTCAGTTCAGTCGTCGAAACCACCACGCCTATGGTGCACTAGAAGTCTCCATGGAATAGAATGTCACCCTAAAATCACCCAGAAATTGCACGGACGTTTTTCTTTGCCCAACTTAAGTAATTTTATTGAACCTATAGAAGTCTCTTCTCTCGTTACCGCAATTGTGGATCATCAGTTTGCATGGCTGTCCGTCTTTTGTGTGAATTATAATAACGCTGTTAAGCCTAGCGACACCATTGACACACGCGTCAATATCAATTTAATAAAATAAATGGGCATTATCAGTGGCACATCGACGAAGTGGCTCTTCGTCAACTGTATCCAGGTCGAATTGGAATATGGAATTGTTGGTGTTTTGAAGAGAGAAGAAAACCGGAGTACCCGGAGAAAAATCTTTCTGAGCAAGGATGAGAACCAGCAACAAACGCAACCCACATGTGACGCCGACTACGAGAATCGAATCCAGGCCACATTGTTTGGAGGCGAGTGCTCTCGCCACGGCGCCATGGCTGCTCCCCTTGAGTATATTACATGACAGAAGGCGTTATTTGAACTGCGAGAACAAAAATTCATTTTTATGAAGGGCCCAAGTCACGAGCGAAAATAATAAGTTATTGACATCTCTGTTTTTACTTTCAAAGACAATGTATAAGTCATCAGACTTGCACGAGTGCGCATTTGGGAACTTTTTCTGACTAAGGCGCAGTCCCACACTTAGACGTCTGAGAAGACGTATCTGTGGTAACGAAATTAGTTGTCTAAAATTAAAGTCACGATATACCGTCTCTCCCGTAGTTTTAACTTGCCTAAATTGATGAAAAAAACACTCACGTTTTTGATGTTTTAATGCAGTTAACCTGAAATATTGCAGCAACACAACTTGGCATTTTCGAAACTCAATTACCGCTCAAAGTGGCAGTATGAACAATATAGCATTTGATAGGCCGTTTTGTCGATTGTGCTCGTAAGAATGGCATATTATGCTTCTAAAAGTGCTCAGAAGTTTTGGAAATTATGCCTAAATTATGCTAGTTTCTCTAAATTATGCTTCCTACCATCAAACTATGCTACGTTCTTTTTAAGCAAAATAAAGACAGAACAGGGCGAATAAAGACAAAACAAGGAACAAACCCTTATCGTGTGACTGCAGGTTAGTTTTTAATAAATATCCAACAATTCGTCGTTACATGTGTTACATATCATCTGCTGTTATTCTTCAGAATGAGCAAAATGTTCATCTCTTTTTACCTATAACGTCAATCAAGATTCGAAATAAAGCATTACACTAGCCTTTAAATAGTCCACGTAGCATGGTCCTGCAACTCGTTGAAAGATGAGTTGAGTACTGAGAATACTCATTCTGCAGCTGCAGATGAGGGCTGCGCGAGGAGAATCTTCTTGACTACAGAGGACCAATGTGGTAGGTGGTCTGATTGTTGCCGCCACCATTTCACTTTGTCGTCTTCGCCATCTTAGATCTTAGAGCTCAGTCAGCTCCCTACCGAGCCGTACGCGCGGGGCCTGATACCAAGAAACATTACACCGACCACAGGCAGCCCGGAGCCAACAAAAGACCCATTGGCACTTTCCATAATGCAACGCGGTCGTAATTGAATTTCGTGGACCACGAAAATACTCTGCCATCGCGACTGTAAGAAGATCCAAAGTAATCCGGTTCCATCGCGCAATGTTCGCCCAATTTTGCTCACCTGTGAAGTACAAAGAAATATATAACATATATTCTACGTGATGTTTCGCCTTGTGATGTGGTAGAAGCCATTCTTGGTCACGATTGGAACTTTTCCGTGGAGCGATGCCGCCAAAGGCTCGACGGCGGCCGGCAAGAAACTGCAACCTTCGGGTTTGGCTCACAAATTCGGTCCTTCATGTAAATGAAATACGTCTATTAGATCGCCTATAAGTGCCTCTGTATTTTACAATTTATTCTCGAATCGTTTTGTTATCACTTTTTAGTGTACTTGTTTACTGTGAGGTGAGATTTCATTTAAATTTCAACATCGATACGTGACCGACCGACCGGAACAAAGTATTTTCTGCACGGCAAACTATAGATGAAGTACAAAACTTCTCGGCGCGCTGGCGGCTTCATTTTGTTCTGCATTGAAATAAAACTTTTGGCGAAAGTTGAAGGAGGTTTTCCCCGACTCTAGCCGTCGAAATTTTTTCCATATGAGCTTCGAAAGTGCTAAAAACAGCCTCCGCCGGCGGCACTCATTTGATAGCCTGCGAGCAGGCTTCCCGGAGCATTCAGGTGCCCCGGGAAGCCTGTTCGCAGGCTACTCATTTGAAATCATGCCCGATGCAAATTAGATGCAACGGACAGAAAAAAGCCGACTGAAAGTATGATTTTTATACGGAAAACTTCACGGCTCGCTGAATTTCGTTTGCATCGATCTCAAACATTTGGTAAAAGTAGGAACAATTTTCCTGCGTCTTCGACGACGTTATTATTTTTCTTTTGGATGGGATTTTTGGAGGTGAAGAAAATGTCCTCGGCGACTGCTACGCGAAGGCAGGTTAAGCGGCCAAAACAAAGTCCGCCAAAGTGTTTGACGGGCTTTTGTTATCTGACAGGGCTGCGTCTTGAGGCTAAAAAATTACTTAAGACCGACATTTCAAACTCGGTGTTCATTTCTTCCTCGAGATGAGAGGCTGTAAATTTTCCTCTCGAAAGATCGCGGCCCATCCGGTCGAATCAAAATAAACAATGCGCAGTGCACCACGGTAAGTGCCAATGGGTCTTCAACAAAAGTTTTAGAAACAAAATAAGTAAAAAGAAGTATATTCAAAACGAAATTACGTTACTTTTTCATTTCTTGAAAGTGAAAAAAGCCAGATTATGCTAGCAGTACTAAATTTAGATAAAAGTAAAAATTATGCTCGGTTTGCTAAATTATGCCAAAAATTATGCTAGCACAATCGACAAAAGCCTTAGCATTTGATCAGTTTAACAATTTGACGCTGTGATGAAATAAGCTGTAATACTCAGAACAAATGTGGGCTCATACTTTGTGGCATTATTTTCAGGCCAAAATATCCGACCTTTCGAAAACAAACAGGACACGATTTTTGAAGATGGCGAGTTCTATATTGCTGCGTCATTTTTTAGGTTAACTGCATGAAAACATGACAGCTTTTTTCGTTCAACTTGTGCTCTCGATCAGCTGCAAGTCAGGCCACGTAAATTTTCACAGATACACAATAGGGCTGTTTTTGTGGGATTTTTGAGATTTTCAAAGTTAATAGGTTACTGGCTCGACAGATTTTCCCACCTCACCCCCCCCCCCCCCCGAAACGGAATACATGCTAGACGGTTCCTGTTAAGAGGTATTCTTAAGCAGAAGCAGAAGCGTGACTTCTGACAAATTTCTTTAGCCAACAAAACGACGGATAACCAATAACAAAGGGAAAACGCTTTTTGTGTCAAATAAACGGTTTTCGTTTGTACAGCGATTTTCCCATGGTGTTTAGACTAGGTAAATATCCAGCGCTCGACGTAATACTTCAGCGAAAAGATGCTTACTTGCCAAAATCAATGAATGGTAATTAGATGAACGAGTGCTTCGAGAGCAGGACTTTCCTTTAATGGAAATATTTACCATCAAAGATGAGATTTGTATGGATATCAGAAGACCATTAAAGAGAGAACATATTTGCTTTCAATTATCCGTTCGTGAAGAGCCTGCATAGCAGTCAACTGGAACAGAACCAGCCAAGATCCGATCCATTTGCCAACTTTTTTTTTTAAGCTGAGCGGTAACTCTTAAAAGTGGTAAGAGCCTTAATGTTTGCTCAAGTTGAAATTGTTAACTGTTTATTCCTTAGAAGTTTTCGTTTTGCGAGAGTCCCTTGCAAAATTCTAGATATTTTCTCAGATGAATTAATCGCTCTTTTAAGAAAAATATATTAGGTAAAGTTCCTTAAATAAAGAGCTACGAACTGTCGGATTTAACAGTCTTTTTCTATCGTTAATTTCAGTTGGCTCGTAAACTTTCCACTTTTTGGTAGCCAAAACACGTACCGTTTATGGGCCAATTCAGAATGTGAGTAAAGATCTTCCTGGAAAGCTCGGCACAGCTTTTGCTCGTAGCGCTCTTTCTCCGTGCGTTTATGGCGGTGGAAAAGGCGTTTCTTTCGCCAGTATACTGATATGGTATTTCTCACCAGTCGGTACAAGATATCCGTTATTTCGCTCTGCCGAGATTCGTACAGAGAGCAGAGGCACCAAACGAAGGACATTTTAGCGAAATAGTAAATTTAAAATATCTGCAATATAATTTTCTGTTTTGTCAGATATTTTAGGATTTTTTAAATTCAAGGGACATGGTATCATAGGCTGCATTCGAAGTGGATTCTTGAGCTAAAACATTAATGCTTATAAGCTTTAGGAACTTGATTTTTTCTTCTCGGCTATTTTCTAAGCTCCTATTAAAGGGTTCCCCAAAATTCTAGCTTACCTTACGGCGTATTCCAAAGGACACATTTGTCCCTTGAAAAAGGTACCTAATAACGTAAATCAACATCCCCATGTTATGAGAAAACTCTAGTTCTTCATCGTAATGAAATCCGACTGTTTCAAATGATTTAAGGCCTTCCAAACACATTTTCTCTCAATTTAACTTCGTGTGTCCCTGCAGAGAAAGTCACGTCAGTGTGTTTGTTATTTGCTTTTAGGACTTGCAAAAGCAAGGTCTTGATCTACCCAAATAGTAGCTCATGGACTATAGGAGTTTAGAGGACTGAAATTCAATCATGAATGAAAGTAAATACTGTTGGTTTTACTTACGCATTCCTTACCACAAACCCCAAAGCTTTAACACGATAGTTTACTGACTGCTTTTGCGTTGACATCATAAGTTAAGAATTGTAAAAGCCAGATAAATATTTTAAGGCCGTTCTTTAACCATGATCGGAAATGTTTCGATCAAAAGCACCATGCCCGGATAAGTTTAGAATACCAACTATGGGTGGTAAAGTGAGTAGATATGGGTGCATTAATGCCTCAAATGAAATTCAATGGAGGATACAGCATACAGTGTAATTAAAAAACACTCTCGCAATTTTCATAAGCAAGTCAGGTTTACAGGCAGTCGACGACAGTTACAAAATGCTGTATCCCAGTACTAAAAAATACGTACTTTCCATTTATTACAAAATACCGCCATCCTGGGTGCAAAATGCGTAAGCCATTAAGGTATCAGGGTACCCCAAATGACAATATTGCGTTTTCACCGTTTGAGCGTCAGGCATTTCACAAGGACCCTAACAAACTATATATTTTCTGAAAGCTTAATAATTGAAGGTTACGAAAACGTATTTAGATAAAGAAAAAAGACAACTGTGTCAAAAATAGAGACTACGTTTTTAAAAAGTACATCGTTCACAAAATCGGTTCCGCTCCAGTCGAGAATGATCTGGAGAGAAAGACGAACATCGCGCCGAATTCTTCACACTTTTGTCTCAAAAACCGTGTCTCGGAATTTTTGTATCTTGCCTGGTTTATTTTCTGCACTCAGTTAAACTTTGAAGTTCGAAGAAACACCTCTCCTCTTTCTTTTACGGCTCATAACTTTTGAATGAAAGCAAAAAATAAAATTCGGGGCCACAGTTTTGGTGTCAAATTATGTGGCAACATTGTCGCCAAATTTGAGCTAAAATGGTTGAAAACTCGCTGAACACGAACTTAAAATGTGCGCCCAATTTCTTGAAAAATTAGTTTCGAGAAAAAGCCAAAATATGATTTGGAAACTTTTTCCGGTCTAAGGAAATTAAAACACCTAGGTGTCAGGATAATTACCTGCGGTTGACAGAGGGGAGGCTCAACTTACCGCCTTACAACAATAGCACAAACATGCCGACAAGAATGGTGTCAAATTCTGCGTGTTTTTATGTTGGAAAGCGACTTTCGTTGAGTACGAGTGCCGTTCAAAGGGTCTTCAAACGCAATAAACGGAAATTTTAAAGTCATAATATCACGTCGGCTGTAAAATGCCGAAGGCATCATCGTTTGAGCTGGGTAAGACCACCCAAGCCGGGACCTGAAAGACGAAAGGAAAGGCGAAAGGAAAGCCCATTGAAATCTGCGAAGAAGCCACCACGTGTTCGGCTCAAGATCTAAGAGAGAACATCCTGTCAGAAATGTGAGCAATTGGGAAAAAATAAACTTCTTTATTACTGGAGACAAATTCCGTACTTTCCTAGACATGCCGTCTTTTGCGCCAAGTTGATTCTTTGATACATCCGGCTTTGTAGAAATGTTATGGAATTTGAATGGATGGATTGTTTTTCGCCGTTCGCGTTACGAAAAGCGAGCTGGCAGTCGAAGCTTATCAGACTGACAAGTGAAGAGTCAGGAAGCGCAAGTAATTCCTCAAAGCTCGATCTTTTTTCTTTCTCTCTCTTTCACAGATCTGATCGAAGCCACTTTGTAGACACACTCGAAATAAGCGGGAACTGCTACGCAATCGATCGCGTGTCAAAACATCGGGGCCCTGTTATGTCACATGCGTGTCACATGTCATATTTTCAGCGTTGTTGACAGATAACTGTCAACACATGATTAGAGAAAATTAATGCCACAAATCTTTTTTCGTCCATAACTTTGCGTAGAAACAATCTTTTTTCTGAAACTTTTTGTAAAAGAGAGGTTTGAATAATATCTATCTGAAAATGACAGAAGTATATTTTTCGAAAACATGGTCAATTTTGGGGTACCATGATACCTTAAATAATGCCCCAATCTTACTTAGGTGTTACAATAAACTTCGGAACAGTCTCAATGTAACATGTTTCTTCTTCAATCAGTTTAACTTGTATCACCATTAACTATATGTGCGTCAATCGTGTTACTAGGCTTAACAGCATAATTACAATTCACACAACAGAGGAGAGACGTCAATAGGTTCAGTAAAATTATTTAAGTTGAGCATGAAACACGTCGTGCCGAATTTCTGGGGGATTTTACGATCGCATTTTATTCCATCGGGACTTCTAGCGCACCATAGCCGTGGCGGTTTCGACGACTGAAGTGAAGCAGAGAATTTGAGGAGATGGGAAAACCGGATTACGCGGAGTAAAATCTCTCTGAGCCAGGAAGAAAACCAGCAACAAGCACAACCCACATACGACGACATTGGCGGGAGGCGAGTGCTCTCACTACTGCGCCATCCCTGCTTCCCTTGAGTATAATTACATGAAAGAAGACGTCATTTGAACCGCAAAACAAATATTCATGTTTATGAAGGGCCCAAGTCACGAGCAAAAATAATAATTTATCGACATTTTTTTGTTACTTTCAAAACCAATGTATGAGTCTTCAGAGGATTCAGGATTTAGCGGTTTCTTGTCGCGTTCACATCAATTACGTACTTGACTTTGCGCGCGTGCGCATTTTGGAAACTTTTTCTGGCTGAGGCGCAGTCGCACACAAGGCCGTCTCACCCTTGTACCAAGCGTCTTCGTTCCCCTTTACCAGCGGTCGTCGCTCGTTTTGTCGAACCTGCGCAGTAAGGAACGAAGACTCGAGGTACGAGATTGAAAGCCGCCTGTGGAAACGTACCTGTGGTAACGGAATTAGTTGCCCAACTGAATTAAAGTAACGGTATGTTGATATCGTCTCTTTTTGAAATTCTGTTTGGTTTACTGTCCGTGAACTCGTCTCGTAATTTTGATTTCCTGAATAGATAAAAGAAAAACGTTTTTGATGTTTTAATGCAGTTAACATGACATATTCCAGCGATACAACTTGTCATTTTCAAAACTCATACTGCAAACAATCAGGCATTTGACCAGTTTAACAAATTTCAGAATATTTGTTAGTTTTGAGAACCTGCTGGTCCTTTCTTACAGAAGCTGTGATTGAATAAACCGTAATACTTAGAACAAATGTGGGCTCAAACTTTGTGGCGTTAGCGCGTTGGACGTCGGTGGTTCGAGGCCCAGTCGACCCTGCCATCGTGTTATACTTAGACAAAAACTTTACCCCAAATTGTCTCTCTCCACCTAGAGGTCAAAGTGGGTACCTGTGATATACCGCTGGGAACAATCCTGCGACAGACTAGCATCCCATCCAGGGGAGAGTAGCAATACTCTCGGTTGCAAACAAAAGATTTATTCACATGCCCCATAAATACATAAATTATTAAATACAAGGATTATTCATGCTACAGAAACCAGGTAGAGCTCCAGCCGTGCATGTGAACCTCCTTGGCTTGTGCGCGACTTTACCTTTACCTAATCTACCATGCGCGCTGTTTTGCTTTCCAGTGGACAAGAGAATGGCGGCCAGGACTTGTGTGCCTGTTCTGTTCCTGATGGTGGCGTGTGTTTTTTTCGCGATCATTCAAGGTAAATAAGAGTTGAACTTATTAAAGGCACTGTTGCGTGACTTATTAGCAAATATATGGACTAGTCAACTGTGCTTTGATACGGGTGTCCTTGCAAAGGCCAAAGTTCCCGTAGAATTTGATCATCTCCATAGTCATAGTCCATAGTCCCGTAGAATTTGATCCTTTCCATAACACATTTCAGAACACAACGCCATGGCTGGAAGGAATGCCTGTGATCAAAGTGAACCAATGCCTGGTACCGGCGGAAGAGGTTTCGTTGCCACGCGAACATGTGTTTACAATGGCTGCTATGGATGCTGGTCGAACCACGTGAGCAGTGCCTTGGATGAAGTTTGTAAACAATATTACAAAAACATCAACAACTTCTGGCAACACTACAAGTGCTGTGTGTATACGCCCAATCAGTGCCCACCAGTAAGTGCACTCTTCCACCTGTTAAGTTAGACGCCTTGACGCCGACATGACTGGCCGTAATAATCACTTAAGTTACAGCTTGACACATGTTGGATGACGGTTAAATTTCAAATTAAAACTGATTTTAACCGTCATCTCAACTATCATTCCAATTCGTAAAAAAGGTTACTTTCGGGTGAAGAAATGTTGACCAATGTTTTAGTTGCATTTTCGTTTTGGAGCAAGGCCAACGACCAAGCGTGACGGGCGAATCGGAAATATTTTGTACAACCAAAAGTGGCTGAGCACGACTAGACTGCGAGTAGGCTCTAATTTTGGAGATGGCAATTGTGGGGCGGGCGAAATACAAACGCACGCGCGCGAAGTTTCGAGGATACGCGACACGAGAGCCGCTTCTTGGGGCTAAAAAATTACTGATGACCGAAAATCCAAACTCAATGTTCATTTCTTCCTCGAGATGAGAGGCTGTAATTTTTCATCTTGTCAGCCCCACAATTGCCATCGCCAAAATTAGAGACTAATCGCAGACTAGAGCACGACACAATCTCCTAACATTATCTCCTGGTAGGACAGTTCACTTCATAGCACCTTATCGGGTAAGCTGATTATCATTTCATTCCTCACTAGCCATTTGAACGGCGCAAAACATTGCAAGTATCATTTATTATGCAACAGCTCCAACAGCGGAAGTACTTGAACGTCTCTCATATGAAGGACACACTAAGACTTTCAAAGGGATAGAGATCTTCGTGGTTGAGCGGCGGCAACTTCGATTCAGCAGTAGAAACGGGATTCGAACCCATGTCTTTTGGGACGCGAATGCACTAAGTGACATTCTACTGAGCCGCACATAGGCGCGCCCCTCAATTGAGAGCCATAAAGTGGAGCAATTCGAGTTGTTGTAGACAGACATGTGCTATTAGCATATAACAAGTCAGCCATCCTTTGCAATGTAAAATCTGATTGGTGCACTATCTTCGGGTATTTATTATTCAACACCGTAACCAGCCGTAACCAGCTCTTGCAGGCTCAAAAATTAGAAGCGTACCATCTTCAAAAATACAGCACTATAACAATTATCTTCATAGAAAAAGTACGGCAAATAAAATTTTTGAATTTGATCGGCCACACCTTAGAAAATGCTCCAGAAAACCGAAATGTAGTACCACTTTCAGTAGCTGCTCAGAATCTTTCATCTGAAATAGGCCTGCTTAAGCGTTTTTTTTTTGTTTTGTTTTGTTTTCAAAGAGCCAAAAGTTCGAACAACCTTGTAGAGCAATACAATAAAGAAATACTCAAATGAATATGTTTCACTGAGTGTTCGTCCACAGACTCAAATACTGGAACAACGCCTTGTAAAGTTAAATAAACCGACCACAGGAGAGTACTGCTTCGTAGCTTTAGTTTTAATGGACATACTAGGGGAGTCATACCATAAAGGTTTAAGACTCAGAAGTTAGAACTACTGAGTTGGCAATTTATTAATTTACTAATTGTAATTTTAATTTATATCTCCTGATGATAGCTTAAACAGTGTCCACAATTAGTTATTTAAGCGTAACAAATTGACATTTAAATAAAGTCATTCATTCATTCATTCATTTATTCATTCATTCATTCATTCATTCATTCATCGATTTGGAGAGAAAGGGTTAACCCTCGGACCTACAAGAAAGGGTTGCCCCCACCTGATATTCGTTATGTTACAATTGATTTAAGTCTGGGTTTAAGTATTATAGGTTGTGACGCTGCTAGGAGCCTGTGACGTAATCCGAAATGGCCACCATCTTCGTGACCTTAGTTTTACTCAAATTAGAAATTATTAAAAAACGGCAGAAATGGGATGCTAGAAATAAAACAATTAAACACGTTTATACTTTCTTATCGAAGTACTTTTTTCGCAAAACAGGTGAAAGCATTTAAAAATGGCTTGACTACCTGGTATTTATGACGCAATGTCAATCATACCCCTACCAACTGATTCCACCTCACTTTGCCAAAATGTGTCTAATGTGGTATGCGTGCACTGCTACATCTGCAGTACAGCTATTGAAAATGGCAGGTGCTGTTAAAAGGGGTGGGGTGGAGGGCGGGAATACTCATTTTACCCTTGTACGACCGAGGGTTAAACTTATTCTTTTTAGCTTGATTGTAAGTTCTCAAGTTCTGAGGGATGTTGGGGATTTGAATCTAAATGGACCTCACGATATAGAATTTTCAACCATCACTCAGCCTTTGATGCCATTTTTATTGTTGTCTCAATTTTTTGGCAGAGCCGGCCCTGGTAAACTAGGATCAGTGGTATCTCCCGCCGTAAAGAATGACGTCACCCGGCTGACATCTTGAAAAGCACGGATACACAAAAAGGGTGTTTTAAGGGTTATTAAACTTTTAAAGGAATGAAGTTGCTTTAAGCGCTACTAGGCAATTAATAAGGGCTCGTTTAAAGTCAATAAACTTTGGATTCTGCAACATTCATTACTTTGCGGTTTATTTGAAGTCTAAGATACTCTCTCTCTCTCTCTCTCTCTCTCTCTCTCTCTCTCTCTCTCTCTCTCTCTCTCTCTCTCTCTCTCTCTCTCTCTCTCTCCATAGGTATGAACGGGCAATTTTGTAACATTTTTCTCTTTTCGCAATAGCGCAAACAATTCTTCGTGGAAAACTCTGAATTTCCTACCAAGAACGCATAACTATATAAACCTACTGCATGCAAGTTTTCAGCCAATACCACTTAAACCTGTCCGAATGACGACATGATTAGTGCTCAAGAGGTTACAAAAGAGCCCTATGCGTGGTAACGCTTAAAAAAAAGCTTTTTTGAAACTTTCTGTGGCAAGTTGTAGCTATTGGATTACCATTCATGTGCCACACCATTCTCTCGATTACCACGATAATTTAAATAGCAGATATTGCGGCCTACAAAAATCTACCGTGTAAGTGTTTGACTTTTCATGTCGATGAAAGGTTTCACGATTCGGAAAAAGCCCTGTTTTTGTTCAGCGAGTTCGAAAAGTTTATTTTACCAGTTAGATACAACCAATATTGCTAATTTTTATACAGCAATTAGAGTAACTATTTGGCATTGTAACAAAGAAAAGTTGAAGGTAAAAGAAAGAGATTCAAATTTTTTTATGAATTTTTCAGGTACCCCTGTCTAAAGGCCGTCATCGTTACAAAAGGTCCCTATTTGCCATAACTTCCAAATGGTACTTTCAGCATGATTTTTTGAGAGATTACAAAAATAAATTAGATCAAATTGTTCACCAGCGTGAGAGTAATTAGTGACCCAAAATTGAAATTTTTACTTTAAAACGTCGAGGAGTAAGAGCTTATGAAACGTTTTTCTCAATCGACGCATTTCACTAACGGAAGTTTAACTAAGCGCTTATGCAATAAAAGTCTTTTTTTACTCATTATAGCGTTGAAGGACGATGAAAACCCACAATGTAAATAGTTCGATCAATAAATAACTAGCTGTGCGACAGTCTAGTGCTTAGAAAATATCTTCAAAACGTGGTCAAGATCTGATGCTCTTTATACGTCAGTTATATTAAACACACTTTGCCCACGGCTTTCAGGGAGCGGCTGACTACCCAGATCAGCTAAAATGGTTCATTAGTACATAAGGAGTCAAGGTTGTTACAGTCTGTTAACAGTAAACTTCTTAAGGGATATAGATTTTCAGTGTTAACTTGATTGATGCGCGTTTTAAGACGGCGATTTGAATTCTGTCTTTATGCCGACCGTTATCACAGCCTACAAATGTACTTTTTAGGTGATACTATTATATGTTCATTTTAAACGTTTATCAGTTTGAAAGGATGTTTAAAGCGGGAGTATTTTAAATGTCAGCTAACTGTTCCAAGGCAATGTCGTGACTTTTGTCGTCAACAAAAAGGATGAGCAATGCAGAAAGTGCAGCTGACGATGACCTGCCGTAGTGACGTTTGTCCTTTCCTCTTTATCTGATGGAGCCTTCTTCTCCTTTAGGAGTTAATTTTCATTGTAAAATCGAGAAGACTTCGTGATTATTCTGGCTCGAAACAATAATAAAATAAATGTACTTTAAATATACTTTTATATATTCACTAGTTGGATTTAGAATCCACGTGACCTTGAGCGTGACTTTCGTATTGCATGGAACTTTGCAAAATAGAAGTATCGTAGCCGAAGGCAGACTCACTCCTTCCCTCCTTCGCTTTCTCCTGTTGTTAAACATTTTGTGGTTCAAAAGGTCATCATTAAATGAAATGAGCATTTTAACCCAATTTTATAAGGTAGACTCAAGTCAAAAAGGGTTCGTAATTTTGCGGAGTAAAAATGATTATTTCAAGGACTTTAATTGCAAAAGCTCTTTTGGTGAACCAGATCCAAAATGGCGAAAACTGAAAAAAGTGTTTTTTGTCCACCTTTGTAGTAGCAAACATGTTCGCTTAAATATTCACGCGTTCTCGTCCCAATGGTTTATCGTTTCTACTTATACTGCTTCTCATACTTCATGCAAATAGTAGTAGTATCAAAGTGACTTTTTATCAGGTTGGACTTAAAAAAAGGCAATGATAAAGTTGCATTTTACCACTAAGGTTAAGGTGAAGTCCCTTTTATCAGTCATATTTGATGAGTCTCCGCCATTTTTACTCCTTTTGCCTCACTGAAGACCTTGGAATAAACATTCCAACAGCGAAGATCCTTTCTCTGAAAGAAAAAATGGCAAGATGGTCTTCATCTTTGCGCAAAGGCTGCTCCAAACGACATTGGGAGAAGATGGAAGAGGATCTTCATTCTTTAATCTCCCCCGAACACACTGGAGAATTTGAGAGAAGTAAGGCTGCCGGAGACGCCATTTGCCTAATTGGTCAATTATCAGGTGCGCATTCAGTGGTTCTATCCCAGAGCCAATACACTCTCTTCAGAGACTTTCTGTGGGTTGAAATATCAATTGACAATGCCAATAGGGCTGGCGCCCTTGCTAATATGAAAGTGGGAGAATTTACAAGAGTATCCAAACACGACGAGGAAAATGTTGTTCTTGTAAAGAATCACAAAACCCTCCAAACACATGGTCCAGCACGAATTGTTCTCAGCTCAAGATTACACAGCTGGATGGACATTTTCGTACGAGAAGTACGTTCCAAAGTTCCTGGCGTGACTGGTAGCCTCAACGAAAGCGTGTTTTTAACGTGGAACGGAGAAACCATGGAATCCAGTCAGATAAACAAGGCCATCAAGTCTGCATGGAAGAAGGCTGGTATGGAAGGAAGTCCTAGCTCAACTCTGTTTAGAAAGTCAGCTGTGTCAAACGTACACACAAACAGCGAGAGTATTGAAGCGCGTGGAAATTTCGCAGACTTAATGGCCCACAATGTTGACACAGCACGGACATACTACAGGTTGCAAGAGAAATCGAAGTCATCGGTACAAGCCTCCAAGCACCTGCGAAATGTGATGCGTGTTGAAGCCGGAGGTGAAGCCCAAGGAACCGTTGACCAGCTCAAGAGCGTTGACCCCCAGCATTTCAGTAACGTCCAAATCTTCCAGAGATTCTTGGTCCTTGGAAATCGCAAGTTTAGTAAAGGACGTTTTCAAGAATGAAATTGAAAAGGAGGAGGTTTCTATGGAAACTGTGAAAAGTAAAATTTCTAAACACCCGCAGTTGAAAGATCAAGACCCAAAGAGAGTGCTAGATAAAATACGTGCACAATGGCGTTTCCGAAAGCTCCCTTCTCCGGACGTTACAAGCCTTCCAGAACTCCCTTCTGAAGAGGAAACTTTACAAGACCGTGTACAAAGAGGATTGGAAGTGGAGAACGAGACACTAAGTGAAATTATACCACCAACGTTGACAAGCAGCGTACGAGGTGCACTATCAGAGTTCGATCTTGCCAGCTTACGGACTATGTTCAACGACATAGTAAGGAAATCATTTCCCATTGTCAAGCAAAGAATCAAGGAAACCCTCGAAAAAGATCCCTGGGGAAAGGACGTACTGAAGAAAGTTCCACTAGACACTATTGTTAATCGGATAAAATACGAGCGATGTGTCAGCAGGGCATCGAAGTAAGGAAGGCGGCTTCAGAAAGAAAGAAATTAAGGTAGCTTAACAAAATCTGAACAAACTTTTACCTTCTTTTATAGATATCTCAATGCTTTCATGATATCTGCTATGTACTATTGTGCCTGCCGATTTGCGTCACTGTTGTGAGACAGAAAAAAAACTGTGGCGGCATGATTGGAAACGCCCCCATGGTTGATGTCAAAGTTATTTTTATCCACGTGATTAGTGTTCACTTTTGGTTTCTTTTAAGGTGATAAGATCTGTTAAGAGAAAGCCCCCAGTTTTTTTCCTTTTGTTCAAAAAAATTAAGAGGTAGATTCAATCCAAGGTGGAACTGCAGAAATATAATTTCCTCGATGAAATTCATTTTGAGAGAGCATCATCGTTTCTGACAAAATGCTGTCATTAAACGTAGGGTAGCCTTGAGTAGTTCAAAACATGATTGAACACACAATAGTCCAAGGTAAATAGGAATTGAAGTTATTTCGTGCGTGCCAGTTTGCGTCACTGTTGTGAGAAGGAAAAAACTATGACGGCATGATTGGAAATGCCCCCATGGTTGATATCAAAGATATCTTTATCCACGTGATTAATGTTCACGTTTGGCTTCTTTTAAGAAAGTATCCAGCTTTCTGTTTTGACAAAAAATGAGAAGTAGATCCAATCCAAGATGGAACTCCGGAGAAGTTTAAGTAGTTCAAAACACGATTGAACTCATGATAGGTCAAGGTACATGGGAACTGTAGTTGTTTTATTAAGTCTCGATAACTTTATAAAGTTACGGAGCCTTGTTTTTGCATACTAACTATGTAGTTGACAACTTAAGATAGTGTGCGAGGTTAATCCACTTACATCTTGCTCGTCAATTTCAAGAACGCAAGATGAATAATTTTTCATTACCGCCTCTTTGAAGTTAAATGGCTCGAAAGTGTTAAAAGTTTAGCGAAAGACAATCAGTTGTAGATTAAGGCTGAAGAAAAACAAACACGCATTTACACCAATATAACTTAATTTTAAAGTAAATCAAATACTTTTATTTTATAGTACAATCAGTGTTGAAATTCAAAACTGTTAGATTGATTGTCTGTTCGCTAAGTTGTTAACACTTTCGTGTTACACTCTTGACAGAGGGCTTATATATCACTGTTCCTGTTCTGGTAGTATTAAGACGCATCAGTGTCTTTTCAAGCAAGACTTTTAAAAGCTGTATTGTTCGTCGTTATAAGCTTTTAATTGAACAAATGGTTTCTTGGTTCCGGTTATCATGTTTTATTGCTTTAAAAATCAAAGTTGCCTGAAGGCGGGTTTCTCTGAGAAGTTCAACCAGCTTTTTTCCTGTTGAGTTAATATTAAAATTCATTTGTAAGATCATACACCTTTTCTTAAACAAATGGTGTTCAAAGAACAGAAGTTAATCGTACGTTTTCGAGGATTGTTCAAATTATTGTAAAATGTTGCCTTATAGAGCAGTTTTCAATTGACGGACGAAACCGAACCACAGTTATTACAACAATTAATGATAGCGCTAACCAACCACTTTGAGCCGGTGGGAAGTTAAAGCAATACCTTGCAGAGTAAGGTGAAGCTTGCCCTATCAAAAATTGTTCGCCGGTACTAAGGAAACATCACATTTAATCTCGTCGCATAGACAAAATAGCATGGGAATGTTAGCCCAGGAAAACATAATAAGTTGCGATGTTCACTTGAAAACCGCTCAAAAACGACGTGCAAATAAGTCACTACAAATGCATGCTGCTTATACTTAACTTGGTATTTAACTGATAAATTTTAGTGACTACGTATCTCAAATAATCCTGTTTGCTTTGTTGGATTTGATTTTGCTCATCATTTGCAAAATTGCATTAAAAAATGATCTATGTTGTTGCCTTTTCATTAACTACGATTTTTTCTTTCAAAAGCATGCTTTCGAATTTAGTTAACTAGTCCCCGTTCTTAGTGCATTCAAGATTAGTGCATCCTCGACAATTTTGACTTCCCTTTTAAAGCTGCGCTTCACTGAAATTTCTGCGTAAATTGAATGAAATTATTCAGCCCATTTTTCTTTTGCCTTTTTACAGTCTGCGCGCTTCAGAAATGCTCTTAATCTTTGAATAGTTTCTTCCTTCTGGTATTCTACCCACAAAGTAAATTGAATGTTTGTTGCAACTGATAAAAAATATATAAACTAGAAATAAGTTAATTTCTTTTAAAAAAAAATAGAATACTAATACACTTAAAAATAACTGAATTATACCTGAACAAGAAAACTTAATTACTTTTAGAAAAGAGCTTAAATCCATCGTTACGAAAGTTCCCCCTTTGGTTACGAAAGTTCCCCCTTTGGTGACGAAAGTGCCCGGTTTGTTACAGAAGTGCCCCATAGTTACAAAAGTTCCCTTTCGAACGTGACAAAAGTGCCCTGTAAATGTTACGAAAGTTCCTCATGTTACGAATGTTCCCCATTTTTGTTACAAAAGTTCCCCTTTTTCGTTACAAAAGTGCCGATGCCTATGGCTCTCTCTCTCTCTCTCTCTCTCTCTCTCTCTCTCTCTCTCTCTCTCTCTCTCTCTCTCTCTCTCTCTCTCTCTCTCTCTCTCTCTCTCTCTCTCTTCTCTCTCTCTCTCTCTTTCTCTCTCTGTCTGTCTCTCTCTCTCTCTCTGTCTGATAATTCTCCTTTCGGGTGGCATAGAGACTTTGATTTAAGTAAAATATTTTTACATACTTACGAAATTCACGCTTTTCGATCAGAAAGAAGAAACTTTCGATAATACGTTTGCATTAAAATAAAGAAGTTTGCGAAGAACCAGCAAATATACCTAACCAGGGCTCCTGACCTAACCGACGTTTCGGTTAGTTAAAATTTCACGGGAAGATTTTTCACTAACGTTCATAAAGTAACGGAAAAGAAAACTCAATTTTTGCAACACTTGAACTTCAGTCGAATGGGCGGTGAAACTTACGTACTGGAAGGTTTACACAACAATAAAAGACCGGAAGAGTATTAGTTATTTGTACTAGGGAAAATAAAGAAATGATATTGTGAAGAAAATTTTAAAACAAATTCTTAAAGGATCCAATTGTTCGCCTGAATTTCGAAAAAAGACGTTAAGTTACGGACAGCATAAAGCAAAAATCGTATGACTACAGCTATTTTAATTAATATTAACTAACTAAGTTGCTCCAATGAAGCCTTAAGATTAAGCCACCAGAAGGAAAACACCACTTTAAAACTGTGGTATGGGTAGTTGTTATTCCATTTAGGGTTTGTCAGTGCAATGCTGGGTGAAAATTTTTGTAAACTGGCGACCTCGTAAAAGAGCCAGACTTGTATAGATTTAAACCAGGCAAAGTAGGAAATAATCTTCCCAGCCGCTTGTAGATTATTAGGCGAACTACTTCACTGAGTTAGAGAGGCAATCCCTGCGAATTCGTAGGTATGAAAGAAACTGATTTGCGGCTTTATGATTTAGGGATCTATGAAAAATGTAAGGTTAAAGGAGAAGAGAACCTTTTCTGGCTGTTTGTGGCCATGAAAATTTTAAAGCTAAGGGTCCTGGCCTCGATCTCTCTTATTTCAAATTAGACACAGGCAGGGCTATGACAACATAAAATAGGGCCTACGATGCCAGAATCAAACTGTGGTAAGGAATCCTATGATTAAGAAAAGAAGGAACATTGACAATATTCCAACTGTCTAGGGCGTGGGACAAAGAAAAATCGAGTCCTCTAAATACTCTTGCTCCTCGCGCGCGCTAGCGCAAATTTCGTTCCCATACCTCACACGCCAAAACTGAATAGACTCACCTTCAAACCACATGTGCACCATAAATTTGGCCTCTTTAGAAAACAAAATAACAAAAGAAAAATCACACAAACAGGAGTGTATACAACGTGAAACTATGGTGAGACATTTTGAGAAATTTTCGATATCCTCAACTTATGATTCCCTCACAACCCTTAACGACGCTAGACAGCGGATAGTGCACAGACTCCACTTGGGGTGCCGGTGGTTTGCCAGTCAAAAGAACGCACGGTTCCAGAGACTCATGTGTTCAGTCTTGTTCTAGTCTTCCCGTAATTTGAACATCTTCACTGTAAGAGAGGGCATTTTCTGCTGTACAGGAGGCTACATATGATCCTTTTTTGCTAGCTTGTGCACAACTCGCAGCTTAAGAGTAGTTTAACCTCAATAGTTCTTTACACTCTAGAAACAATAGATTTTCAAAGTTGAACTTTTTAACACCACGTTACAGATTAAAGACTGAAGGAGGAAGTACGTTTTTAGTAACCGCCATAGAACAATGGAATATGTTAGGAGCAGACCTAAAAAAGGAAATCACCGTTAAATCGTTCAGGCGTGCTTTGCACCAGAAATTTTTGAAAAATCAGCAATTTTTACCTCATTTTTAATTTTCTATATTATTTCATTTCAATTTTTATATTAGTTTTTATCAATTAATTTCTTTCTTTCTTTTTGTTTTTCATTACATGTATATATTTATATTTATATAGTAAGTTTTAGATTTTTATATAACCCATTGTAAATATTTTTTTGGATAATTCATTGTAAATATCTTAGAAAGTTAGGAGGGCCACAAGTTTATTAGTGTTTCGCACTGTTTCGTGCTACCCTCGTTAAATAAAGTTTTTATTATTATTATTATTATTATTATTATTATTATTATTATTATTATTATTATTAACCTATGAGTGAGTTTATTTTTTGCAGAGAAAATCGTTCGCAGTTTGCATGACCCATGACCACGTGAGCTGTAACCATGGAGTATTTTTTTTCCGAAAGCATTACCTTTCCTTCGACTGTGAAACAAATGTTAGTGACACTGTTAGTAAAAAGTGTGTTGGACTGTCCTTACGGTTTTTGACTGGTCTTCAAAAGATTCTCTGAGCGGATATCGTTTCCTCCATTTCTTTCTATCCTGAGGAGCCCCGCTCAAAAGCAGGCGACGAAAAATTGGACAAAAGACTCGTTCACTTGTTCTCCTCCACGGAAATCTTTAGTAAAAGGCGAAAGATTTATAAGTGCTGAAGGAGAACCAGAGTTAACATAAACGCGGCAGATACCGTGCTATGCTGAACCTGATTCAGCAACAGATGTGGGACAAAAAATCGTGATAGTCTCTCCAGTCCGCATGCGCTTTACACGTAGCATTAGCAAAGGAGCAACCTCGTCCAGAAACCTCGTCCAAAATGGCGCCATTTTGAACGACGAGAAGACCCTGGGGACGAGGTTGGCAAGGGAGGCGATTTTAAAAATTGCGACTAGTTTTAACTTCATTGTAAGTTTTTCTTTTAGCGCTATGATCGTAGATGTTTCTCTTCCTTTTTTACTGTTGAATAAACAATCTTCTTCAAATTAAGTTATTATTATTATCGTTATTTATTATTAATAATTATTATTACAACTCTTTCTTAATTTCAAGGAAAATTCTGGGAACATAAAGAATGTCTGGAGAGAAATAAATAGATTAACGGTAATGGGAAATGAATCCATGACCACTAAAATAACTGAGCTCGAATTTGAGGATATTATATATATTAACCCCATTGATATTAGTAATGCCCTCAATGTACTTTTTTTCAAAATGGGACCTTCTTTAGCCTCTATTAATTTACTGATTATGTTACGCCAGCTGAACACACTTAAATTTAAAACTGTAAATGGTTTGAACCCAGGAGTCATATCATAATTCGGTAAATTGTGATCGTCCGGGTGAGTGTAGTCCTGAGAAGGACTGTTTGAGGTGACATTGACTGACGCTTCGACAACCTGAGCGGAAGTCGTCATCAGAGTCAAGTGAACTGTGAATCGTCAGTAGATGTTATAAGTCTCTGGTCGTTGTCCTGATTGGTCGACGATCTCGTGATGTCATTGGTCGTCTGTCAGTTAAGCCGTGATGTTATTGGCTGTGAAGACTGTTAAACGTGATTGGTGCGTTTTGATCCGTCTTTTGCTAGTCAAATGTCCGTTGGTCTTTTGTCAGTCAAATAAGTCGGTTTGTCTATTCTTTGTCTGTCTTGTTATTGTCGGCAATCAGTCGTTTGTAAGGTGCAGGTAGCTGTTGGCAACGGTTCAGTGTTGTTTGTTCTAAGTTAGTAAACCAGCTTTCCAGAGTGATTCGTTGATAGTAGCCCGTACTGTAGGTAACGCATTCAGCAGAGTCCCAGTCGATTTTGTGGTTTGTTTTTAAATGGTGCTCAGCAATGTGATTGTTGATATCACCATTTCTAGTCGCTCGTTTGTGTTCAGTCAGTCGGACGTTCAAATGTCTGCCGGTCTTACCAATATAAGTGGGCTGGCAGTCGCAGCATTTGATTTTATAAACTGCTCCCCGTCTGTCGTTCGGTTCGTCTTTGTCTTTAACGTTCGTCAGTAGCTGTCGTAAAGTAGTGATAGGTTTGTGAGCAACGCGGATGTTGTAGGGTTGTACGATTCGTGCGGTAGTTTCAGAAGTCCCTTTGATGTAAGGTATGGTTGCTGTAGTGACAGGTTTCGCGTTAGTGTTCGTAGCGTTTGGTTCGGAGTTTCTGTAAGTGTCGTGTCTAACAAAGTCCCGGTTGTAGTTGTTCTTGTTGAAAACGTTGTCTAAGTACTTGATTTCGTCCGTTAGGCTGTCGGGTGAGTCACAAACTAGTTGCGCGCGTCTTGTCAGGGTCCGTATAGTCGTAGCTTTGTGAGAAGTTGGTTTGTAAGATGATTGGTCGAGTAGTCTGTCGGTATGTGTCGGTTTTCTGTAAATTGTCGTCCGTAGTTCGTTATTGTCGCAGGTAACCAAACAGTCTAGAAAAGGTATTTTGCCATTTTCCTCGATCTCCTTACTAAACTGTATGTCGGTGTTTTGTCCGTTGAGGTGTTCGTTAAAATCGTCGATTTCGTCTTTGTGTACGGCTGTAAAGGTATCGTCAACGTAACGTAGCCAGTGCGGTAGTGTTCGTTTGTAAGTTGCGAGGGCTCGTTCCTCGATGTTCCGTTGTTGTTGCAGAAATCGTTACGCTTAGTTACCCGCGACAGTAACGAACTACGGACGACAATTTACAGAAAACCGACACATACCGACAGACTACTCGACCAATCATCTTACAACCCAACTTCTCACAAAGCTACGACTGTACGGACCCTGACAAGACGCGCGCAACTAGTTTGTGACTCACCCGACAGCCTAACGGACGAAATCAAGTACTTAGACAACGTTTTCAACAAGAACAACTACAACCGGGACTTTATTAGACACGACACTTACAGAAACTCCGAACCAAACGCTACGAACACTAACGCGACACCTGTCACTACTGCAATCATACCTTACATCAAAGGGACTTCTGAAACTATCGCACGAATCGTACAACCCTACAACATCCGCGTTGCTCACAAACCTATCACTACTTTACGACAGCTACTGACGAACGTTAAAGACAAAGACGAACCGAACGACAGACGGGGAGCAGTTTATAAAATCAAATGCTGCGACTGCCAGCCCACTTATATTGGTGAGACCGGCAGACATTTGAACGTCCGACTGACTGAACACAAACGAGCGACTAGAAATGGTGATATCAACAATCACATTGCTGAGCACCATTTAAAAACAAACCACAGAATCGACTGGGACTCTGCTGAATGCGTTACCTTCAGTACGGACTACTATCAACGAATCACTCTGGAAAGCTGGTTTACTAACTTAGAACAAACAACACTGAACCGTTGCCAACAGCTACCTGCGGCTTACAAACGACTGATTGCCGACAATAACAAGACAGACAAAGAATAGACAAACCGACTTATTTGTCTAACAATAGACCAACGGACATTTGACTAACAAAAGACGGATCGAAACTCACCAATCACGTTTAACAGTCTTCACAGCCAATATCATCACGGCTTAACTGACAGACGACCAATAACATCTCGAGATCGTCGACCAATCAGGACAACGACCAGAGACTTATAACATCTACTGACGATTCACAGTTCACTTGACTCTGATGACGACTTCCGCTCAGGTTGTCGAAACGTCAGTCAATGTCACCTCAAACAGTCCTTCTCAGGAATACACTCACCCGGACGATCACAATTTACCGAATTATGACACTTAAATTTAGCTGAAATATTGTGTAAGGCGATATTCAATTTAACTGAGAAAAAACCGAATGATAAAACCAGTGGGTTTGATAATATATTTCTACTCGTGAATTTTACTCCCAGCCTAACTTTTATAACAAATCTCTCTATTGCCACTGGAATATTTCAGGACGCATGGAAGTTAGCTAGAGTCGCCGCTCCCCAATATTTAAAGAGGGTGTTAAGATTGATCCCAGTAACTATAGGCCTGTCTTAATACTGCCTGTAGTAAGTAAACTAATTGATAGAGTACAGTCGAAGCTCTCGTAAGCGACCACCTCGGGAATTCAGAAAAGTGGTCGCAACTAGAGCTGGTCGTCTACGAGAATGGGCTCTCGTGAGCGACCACATGGTGAAACAATAGAGAGTGGTCGCTTATAAGAGCTTTGAGCGTAAAGGTTGGCATGTGTTAATGGTTACTAATAGTTTAGTAGTAATAATATTGAATAGTGTTGCCCGATTAGGATACTGAATTGTTGGTTATTAAAACTCAATCTTAAATTTCTATAAATACAAGATATAACTGACAGGAGGCGCTCCATGGGCTCCTGTAAAAGAAAGGAAAGCGAGAGAAAGAAAACAAGAGAGAATAAGTGTCGATTACGCACGCTAGTTCACTCCGCTACAATCACTTTCAGTCTTACCCCCACCCCCCCCCCCTCCCGCCGTCGTTTCTTATGCTGAGTTACTCGCCGCGAAAGACCTTTCCACTAGCTTCAATAGTCGCAAGTGGCGTTCACTGAACACATTTGTTACAACGCGGATAAAAGTTCAAAATCAGCGAGGGTAAAGCCAGTGAGAATGCTGGAAATCCAAAAGCCATGACGGCAGCGCGTAGACTATCCACATAAGCTATCCAAGCTATCCACAGAAGCTGTCCACATAAGATTTGACACTAATAACATCAACAACGATAACGGAATCGAAATTCCTGAATCACTCTTGACTAGTGCATATCAACTATCAAGACACTTAAAAGGTAAGGAGACGGGTACAGCAGCAAACCGCCGAGGAAACTACTTCAAATGGGACCTCTGGGGAAACAACTTCTCATCAGAACAATGCGGATCAACTGTGATAAAACCAACTACCAACTCTGGAAACACTTGTGAGGTGAAAAAGATTAGTTTTTTTTTACTTTCAGGTTAGGTTTAAAATAGGGAAAAGTATTATCGTCGTTTTAGAGGACAATAAATTTCCACAAGGCAATACAAATCGGAGACCAGTCTCCTCACTGCGTCCAGGTGCCAAATGCAGATTTTAACTTTAAAAGAAGACGCAAAATATAACAAGACAGTGTTTCACTGTAACGCAAATCCGTCACGTGAAATAACTTACGTGAGCTGTCAAAGAATTGCATTCCGTTTTCGGGAAACTCCATCCAAATGTAGACAACTGTGTCGTTATAGTCATGTGTATGTCTTGGTTCTGAATGATTGTTTTTTGCGGGATTTTCTGAGATTTTCAACGTTGATGGGTTACTGGCTCGGACAGTGATCACCTATCATACTCACTACGCATGTCTCCAGCCTTCAGCTGACTTGCCAACCCCACACCCTAAACGCAATACGTGCTAGAAGGTTCCTGCTAAATAGTATAACTATCCTTAACTTTCAGGATTTAAACTATAGCTGAACAAATGTGTCGCTATTGTCATGTGTATTTATTGATTCTAAATGATTATTTTTTGGCGGGATTTTTTGAGATTTTCAAAGTTAATGGGCTACTGGCTCGACAGTAATCACCTATCATACTCACTACGCATGTCTTCAGCATTCAGCAGATTTGCCCATCCGACCCCCTCTCCCCCAAACGGAAATACTTGCTAGACGGTTCCTGCTAAAAAGTATAACTATTCTTAAGCAAAAGCAAAACTGTGATTTCTGACAAATTTGGCTTTAGACCAACAAAACAAAACAACGCTTTTCGTGTCAAATGCGGGTTGAGCAATTTTTTCCTTAGCGTTTCCAGGTAAATATGCAGCACATACACCGCATTCACAAATGGCGGCTGACTTGGGGCGAGTGAGCGGCCGAGCATAGAATCGAGGCGTTTTAGGATAGTCGCCGAAGGAAGAATGGAAAGGCGGCTGTTCTGTTTGTGGTTTTGTCCTTGCGGAGGGCAATATCCCGTCCCTGGATCCTCTTTAGATGGAAGAAATCTATCCCAGATGATCATGAAAAATTACGAGTTAAATTTATTGGCTTTTATGCTGCAGTTGTCTCACTTAAGTTCGTCTTGTCAGCGGTAAGCTTGTATCGCTCGATCTATCTGTTAAATCGATGTTCATCGATTTTTTTTCTAATTTCTCACCTGACATAACCTATGCTTATCCCTTTGCGTTCCTGAATCTTTTAGAGTTGAAGGCTACACCAGGCAAGGAAAGGATTGCTTTCTTATTTATCCTAACACAATTTATTACAGCTATTTCGAGAAACGTTGTCGGAAAAAAACCCCAGAAAACTGCACAAGCCAATCCCGAAAGGTATTTTGGGTAGTTTCATCATTTCCGTGAAATCTTTAAAAAACATGGCAGGAGACGCCATGGACGTCTGTCTGCGTGTGCTGAAAGAAGCCCACATAAACAGGTACGACACCTACAGTGTCAGGAAAGTACCTTGCTTTGCAACAGTCATGCAATTGAAGCAATACGTTCTGCAGAATTGTAAAGAGGAAATATTTCCAGCAACCGACACGACCTTCCAAATCGGCTACTACGCGGACGGAAACAAGAAATTCTCTATATCGTCCGAAATCCAGCTCGCCGAAGCGTTTTCTTTGGTAAAAAACGGGATGATGACATTGTGGGTGGATCCACATAAAGACGTTCCAAGGGGTTCTTCGGGCAAAAAGAGAAAAGGTAAGAAACACAATAAGCCATGTTTTGCACGTTTTGTTGCACCAAAAGTTAAGTGAGATTTTTTCCCTTGTTCTCAGTGATAATGATTATGATTATCACTATTCTGACTTAGGTAATTCCAGTAGTGCTCGAGATGATAGTGGGGAAGGAGAGGAAGAAAACAGCTACGACTCTTGTCTTTCACGGCTTAGAGAGAAGCATACTCTTCCCGAGTTCAAATTGCGCTGCTGGGCGCGGATGGTGGTAAGGACAATTTGAGTTGCCGAGAGTAATTTTCACCTTCTTTAGTTAAATTTCATATTCACCTTCAGACTATATTTTTATAAGATTGTTTGCTTCGTATTTTCTAAGGCGAGTTTTCAGCCAGAAGTTGTTTCCAAATGTCTACAAAAATTAGCATAAAACGCACGTGTTGCACGTTCTTGAGACTGAAATGCCTTGGACAAGTTTTGAGCTAATTTTGCAACAACGAATTACACTTCTCCAATATAATTATTGGTCAAGGTTTTATGTTGTTTTTACCTCCTCTGATGAGCTCGAATTGAGATCGGCGGGTGTCCGTAAAAATAACTATTGAAAACAGGAATAGTTCAATTTGTATCATTTTATTCCATTACAGGTTAACGGAACCCACAAGAGCGAAGATAACCCTCCGAATGTTCCATTTTTTACTGGCAATTCGAAAGCGGCTTCAAAATCATTCAAAAGTCAAACATCAGGTGAAGTCAGTGGACAATCCACGGATGGCGCTGAAAGAAAGGCAAGAGAGGCATTTCTTAGCAGATGCTAGCGGCCTTTAAATGTGTATTATTTTCTTAACCAAACGCTTTTCTACTTGTAGGTGCGTATGCGTTCAAGCATTCTTCAGCAGCTCAAGGATCTCAAAGCATTGAAAGACGATGACGTCCTTACAGAAAACGAATTTTCTTTGCAAAAGGATAAACTGTTAAAAGAAATGAATTCTTTGTAGTTTTTTAATATGCGATAATAATCAAACATTCGTCATTAACACTGAATAAAATTCATTTGTTTATTTATCACAGGTATTCGGCATGTTGAATGTAGTTTCTGATCTGTTCATCAGTAACCTGAAGAAATGCTTCTTCCACCATAAATTTGGGATCCTGGCAAAATTGCCAGGCCGCGTCATTTTCCCTGATCCAGTTTTTTGTTTGGGCAAACAGTTCTTCGCATGGCATAAAATCCGGGCTGTATGGCGGAAGGAACACAACCATTGCTCCCGCGGCATGAATCCTGTTAACTACGGCGTCGGTGTGGTGGATAGCCGCATTATCTGTGGCAAATGAAAAATAAGGAAGAAATAAATTAATGTGATGCTAATCGCGTGAATCAGAGAGGGTTTAAATTTCAAATGGAAGGGAATGAAGTATCTGAGGAGTTACAAAAATATTTAATTTCATAACCACCGCCACATCGTAGTGTTGCAAGAAATTTTATGCTTACCCATTATGACCACTGATCGTGAATTGATGCCATTAAATGGAAGCAAGTTAGGGCAGAGCTTTTGATCCACAAACTCTTCAAATTTTGCCCCGTCGACCTTGCCCTGATAGATACCCACTTCTATCATTCCTTCCGTACAAATAACGGGTATGGCCGTTATGCGCGGTCCCCAGTTCTGCGCCTGACGTTTGACCGTGGCTCTGTTACCGACTAGACTATAGCCATAGGTGCGAGAAAGTCTTTTGTCCTAAAAAAGTAAAAGGTTGACGAAAAAATTGTGATTTGTGAAAAATAATTGAAGAGTACAAAAAGTTGTAAAACAGCAACTGAATACTTACAAATCCGCTTTCGTCCAAAAACACCAACATTTCAGGATCCAGGAGACAAACATTGGACCTGAAAAGTACTCTTGCTTCCTCAGATCTTTGAAGGGCAATTCTTGCCAGCTTAAAATGATAAAACACGCTTAAATTGACACACCAGGAAAATGATGCAAATTTGCGAAATAAAAAGCCCTATTATAGTAAAGCGAGTATTTCACAAACCTTTTTGCGGGTGAAACTATTCCGTTTCAAATACCGCAATATGCTGGAAACAACATTTTCTGACCCTGTCTGTTCGTAGACATCGTAGGCAATCTCTGCAAGAGTTTTGTCCGGGTGTTCAAGAACAGCTTCCATAATTACGAACTCCACGTGTGGATGCATGGCAAAACTATTCAAAGGTCGCCCTAATTTCTCCCATTTTACTTCGCCAGTATTTAGGCATTTTGAAATATAGCGCTCCACCGTTCTTGGGGACATGAATAAAGTAGCCGCTACATCATCTACACTATAACCAAAAAACTCCTTCATCCATGGCTCGCCATCTAAGATCGTCACTGTATGGGCGAGGCATCGCGGGTTTAATGTATCAATTGACTTATTAAAATTCATTGACCGTATCCCAAAATACCTTTCGGGATTGGCTTGTGCAGTTTTTTGCTTTTTTCCGACAACGTTTCTCGAAATAGCTGTATACACAAACCGAAAACGTGCCAATCTATCTCGCTGCAAGGATGACTCGTGTCTCGATACACTCGATTGAAAAAACGTTGTCATGTGAAAACTATAAACTTAGCAGGTGAAACCCAAGGGCTTTCTGGGAAGTGTTCATACAATATAACTGCATTTGCAAATTGTTCAGTTTCATACAGTACTGGAACAACACGGTATTTCCTTATTTCCGAATAGTTTTCCAACAAAAATTCTTTACGTTCGTGAACGGGTGCAAACGTTTGTAGATTTCGCACTGTACTTTTCTGTATGGCGTTCAAATTCGCCCTTAGTCAGTCAATTTGACCACTTTCAGAAAGGCTTGCACCGCTTCCATTAGCACGTGGAGTAGGACCGTAGCCAGAAAACATTATGACTGAGGCAATGTCCATGGTTGAATTCTCTTCCTAGTTATTTAGGGATTCGGGATTCTTGTATCCAAAAACGGATTTTGGGTTTCTTTACCTAAATCCGAAAATGGAATAATCAAGGATTAGTGATCTGAAGAATCCACACTCCGAGTGGATACATCAGATCAAATCTAAATCCGGATTTTTAGGATTCATGATCCATGTGTTTCTTTGGGGGACGGATCCGAAAAAACTATATTTGGCAAGCGGTCTTCCTGTGAAAGTCCACCAATTATTCCCGCCAATTTGTTTTCTCAGGTGGATGACATGGCGAGCCGGAACAAATGCGAACAAACTACGAACTACGAAGTACGAACTACGAACAAATGCTAGCTAAATGAATCTTGCTTCCGTCGAGCAACCGTCACCTTCAAAATGGCGCCTGCGCCAATGTTACAAAGATCACATGACTCAATATTGACAGCTGCTGACCAGTGAATGCAGGCGCATTGATTTCGGGCTCTTGAATTGAAATATTAGAATTCACGCCATTTTGACAGGAACTTACCAAACTTTTGATTTCAGTGGATGAATTACCACAATATCTTTTATTTTATTTCCAAAAAAATGCATTCATAATTAAATTGAGATCGAAGTTTATCATAGAAATGATACGCGAGTCCCTGCACTCCGCCTTCAACCCTAACCCCCCAAAATAAGATGTACCTCTTGTAGCAGAGTAAAAACTACAATAATAAAGTAATGACTCTGATAGGGAGTTATCCCAACTTCTCCAAAACGACTCCATCAAAGTCACTCCAGAACCACTCTCTAAAAGGAGTTAAATAAGTCCACGAAAATAACTCCCAAAAGATAGTTATTTTAACCCTTGTTAGAGAGTTAAAATCACTCCCTAATTATTCCCTAAGGGGAGTTGAACTATTACTCCTCCAAAATGACCCCGAAAAAGGAGCTATTTTAACTCTCCTTGCAGAGTTAAACTGAAATTTAACTCCAAAAAAAGAATTAAATTTAACTCCAGAGGAGTACAATTTAACTCAAAATTGGAGTTATAATAACTCCCACCAGCGTAACTCCAATTTAGGAGTTAACTTAACTCCCCTAAAAAATACAGTAACTCCTTTTCGGAGTTAAAATAACTCCCAAAAAAATAACTCCACCTTAAGGAGTTAGTTTAACTCCACCACAGGAGTTAAAATAACTCTGAAAATTACTGTGTATAGCTGGTGTAATCATCAGATGACTGACTGCACATTACTTAATGAACTATTTCACTTTGAACTGCTCGTGTTAGTGTAGTCAGAATCAACACTAAATGACGATTGCGTTTTTGGCTGCTGTGTGCCCTTGGGTCCAGACTTCGGCGGCTGCCATAGTTGTCTAAGTTACCAAAGTGAAATATCCGCTCCAATTAGCTCACGTGGCTCAGCACCATATGCTCCAGATGAATTTAACATTATTCCCCTGGAGGAGTACAGAAATGACTTGACTAGCTATTTAAGAAATCTTGGTGTTAGCGGAAGAAGAGGTCGTGGCACCAAAAATGTTCCGACGGAAGTTGAAATTTTTCTCAATCCTGCCGGTATTCATTATTTATCGAAGGAAGAAAGGACAAGAATGACAGTTTGCCCCAAGCACAGGTACGAACTGACAACCCAGTATGTGGCGCCGAAGAAAAACAACCTAGATTGAAAAAACAACACAGACTCAGTCTCGAATAGTCACGATTTCTACTTTTCGAATAAAAATGCGCTAGAATTGCTCAAAGAAAAGTATGGAAAATTACGCACTAAAGTTCAAAAGGAAATTGAGCTTAAGCCTAAATATCAGATTGCTCACAAATGAAAATTCCTTTAATGAATAAACACAGAAAAAGGGACAATAGACCTTCAAACGCATGAAATGTCATTCCCATAAGAAGCACTTGTTTGTCTTGGAAAGCAAAATGCATTCAATTTTCTCCTCGAGTGAAGTTACTCGCAAGCCAGCAAACGGGAACTACAAGGTAATTTCACAGCTATTTCAAACAAGTTTTTAAAAATTTTCAAGAAAATTACCGTAATTTACTAAACATGTAAAGTCGCTCAATAAAACAATTTTGACAATTTAAAGCCACAATCAAATCTGTTATTTCCTTTACCACTGAACTGAAAGAAGTACTTGAAAATCTAAACAAAAGTCACGGGGTTCTTTCCAGATCTCCTTAGCTTTGAAAAAAAACCAAGTATGTCCTCGAACAAGGATTTCTTGCCTTCAAGCTCTCCAATATCTTCTATATGTGCCATCGAGATTGAAGCAATCCTTTTCCTTTCCACGATGAACTGTTACAAGCATTCATTCCAAGAATGTATTACAATTATCGTATTGAAAATTGAGCGTACGAGGAACCAGCCGCCATATTGTTTACTTCAGATACAAGAGGAAATGGCATTCTGCCTCCCCCGGTCGGGTTGTCTTGGGACTCCCTTCAGCCTCCCCCAGAGTCGGTTCGGACAGACGGACGTACGCTGACGTCAGAACCAAAATTTTTCGGATCAACAGGTTACCAAATTTGCTTACCCATGGTGCTTCGCGAGATCCGCTATAACGCATCTTGAGTAAACATATTTTGTGTATTCTGTAATTGACGTTGCCTCACAAACATGACAAACTGATCTTTTTGGGAATAGGTTAGCGATAATAAAAGTAAAAGGCGCCTAGCCTGGGGGCCTTCACTTTGGGATGCGTTGTAATCGGAATAAACAAATCGTATTCGGTTTGTGTCAAGCACGAGACTACAAAGAATTCTGATGTTGTAGGCGTGTGCGACCACCTCACGTAAGCGACCACTTTTCCAAAATACCAAACTTTTCCGCAGTCAATTCACTATAGTTGGTGCCTCCCGTAAGCGACCACCTACTGTAAGCGTCCACTTTTAGGCCTGACAGCTTGAAATTTTTCATTGTCTTTAACCTCCGGTAAGTGACCAATTTTTAACACATCCGGATCTTACCACGGGGCACGGGAGAAAAAATTGAAGTTCACGACACCTTACAACCCTGAGTAGCTATCATCAAACCTACCCCATACGCTGTATTAGGTATTTTATGTGGCATATTGTTATCGTCCTGGCAGTATAAGCTTTGGAAGTTTGAAATTCTTTTGAACCACTAAACGGAAATTATACAGCATCGTGGGTTAATGCAGGGTTTTACGCATGGATTAAGCCTATGAAACTACCATAAGCTGGTGACTCCAAAATTAGACCCCCAGTGGTCTTTCCTCTCGTAAGCGACCACCTCCCGTAAGCGACCACCTGGGCTTGACATTTTGGGTGGTCGCTTCTGGGAGGTTCAACTGTATCGGTAATTAGTGCTTCTCAGCAAAACGTCCGTAGTTCTCTGTTTTAATTCGTTGACCTTAATCTACACATATTTTGTTGTTAGGGATAGGAGCATTTTTTGTGTTCTTTGTCTTTTGTTTCTCCAGGCCAATCCCAGAGAACGTTGCAAGTCGCCCCTGTATTATACATAGTTTACAGTCTTCTAGCCTGCACAGCAGGCATATTGTTTGGGCGAGCAAACGCTATAGCTGCCATCTTGGATTTTAAGAGTAGAGGAAGATTGGGGTGTTTGTTGTTTGTTTTCCTTTCCCTGGTGAAGGAAAAAGAATCACCAAAATTTAAATTTATAACACCCGGGATACGAGTTTTCTTTGAATTAAAGGCTTTTGTACTCGAAATGTTTTATCACATATCTTGGTCAAGAGGGTATACGGTGGTAAACTTAAAAATATCATACTACCAAGTAATAATGGTTTTGTGGATGTAGGGTGTATATTTTAAATATCGGAATAGATTTATAGTGGCAAACTAGGAACTGGAAAGAGGAGAGAGAACATCTGAAATATGCTTCCCTTGATAAGTTACCTTTGATCGAAAGTTGTACTCATATAATCGTTTTCTGTTTGTGGACAGTAGAGAGGGGAAAGAAATATACCACGCCCTTTTATGAACCATTTGCATATTAATCGTAGGATTGGGATGAAAGGTTGGGCGTCTAACAGTGATAAGATCAAGGGTAATGAGGAAAAATGGCTACAAAGTGAATGAATTATCGTGTGAAATTCACAGGAATCACTAGTTATAAAAGCATCCGCATGGCAGAGACAACGTTGCTGGCACTCACGAGAGTGTTTCCTGCGCCACTTTTAAGGTAGAAGCAAATGATTTCCCATTAGTCAATAAAAACGTCATTACTTTATTCCTCCGTTAGGAAGAAGAAGAGGATTCTGAAAGTATTAACCCCGGAACAATGCTGGAATCCCTCTTAAATGCATCTGCCAATTTGGAAGTGTCATTTCCAACCTTATCGCATAAAAAGCGCATGGACAGCACATTAGACAGTACCTTTGATTACAAGGACAATGAAGACCACGAAGTTAGTATTTGGTCAGATGAACAACAGCGTCAACAGGAAAAACGCGCGGTATTGGACCAGTTGCAATTATGACGGATGGAAGAGTTAGCCCAATAGCTTCAACTCATTGTTCTAGTTGGGAGAATGTATCAAGCTCACAAAAAGCCTACTATTTATGTAAAGTACGTCACGTTTTCTCTGCAGTGCTATCAACCATTGCACCCGATCAAGAGGACCAAGTATTTGATGCACTGAGAGAGATGATTCCAGGTTGCGCATATCAAATTGGTCAAGCCCGCCATCAAGCCGGGTTTTTTTTTTTTTGCTTTGTTTTTTGTTTGTTTGTTTTTGTTTTGTTTTTTTTGTTTTGTTTTTTTTTTGTTTTGTTTTTACATAAAAACAACCCCTGGACCTTGTGATATGTTATTTATTAACATTTCTAAACAAAGAGCGCTTGCTAACTCATATTCAGGGCTAGTATATATAATAAATATTGCTCAGTAATCTACCATGCGTAGGAGCGTAAAAGCTTTGGCTAGCGCGCTGGACTCCAGATCTGAGATAGGTGGTTCGAGGCCCAGTCCCTGCCATCGTGTTGTTTCCTTTGACAAGAAACTTTACCACACATTGTCTCTCTCCACCCAGGTGAATAAATGGGTACCGGCGATATACCGCTGGGGGTAGCCCTGCGATAGACTAGCATCCCATCCAGGGGGCTGAAGCAACACTCTCAGTTGCTTTATGCTACGGTAACCGGGTTGAGCTCCGGCCGTGTGGGCCTCCTCGGTTCGTGTGCGACTTAACCTTTACCTAATCCACCATGCGTGCTGTTATGCTGTCCAGAGAACAAGAGCTAGTATGATGGCCAGGACTTGTATGCCTGTTCTGTACCTGATGCTGACGTGTGTTTTTTTCATGATCATTCAAGGTAAATAGAAGTTGAACTTATTTAAAGCACCGTTGCCCGTGTCATTAAAGTGTCACATGAAATATATGGAGTGGTCAACTTAAACACGAGGATTTGTTTTCATACAAGGCGTCCTTGCGAAAGCCAAAGTTCCCGTAGAATTTGATCATCTCTTTTGCTGTTCACTTACAGTTTTATAGTCCAATGTTACACATTTCAGATCATATATAACGCCATGGCTCAGTGGTGGAAGGATGCCTGTCATCAAAGTCAACCAATGCCTAGGCTAGATTTCCGCCGCTCCCTCGAGTCCGGTCTTTGTTCCTCACTGAGAAGAGACGGGGGAGGAGCGCGGGCTCATTTACCGAACAGCAGCTGGTAATCGAGCCTAACCAATGCCTGGTACAAGCGGAAGAGGTTTCATTACCATGTTACTCGACCCATGTGAGCGCTGCCTTGGATGAAGTCTGCAAACAACCTTACAAGAACGCCAACAACTTCTGGCAAAGCTACAAGTGCTGTGTCCAGACACCTAACCAGTGCCCACCAGTAAGTGCAACTCTTCCACTTGTTAAGTTGTAAATTAGACGAGCAGAAACCTCAAATATAACTTTTTGCAAAATAACGAGGAACTCACAGCACTGTATGAAAGCATCATGTGTACTCAACAGATTTCATTAAAATGGTCTCATCCACAGATCACACTTCAGGATCTCATCCACACACTGAAAACTTGTAACAGTCTAACCGCAACAGATAAACCGTACCGCAATTAAGATACAAACGGAAGAGGTTGGGTTACCGCCGGAACATGTATTTTATACCACTGTTTGTGTGGGGCGCCTTTTGTGTTAGTAAGTTTTTGGGGCGCTGTTTTATGTTGTCTTTTTTTGTCGTGAACGCTTGTTTTGGAGCAAGGCCAACGATCCACGCGTGACGGGCAAATCTGAAATAATTAATAAATTGCACAACCAAGCTGGCTGAGCAGAACCCTGGGTACCAGAGGTTTTTTCCTCGCTAACGTCGGGAGAAATCGGCTGGAGGCCGAGCCGCCAGTAGAGAACATAAGCTGCAACCGGAAACCGCGCAAGAAAAGCCTCTTGCACCCAGGGTAGCTGAGCAGGACACCAGCTCCTAACATTCCCTCCTCCTACGACGGTTAACTTTATAGTCAGTCTTATCGGGTTAGCTGATTATCATTTCATTCCTCACTAGCCATTCGAACAATTCCATCCGGTTAGATGGACGCGGACACTCGCTTATAAATCAAAAAATAAATCGCGCCAAAAAAGCACGAAAAAGGGAAAAAAGCAACTAAGGGAGTGGAAAAAGCGGAAACTTGATAGCAGAAAAGTTATTTATCAATGAATGTCGCTTAGAATCTAACAGGCAAACTGTACTAGACCCAACTGTAACCATAAGAGATCTCTGTATACCAGAGCGAAAATCCGCGGCGTGGAAATGTCAGGATATCGCATCATGCGTGCTAGTATATGTACATTAAAAAAGCCATGCTACTGTAACACAAGCAAGTGCCCACTGGTAAGATGAGGCTGATAAATTTGAGGAAATTATGCCGACTGACATTCTACCATCAATCGCGTAAAGTCTGTGCAGGCACTCGTTTATCAAGCGCCCGTGGAAACGCGTATTAAATTTCCTCTTTTTGTAATATCGTCAGCTGCGAGTAAATTCTCGTACCAGCTGACTCATGTTGGTGTTTTGTCTTTCCTTTTTTCTTTTATCTTGGCAACGTATAATACGGAAATATGTT
Organism: Siderastrea radians; assembly: GCA_964017195.1. Lineage (NCBI taxonomy): Eukaryota > Metazoa > Cnidaria > Anthozoa > Scleractinia > Rhizangiidae > Siderastrea > Siderastrea radians. The sequence goes on along the minus strand of OZ024891.1, from coordinate 21,597,709 downwards.
TCGCAAAAATTTTTATCCTACGGGACATGCATGTTTATGTTATCACGTTTTTGCAAAGGATTACCAATTGTACAACCCTGATGAAGCAGGAACGGCTGAGATTGTGCATGCGATAAAAAATATCGAGAAAGCCTTAACACAACAAAACTGTGTTTAGTCATCGACTGAGGAAGATTTAGTTAATCAGTAACGAAATAAAAAAAATTGAAGCAAGTCATATGAAGACCGTCCGAAAGTAAGAGAAAAATAAATTGTAGGATGCATGGGTTCCCGAAGAAGGAATGCTGGTAAACGAATGATTCAGAAAGGAAATGCAAATACTCCCCCAAAAGTTGAAACGTGCCAACGTGCAAATCTTTCAAGAAGGACATATTTAATTGTATGCAGTGTGCTACGCGTCAGTTCTGATGTGAAAAAGTTAAGCGCAAGCTAGCCGCTGTCACTAGTATTTCTAGGTTACATCGAACTGTATGAGGTGTGTCACTCGCCAGTTCAGATGGACAAAAGTTAACCGCAAGCTGTCCGCTGAGATTAGTATTTCTAGGGCGCAAGCTAGCCGCTATGATTAGTATTTCTAGGTTACATCAAACTGTATGAGGTGTGTCACTCGCCAGTTCAGATGGACAAAAGTTAACCGCAAGCTGTCCGCTGAGATTAGTATTTCTAGGGCGCAAGCTAGCCGCTATGATTAGTATTTCTAGGTTACACCGAACTGTATGAGGTGTGTCCCCCGCCAGTTCAGATAAAGAAACGTTAAGCGCAAGCTAGCTGCTATGATTAGTATTTTTAGATCACTGTATGAGGTGTGTCACCCGCCAGTTCAGATGAAAAAAACGTTAAGCGCAAGCTAGCTGCTATGATTAGTATTTCTAGGTTACATCAAACTCCCGATCAAACTGTATGAGGCGTGTCACCTGCCAGTTCAGATGGACAAAAGTTAAGAGCAAGCTAGCCGCTGAGATTAGTATTTCTAGGTTACATCGAACTGTATGAAGTGTGTCACCTGCCAGTTCAGATGGACAAAAGTTAAGAGCAAGCTAGTCGCTGAGATTAGTATTTCTAGGTTACATCGAACTGTATGAAGTGTGTCACTCGCCAGTTCAGATGGACAAAAGTTAAGCGCAAGCTGGCCGCTGAGATTAGTATTTCTAGGGCGCAAGCTAGCCGCTATGATTATTATTTCTAGGTTACACCGAACTGTATGAGGTGGTCACCCGCCAGTTCAGATAAAAAAACGTTAAGCGCAAGCTAGCTGCTATGATCAGTATTTTTAGTTCACTGTATGAGGTGTGTCACCCGCCAGTTCAGATGAAAAAAACGTTAAGCGCAAGCTAGCTGCGATGGTTAGTATTTCTAGGTTACATCAAACTGTATGAGGTGTGTCACCCACCAGTTCAGATGGACGAAAGTTAAGCGCAAGCTAGCCGCTATGATTAGTATTTCTAGGTTACATCAAACTGTATGAGGTGTGTCACCCGCCAGTTCAGATGGACAAGAGTTAAGCGCAAGCTAGCCGCTGTGATTAGTATTTCCAGGTTAAACCGAACTGTATGAGGTGTGTCACCCGCCAGTTCAGATGAAAAAAACGTTAAGCGCGAGGTGGCCGCTGTGATTAGTATTTCTGTGTTACACCGAACTGTATGAGGTATGTCACCCGCCTGTTCAGATGAAAAAATGTTCAGCGCAAGCAAGCTGATTGACTAGTATTTCTGTGTTACATGCAAACTGTAGTTACTGGAGTTACAAAGTGCATGAGCCGTACATGTTATCCCCATGTTCTATGAATCCACAAACGGATTATGCACAATTAAATGAGAGGGCAGAACTAGATTTCCTCTTTGGCCGATGAGAAGTTGGATTTCTATTTATGAGGAGGAGATGACAAACAAGGAGCTCTTTACTTGACGGATTATGACACTTTCGCAACCAGAGAAAAAAAATCTCAGCGTGAAGCGGTACTTACAGTAGAACCCGCTTGCGTCCTGTCATGTGACACTTAAATAAAGTTATTCATTCATTCATTCATTCATTCATTCATTCATTCGTTCATTCATTCATTCATTCATTCATTCATTCATCCATTCATTTATCGATTTGAGAGAAAAGGTTAACCCTTGGACGCACAAGCAAACTCTGACCCCACCGTGGTACAACAAAAAGTTGCCGCCCGATCTTCGTTAAGTTAATATACAACATTTCGGAAAGGCTTTACCTTTGATAGAAAACCTGTGATGTGCTCTACAAGATCTACAATAGGTTGTTGCGCTGCTGGGAACCTGTGACGCCATCCGAAATGGCGGCCATCTTTGCCATCTTAGTTGTACTCAAGATTAGAAATTATTGAAAAAACGAAGCAAAATGAGACGCTAGAAATTACACAATTTAACACTTTTATACTTTTTTGTCACAATTGTATAGTTTTTTCTCAACACAGGTCAAAAAAATGCCTTTTTTAGTCAAAAATGGCCCCACTACCTGGTGTTTATGATGTCATATCAATCGTACCCCTACCAACCGATTTTTACCTTAGTTTGCCAAGATGTGTCTTATGTGCGTGCCCAGCTACAATTACAATACACTATTAAAAACGGCAGGTAGCCGGCGTTGAAAATGTCATCTTGAAAAAAATGAAGGCATTCATATAGGGTGTGGGGGGGTGGGGGTGGGGGGGGGGGAATATCCACTCCATCCCTATAGGACCGAGGGTCAAAGATATCTTTTTAGCTCGATTGCGAGATCTCACGTTCTGAGGGATGTGGGGGTGGGGGGGGGGGGGTTGAATCTAAATGGATCTCACGATATAGAATTTTCAACCATACTTTTGATGGTATTTTTATTGTTGTCTCAATTCTTTAACAGCCTGAGTCACGTCCATACTATTAAACTAGGACCAGCGGTATCTCCTGGCGTGCAGAATGACGGCACTCGGCGGACATCTTGTAAAGTACGGATACACAAAGAGGGTCTTTAAGCGCTACTAGGTAATTGGTAAGGGCTCGATTGAGGTCAATAAACTTTGGATTCTGCAACATTCCTTACTTTGTTTTTTTTTTTTTAAGTCTAACATACCTTCTTCAAAAAGGCTGATTCTCTGACTGATAATTCTAGATCTCCTCTCGGGTGGCATTGGGACTTTCACTCAGTTTTTAACATTTTTTCTTGCGTTCCGCGGTTTCGCACTCCCTTCTGCATCCTAAACAAAGAAGCAAACAAAAACGAAAAGAAAATGCTGTAAACAGTAAACAGACTATTCATCTGCGGTGAAATACTTCATTTAACTGAAATATTTTTACATATTTGTGAAATTCACCCTTTTCGAGCAGATAATAATAATAATAATAATAATAATAATAATAATAATGCAATTCTTTGTATAGATGGCCTATATCACACAAGGTGGTTTCCAAGATAAAATTTAACTAAAATACTAAAATGCTGATCTTTAAATATTAGAAAAATTAAGAGGGATTAAACACCTAAGTCCTACTTAAAGGTTGAAGAAAATGGAAAGCTATTTTAAAATTTAAACCTATTATGTAACGATATTCTAAAAGCATTATAAGATAGGTTTCTCATCTCCATAGGCAGGGCATTCCAGTCAGGTAAGGCACTATTTAGGGATCTAAGCGGTCCCCAGTTAGTATCTGATTTTATGTTTCGAACAGTGTCCTTTGACCGAGTGTTGTGACTGTGATGGTCCGAACCTCGGATGATCATGTTGTTTCTATTGTCCGAGTTTATTTAAATTGTACATATAAAGGCAGCGTTTCATTTGTCTTCTGGTTGTTAGATTCACCCAGATCAGATCTGCAAGTGCTTCAGTTGAAGACGAATGTGACGCCCTATCCAGGACCATCTTGGCTGCTCTATTCTGGAGAACTTGGATAGAATCCATTAAAACTTTGTTGTTTTTGTCGCCCCATACGATACTTGCATATTCAAGTATTGGGATGACCATTGTTGTGACATAGATCTTTCTTGCAATTCTCTTTAAAACTCCTAACCTCTTCGCAACTTTGCTTCGTAATTGGTCAATATGATCGTGCCAAGTTAGGTACTGATTTATGGTCACGCCAAGGTATTTGAATTCCGTAACGTTCTCCAGCCGATCGTTATTTGACTCAGTTTCGTACGGCTACCGATGGTCATAAACTTTGACTTTGCAACATTTAATGTCAACTTGTTGTCGTGTAGCCAGGATGTAATCGCTGCAAGGTCTGCATTTAGCTTTAATTGCAAATCAGTTGGCGCATTCTCATGACAGGAAAATGCCATGTCATCAGCATATTTAGTCATCCTTGAGTGTTTTAGTAAAGATTGAATGCCATTTATATACACTAAGAATAACAACGAACTGAGAATACTACCCTGCGGTACCCCCACGGTGATTTTAGCTGGGGGAGAAAGTTCATTTTCACAAATCCTTCGCTGAGTTCGGCCAGAGAGATATGAGCGGAACCATGCCAGACTTTTTCCTGCCACTCCTAGACCCTTAAGCTTGTTAATAAGGAGCAAGTGGTCAACAGTGTCAAAAGCCTTGCGTAAATCCAGGAACACTGCTCCCGTCACCTATCCTTTGTCCATACTCTCCAGGATTTGATCTGTGAAGGTGATTAAGGCGGTAGATGTTGAGCGCTTTTGGCGGAAGCAGAAGGGAGTAGGGAGGCAGGGTGGCCGAGTGGTTAGGGGGTTGGAATTCGAGTCCGTGGGTCCCGGATTCGAATCCCACTCCGAGCACTTCATGGATTTGTTTCACGGCAGTCCCGAGTTATAAATCCCTCGGCTGCTCTTGTAAATAGCCAACTGGTTTGCTTCCCGCCAGTTGGATTTCTTAAATCAATATTTGTTTCAGCTGTTACTTAGTTCTTAGAATTGTAAAGCGCTTAGAGACGTTGTAATAAGCGCTATATAAGCTTTGTATATATATATATATATATATATATATATATATATATATATATATATATATATATATATATATATATATATATATAAAACAGTTAATGCGTCAGGAGGATCAAAGATTCACCAAAGATTCATCAAAGATTCAAAGATTCACAGTCCAAGCCTCACTGCATGGAATTAAAACTCGTTGAAGGAAAGCGAGGACGGACAACTTCTGACGATTAAAAAGTTAAAAAATTTAATAAAAAATAAAAATTTTGGTATGATCCATGTTTGCGTAAACGTAGGTTGCTTTCCTTTTGACTGCCCTTTCTTTTGCCGCTTTGCAAATGTCATCTTTTTTGAATTAGCAGTTTTTAGTTTTTAGTCTTATCTGTCATCTTTTGTTATTTATTTTTATAGCAGCATATTTCCGGTCTTTTGTTATATTTTTGCCTTGTATCGTTCATTTATCTAGTGTTGTACCTGTATCTACACCTTGTAATTACGTTTAATTGTTAGTATTGTTTATTTTTCCTTTTTTCGTTATATAATCGTTGTACTACATTGTTTTTATATTTGAATGTTAGCGTCACTTATCCTCGTTTTAGTATTGTTATAATCACGCCGGTTACGTAACTCATAGCGTTGAATTGTATTTTGCGTCTTGTTTTGTTCTGTAATCTTATTTAGGTAGATTTGTTAAGTTTAATTTTTCATGTAACTGATGAAGGTCTAAGACCGAAACGTTTTTATTTTTTATTAAATTTTTTAACTTTTTAATCGTCAGAAGTTGTCCGTCCTCGCTTTCCTTCAACGAGTTATATATATATATATATATATATATATATATATATATATATATATATATATATAGCCGGATTTTTGAAAACGGTACCGCTCGGTTGAGGTGTCCGAGCGGTGTGTCGCGAGCACTTTTTTGTCGTTCAGAAACTATCTCCAAAGTAGGCAATATAAAAATTATGAGTGCCAGCAGTCCTTTTTTCTTCTCCCCTCTCTCCCCTCCCTTCTCTTTTCTCTCCCGTGTGGTTTCTAGGCTCATGGGAGTCCAAAAAACCCAGTTTCGGTGTCGTTCCGGTCAAAATGGGCAAATCTTCAGGAGCCACCTTTTCAAAAATCCAGGTAGATATTGCAAGCAAATGTTGCCAGATGGCGAAAAATGACCGAATTCTGGCTGATGAGCGGCCTTTTCAGCATTTCTTGGCCATCTTAGCCCATTTCATGCCAATAATTATTGCAAGCAAATGTGCCAGATGGCGAAAAATGACCGAATTCTGGCTGATGAGCGGCCTTTTCAGCATTTCTTGGCCATCTTAGCCCATTTCATGCCAATATATAGCCGGATTTTTGAAAACGGTACCGCTCGGTTGAGGTGTCCGAGCGGTGTGTCGCGAGCACTTTTTTGTCGTTCAGAAACTATCTCCAAAGTAGGCAATATAAAAATTATGAGTGCCAGCAGTCCTTTTTTCTTCTCCCCTCTCTCCCCTCCCTTCTCTTTTCTCTCCCGTGTGGTTTCTAGGCTCATGGGAGTCCAAAAAACCCAGTTTCGGTGTCGTTCCGGTCAAAATGGGCAAATCTTCAGGAGCCACCTTTTCAAAAATCCAGGTAGATATTGCAAGCAAATGTTGCCAGATGGCGAAAAATGACCAAATTCTGGCTGATGAGCGGCCTTTTCAGCATTTCTTGGCCATCTTAGCCCATTTCATGCCAATATATAGCCGGATTTTTGAAAACGGTACCGCTCGGTTGAGGTGTCCGAGCGGTGTGTCGCGAGCACTTTTTTGTCGTTCAGAAACTATCTCCAAAGTAGGCAATATAAAAATTATGAGTGCCAGCAGTCCTTTTTTTCTTCTCCCCTCTCTCCCCTCCCTTCTCTTTTCTCTCCCGTGTGGTTTCTAGGCTCATGGGAGTCCAAAAAACCCAGTTTCGGTGTCGTTCCGGTCAAAATGGGCAAATCTTCAGGAGCCACCTTTTCAAAAATCCAGGTAGATATTGCAAGCAAATGTTGCCAGATGGCGAAAAATGACCGAATTCTGGCTGATGAGCGGCCTTTTCAGCATTTCTTGGCCATCTTAGCCCATTTCATGCCAATAATTATTGCAAGCAAATGTTGCCAGATGGCGAAAAATGACCGAATTCTGGCTGATGAGCGGCCTTTTCAGCATTTCTTGGCCATCTTAGCCCATTTCATGCCAATATATAGCCGGATTTTTGAAAACGGTACCGCTCGGTTGAGGTGTCCGAGCGGTGTGTCGCGAGCACTTTTTTGTCGTTCAGAAACTATCTCCAAAGTAGGCAATATAAAAATTATGAGTGCCAGCAGTCCTTTTTTCTTCTCCCCTCTCTCCCCTCCCTTCTCTTTTCTCTCCCGTGTGGTTTCTAGGCTCATGGGAGTATAAAAAAACCCAGTTTCGGTGTCGTTCCGGTCAAAATGGGCAAATCTTCAGGAGCCACCTTTTCAAAAATCCAGGTAGATATTGCAAGCAAATGTTGCTAGATGGCGAAAAATGACCGAATTCTGGCTGATGAGCGCCCTTTTCAGCATTTCTTGGCCATCTTAGCCCATTTCATGCCAATAATTATTGCAAGCAAATGTTGCCAGATGGCGAAAAATGACCGAATTCTGGCTGATGAGCGGCCTTTTCAGCATTTCTTGGCCATCTTAGCCCATTTCATGCCAATATATAGCCGGATTTTTGAAAACGGTACCGCTCGGTTGAGGTGTCCGAGCGGTGTGTCGCGAGCACTTTTTTGTCGTTCAGAAACTATCTCCAAAGTAGGCAATATAAAAATTATGAGTGCCAGCAGTCCTTTTTTCTTCTCCCCTCTCTCCCCTCCCTTCTCTTTTCTCTCCCGTGTGGTTTCTAGGCTCATGGGAGTCCAAAAAACCCAGTTTCGGTGTCGTTCCGGTCAAATAGGGCAAATCTTCAGGAGCCACCTTTTCAAAAATCCAGGTAGATATTGCAAGCAAATGTTGCCAGATGGCGAAAAATGACCGAATTCTGGCTGATGAGCGGCCTTTTCAGCATTTCTTGGCCATCTTAGCCCATTTCATGCCAATATATAGCCGGATTTTTGAAAACGGTACCGCTCGGTTGAGGTGTCCGAGCGGTGTGTCGCGAGCACTTTTTTGTCGTTCAGAAACTATCTCCAAAGTAGGCAATATAAAAATTATGAGTGCCAGCAGTCCTTTTTTCTTCTCCCCTCTCTCCCCTCCCTTCTCTTTTCTCTCCCGTGTGGTTTCTAGGCTCATGGGAGTATAAAAAAACCCAGTTTCGGTGTCGTTCCGGTCAAAATGGGCAAATCTTCAGGAGCCACCTTTTCAAAAATCCAGGTAGATATTGCAAGCAAATGTTGCTAGATGGCGAAAAATGACCGAATTCTGGCTGATGAGCGCCCTTTTCAGCATTTCTTGGCCATCTTAGCCCATTTCATGCCAATAATTATTGCAAGCAAATGTTGCCAGATGGCGAAAAATGACCGAATTCTGGCTGATGAGCGGCCTTTTCAGCATTTCTTGGCCATCTTAGCCCATTTCATGCCAATATATAGCCGGATTTTTGAAAACGGTACCGCTCGGTTGAGGTGTCCGAGCGGTGTGTCGCGAGCACTTTTTTGTCGTTCAGAAACTATCTCCAAAGTAGGCAATATAAAAATTATGAGTGCCAGCAGTCCTTTTTTCTTCTCCCCTCTCTCCCCTCCCTTCTCTTTTCTCTCCCGTGTGGTTTCTAGGCTCATGGGAGTATAAAAAAACCCAGTTTCGGTGTCGTTCCGGTCAAAATGGGCAAATCTTCAGGAGCCACCTTTTCAAAAATCCAGGTAGATATTGCAAGCAAATGTTGCCAGATGGCGAAAAATGACCGAATTCTGGCTGATGAGCGCCCTTTTCAGCATTTCTTGGCCATCTTAGCCCATTTCATGCCAATAATTATTGCAAGCAAATGTTGCCAGATGGCGAAAAATGACCGAATTCTGGCTGATGAGCGGCCTTTTCAGCATTTCTTGGCCATCTTAGCCCATTTCATGCCAATATATAGCCGGATTTTTGAAAACGGTACCGCTCGGTTGAGGTGTCCGAGCGGTGTGTCGCGAGCACTTTTTTGTCGTTCAGAAACTATCTCCAAAGTAGGCAATATAAAAATTATGAGTGCCAGCAGTCCTTTTTTCTTCTCCCCTCTCTCCCCTCCCTTCTCTTTTCTCTCCCGTGTGGTTTCTAGGCTCATGGGAGTCCAAAAAACCCAGTTTCGGTGTCGTTCCGGTCAAATAGGGCAAATCTTCAGGAGCCACCTTTTCAAAAATCCAGGTAGATATTGCAAGCAAATGTTGCCAGATGGCGAAAAATGACCGAATTCTGGCTGATGAGCGGCCTTTTCAGCATTTCTTGGCCATCTTAGCCCATTTCATGCCAATATATAGCCGGATTTTTGAAAACGGTACCGCTCGGTTGAGGTGTCCGAGCGGTGTGTCGCGAGCACTTTTTTGTCGTTCAGAAACTATCTCCAAAGTAGGCAATATAAAAATTATGAGTGCCAGCAGTCCTTTTTTCTTCTCCCCTTTCTCCCCTCCCTTCTCTTTTCTCTCCCGTGTGGTTTCTAGGCTCATGGGAGTCCAAAAAACCCAGTTTCGGTGTCGTTCCGGTCAAAATGGGCAAATCTTCAGGAGCCACCTTTTCAAAAATCCAGGTAGATATTGCAAGCAAATGTTGCCAGATGGCAAAAAATGACCGAATTCTGGCTGATGAGCGGCCTTTTCAGCATTTCTTGGCCATCTTAGCCCATTTCATGCCAATAATTGCAAGCAAATGTTGCCAGATGGCGAAAAATGACCGAATTCTGGCTGATGAGCGGCCTTTTCAGCATTTCTTGGCCATCTTAGCCCATTTCATGCCAATAATTGCAAGCAAATGTTGCCAGATGGCGAAAAATGACCGAATTCTGGCTGATGAGCGGCCTTTTCAGCATTTCTTGGCCATCTTAGCCCATTTCATGCCAATATATAGCCGGATTTTTGAAAACGGTACCGCTCGGTTGAGGTGTCCGAGCGGTGTGTCGCGAGCACTTTTTTGTCGTTCAGAAACTATCTCCAAAGTAGGCAATATAAAAATTATGAGTGCCAGCAGTCCTTTTTTTCTTCTCCCCTCTCTCCCCTCCCTTCTCTTTTCTCTCCCGTGTGGTTTCTAGGCTCATGGGAGTCCAAAAAACCCAGTTTCGGTGTCGTTCCGGTCAAAATGGGCAAATCTTCAGGAGCCACCTTTTCAAAAATCCAGGTAGATATTGCAAGCAAATGTTGCCAGATGGCGAAAAATGACCGAATTCTGGCTGATGAGCGGCCTTTTCAGCATTTCTTGGCCATCTTAGCCCATTTCATGCCAATATATAGCCGGATTTTTGAAAACGGTACCGCTCGGTTGAGGTGTCCGAGCGGTGTGTCGCGAGCACTTTTTTGTCGTTCAGAAACTATCTCCAAAGTAGGCAATATAAAAATTATGAGTGCCAGCAGTCCTTTTTTTCTTCTCCCCTCTCTCCCCTCCCTTCTCTTTTCTCTCCCGTGTGGTTTCTAGGCTCATGGGAGTCCAAAAAACCCAGTTTCGGTGTCGTTCCGGTCAAAATGGGCAAATCTTCAGGAGCCACCTTTTCAAAAATCCAGGTAGATATTGCAAGCAAATGTTGCCAGATGGCGAAAAATGACCGAATTCTGGCTGATGAGCGGCCTTTTCAGCATTTCTTGGCCATCTTAGCCCATTTCATGCCAATATATAGCCGGATTTTTGAAAACGGTACCGCTCGGTTGAGGTGTCCGAGCGGTGTGTCGCGAGCACTTTTTTGTCGTTCAGAAACTATCTCCAAAGTAGGCAATATAAAAATTATGAGTGCCAGCAGTCCTTTTTTCTTCTCCCCTTTCTCCCCTCCCTTCTCTTTTCTCTCCCGTGTGGTTTCTAGGCTCATGGGAGTCCAAAAAACCCAGTTTCGGTGTCGTTCCGGTCAAAATGGGCAAATCTTCAGGAGCCACCTTTTCAAAAATCCAGGTAGATATTGCAAGCAAATGTTGCCAGATGGCGAAAAATGACCGAATTCTGGCTGATGAGCGGCCTTTTCAGCATTTCTTGGCCATCTTAGCCCATTTCATGCCAATAATTATTGCAAGCAAATGTTGCCAGATGGCGAAAAATGACCGAATTCTGGCTGATGAGCGGCCTTTTCAGCATTTCTTGGCCATCTTAGCCCATTTCATGCCAATATATAGCCGGATTTTTGAAAACGGTACCGCTCGGTTGAGGTGTCCGAGCGGTGTGTCGCGAGCACTTTTTTGTCGTTCAGAAACTATCTCCAAAGTAGGCAATATAAAAATTATGAGTGCCAGCAGTCCTTTTTTCTTCTCCCCTCTCTCCCCTCCCTTCTCTTTTCTCTCCCGTGTGGTTTCTAGGCTCATGGGAGTCCAAAAAACCCAGTTTCGGTGTCGTTCCGGTCAAATAGGGCAAATCTTCAGGAGCCACCTTTTCAAAAATCCAGGTAGATATTGCAAGCAAATGTTGCCAGATGGCGAAAAATGACCGAATTCTGGCTGATGAGCGGCCTTTTCAGCATTTCTTGGCCATCTTAGCCCATTTCATGCCAATATATAGCCGGATTTTTGAAAACGGTACCGCTCGGTTGAGGTGTCCGAGCGGTGTGTCGCGAGCACTTTTTTGTCGTTCAGAAACTATCTCCAAAGTAGGCAATATAAAAATTATGAGTGCCAGCAGTCCTTTTTTCTTCTCCCCTCTCTCCCCTCCCTTCTCTTTTCTCTCCCGTGTGGTTTCTAGGCTCATGGGAGTATAAAAAAACCCAGTTTCGGTGTCGTTCCGGTCAAAATGGGCAAATCTTCAGGAGCCACCTTTTCAAAAATCCAGGTAGATATTGCAAGCAAATGTTGCTAGATGGCGAAAAATGACCGAATTCTGGCTGATGAGCGCCCTTTTCAGCATTTCTTGGCCATCTTAGCCCATTTCATGCCAATAATTATTGCAAGCAAATGTTGCCAGATGGCGAAAAATGACCGAATTCTGGCTGATGAGCGGCCTTTTCAGCATTTCTTGGCCATCTTAGCCCATTTCATGCCAATATATAGCCGGATTTTTGAAAACGGTACCGCTCGGTTGAGGTGTCCGAGCGGTGTGTCGCGAGCACTTTTTTGTCGTTCAGAAACTATCTCCAAAGTAGGCAATATAAAAATTATGAGTGCCAGCAGTCCTTTTTTCTTCTCCCCTCTCTCCCCTCCCTTCTCTTTTCTCTCCCGTGTGGTTTCTAGGCTCATGGGAGTATAAAAAAACCCAGTTTCGGTGTCGTTCCGGTCAAAATGGGCAAATCTTCAGGAGCCACCTTTTCAAAAATCCAGGTAGATATTGCAAGCAAATGTTGCTAGATGGCGAAAAATGACCGAATTCTGGCTGATGAGCGCCCTTTTCAGCATTTCTTGGCCATCTTAGCCCATTTCATGCCAATAATTATTGCAAGCAAATGTTGCCAGATGGCGAAAAATGACCGAATTCTGGCTGATGAGCGGCCTTTTCAGCATTTCTTGGCCATCTTAGCCCATTTCATGCCAATATATAGCCGGATTTTTGAAAACGGTACCGCTCGGTTGAGGTGTCCGAGCGGTGTGTCGCGAGCACTTTTTTGTCGTTCAGAAACTATCTCCAAAGTAGGCAATATAAAAATTATGAGTGCCAGCAGTCCTTTTTTCTTCTCCCCTCTCTCCCCTCCCTTCTCTTTTCTCTCCCGTGTGGTTTCTAGGCTCATGGGAGTCCAAAAAACCCAGTTTCGGTGTCGTTCCGGTCAAAATGGGCAAATCTTCAGGAGCCACCTTTTCAAAAATCCAGGTAGATATTGCAAGCAAATGTTGCCAGATGGCGAAAAATGACCGAATTCTGGCTGATGAGCGCCCTTTTCAGCATTTCTTGGCCATCTTAGCCCATTTCATGCCAATAATTATTGCAAGCAAATGTTGCCAGATGGCGAAAAATGACCGAATTCTGGCTGATGAGCGGCCTTTTCAGCATTTCTTGGCCATCTTAGCCCATTTCATGCCAATATATAGCCGGATTTTTGAAAACGGTACCGCTCGGTTGAGGTGTCCGAGCGGTGTGTCGCGAGCACTTTTTTGTCGTTCAGAAACTATCTCCAAAGTAGGCAATATAAAAATTATGAGTGCCAGCAGTCCTTTTTTCTTCTCCCCTCTCTCCCCTCCCTTCTCTTTTCTCTCCCGTGTGGTTTCTAGGCTCATGGGAGTCCAAAAAACCCAGTTTCGGTGTCGTTCCGGTCAAATAGGGCAAATCTTCAGGAGCCACCTTTTCAAAAATCCAGGTAGATATTGCAAGCAAATGTTGCCAGATGGCGAAAAATGACCGAATTCTGGCTGATGAGCGGCCTTTTCAGCATTTCTTGGCCATCTTAGCCCATTTCATGCCAATATATAGCCGGATTTTTGAAAACGGTACCGCTCGGTTGAGGTGTCCGAGCGGTGTGTCGCGAGCACTTTTTTGTCGTTCAGAAACTATCTCCAAAGTAGGCAATATAAAAATTATGAGTGCCAGCAGTCCTTTTTTCTTCTCCCCTTTCTCCCCTCCCTTCTCTTTTCTCTCCCGTGTGGTTTCTAGGCTCATGGGAGTCCAAAAAACCCAGTTTCGGTGTCGTTCCGGTCAAAATGGGCAAATCTTCAGGAGCCACCTTTTCAAAAATCCAGGTAGATATTGCAAGCAAATGTTGCCAGATGGCGAAAAATGACCGAATTCTGGCTGATGAGCGGCCTTTTCAGCATTTCTTGGCCATCTTAGCCCATTTCATGCCAATAATTGCAAGCAAATGTTGCCAGATGGCGAAAAATGACCGAATTCTGGCTGATGAGCGGCCTTTTCAGCATTTCTTGGCCATCTTAGCCCATTTCATGCCAATAATTGCAAGCAAATGTTGCCAGATGGCGAAAAATGACCGAATTCTGGCTGATGAGCGGCCTTTTCAGCATTTCTTGGCCATCTTAGCCCATTTCATGCCAATATATAGCCGGATTTTTGAAAACGGTACCGCTCGGTTGAGGTGTCCGAGCGGTGTGTCGCGAGCACTTTTTTGTCGTTCAGAAACTATCTCCAAAGTAGGCAATATAAAAATTATGAGTGCCAGCAGTCCTTTTTTTCTTCTCCCCTCTCTCCCCTCCCTTCTCTTTTCTCTCCCGTGTGGTTTCTAGGCTCATGGGAGTCCAAAAAACCCAGTTTCGGTGTCGTTCCGGTCAAAATGGGCAAATCTTCAGGAGCCACCTTTTCAAAAATCCAGGTAGATATTGCAAGCAAATGTTGCCAGATGGCGAAAAATGACCGAATTCTGGCTGATGAGCGGCCTTTTCAGCATTTCTTGGCCATCTTAGCCCATTTCATGCCAATATATAGCCGGATTTTTGAAAACGGTACCGCTCGGTTGAGGTGTCCGAGCGGTGTGTCGCGAGCACTTTTTTGTCGTTCAGAAACTATCTCCAAAGTAGGCAATATAAAAATTATGAGTGCCAGCAGTCCTTTTTTTCTTCTCCCCTCTCTCCCCTCCCTTCTCTTTTCTCTCCCGTGTGGTTTCTAGGCTCATGGGAGTCCAAAAAACCCAGTTTCGGTGTCGTTCCGGTCAAAATGGGCAAATCTTCAGGAGCCACCTTTTCAAAAATCCAGGTAGATATTGCAAGCAAATGTTGCCAGATGGCGAAAAATGACCGAATTCTGGCTGATGAGCGGCCTTTTCAGCATTTCTTGGCCATCTTAGCCCATTTCATGCCAATATATAGCCGGATTTTTGAAAACGGTACCGCTCGGTTGAGGTGTCCGAGCGGTGTGTCGCGAGCACTTTTTTGTCGTTCAGAAACTATCTCCAAAGTAGGCAATATAAAAATTATGAGTGCCAGCAGTCCTTTTTTCTTCTCCCCTTTCTCCCCTCCCTTCTCTTTTCTCTCCCGTGTGGTTTCTAGGCTCATGGGAGTCCAAAAAACCCAGTTTCGGTGTCGTTCCGGTCAAAATGGGCAAATCTTCAGGAGCCACCTTTTCAAAAATCCAGGTAGATATTGCAAGCAAATGTTGCCAGATGGCGAAAAATGACCGAATTCTGGCTGATGAGCGGCCTTTTCAGCATTTCTTGGCCATCTTAGCCCATTTCATGCCAATAATTATTGCAAGCAAATGTTGCCAGATGGCGAAAAATGACCGAATTCTGGCTGATGAGCGGCCTTTTCAGCATTTCTTGGCCATCTTAGCCCATTTCATGCCAATATATAGCCGGATTTTTGAAAACGGTACCGCTCGGTTGAGGTGTCCGAGCGGTGTGTCGCGAGCACTTTTTTGTCGTTCAGAAACTATCTCCAAAGTAGGCAATATAAAAATTATGAGTGCCAGCAGTCCTTTTTTCTTCTCCCCTCTCTCCCCTCCCTTCTCTTTTCTCTCCCGTGTGGTTTCTAGGCTCATGGGAGTCCAAAAAACCCAGTTTCGGTGTCGTTCCGGTCAAATAGGGCAAATCTTCAGGAGCCACCTTTTCAAAAATCCAGGTAGATATTGCAAGCAAATGTTGCCAGATGGCGAAAAATGACCGAATTCTGGCTGATGAGCGGCCTTTTCAGCATTTCTTGGCCATCTTAGCCCATTTCATGCCAATATATAGCCGGATTTTTGAAAACGGTACCGCTCGGTTGAGGTGTCCGAGCGGTGTGTCGCGAGCACTTTTTTGTCGTTCAGAAACTATCTCCAAAGTAGGCAATATAAAAATTATGAGTGCCAGCAGTCCTTTTTTCTTCTCCCCTCTCTCCCCTCCCTTCTCTTTTCTCTCCCGTGTGGTTTCTAGGCTCATGGGAGTATAAAAAAACCCAGTTTCGGTGTCGTTCCGGTCAAAATGGGCAAATCTTCAGGAGCCACCTTTTCAAAAATCCAGGTAGATATTGCAAGCAAATGTTGCTAGATGGCGAAAAATGACCGAATTCTGGCTGATGAGCGCCCTTTTCAGCATTTCTTGGCCATCTTAGCCCATTTCATGCCAATAATTATTGCAAGCAAATGTTGCCAGATGGCGAAAAATGACCGAATTCTGGCTGATGAGCGGCCTTTTCAGCATTTCTTGGCCATCTTAGCCCATTTCATGCCAATATATAGCCGGATTTTTGAAAACGGTACCGCTCGGTTGAGGTGTCCGAGCGGTGTGTCGCGAGCACTTTTTTGTCGTTCAGAAACTATCTCCAAAGTAGGCAATATAAAAATTATGAGTGCCAGCAGTCCTTTTTTCTTCTCCCCTCTCTCCCCTCCCTTCTCTTTTCTCTCCCGTGTGGTTTCTAGGCTCATGGGAGTATAAAAAAACCCAGTTTCGGTGTCGTTCCGGTCAAAATGGGCAAATCTTCAGGAGCCACCTTTTCAAAAATCCAGGTAGATATTGCAAGCAAATGTTGCTAGATGGCGAAAAATGACCGAATTCTGGCTGATGAGCGCCCTTTTCAGCATTTCTTGGCCATCTTAGCCCATTTCATGCCAATAATTATTGCAAGCAAATGTTGCCAGATGGCGAAAAATGACCGAATTCTGGCTGATGAGCGGCCTTTTCAGCATTTCTTGGCCATCTTAGCCCATTTCATGCCAATATATAGCCGGATTTTTGAAAACGGTACCGCTCGGTTGAGGTGTCCGAGCGGTGTGTCGCGAGCACTTTTTTGTCGTTCAGAAACTATCTCCAAAGTAGGCAATATAAAAATTATGAGTGCCAGCAGTCCTTTTTTCTTCTCCCCTCTCTCCCCTCCCTTCTCTTTTCTCTCCCGTGTGGTTTCTAGGCTCATGGGAGTCCAAAAAACCCAGTTTCGGTGTCGTTCCGGTCAAAATGGGCAAATCTTCAGGAGCCACCTTTTCAAAAATCCAGGTAGATATTGCAAGCAAATGTTGCCAGATGGCGAAAAATGACCGAATTCTGGCTGATGAGCGCCCTTTTCAGCATTTCTTGGCCATCTTAGCCCATTTCATGCCAATAATTATTGCAAGCAAATGTTGCCAGATGGCGAAAAATGACCGAATTCTGGCTGATGAGCGGCCTTTTCAGCATTTCTTGGCCATCTTAGCCCATTTCATGCCAATATATAGCCGGATTTTTGAAAACGGTACCGCTCGGTTGAGGTGTCCGAGCGGTGTGTCGCGAGCACTTTTTTGTCGTTCAGAAACTATCTCCAAAGTAGGCAATATAAAAATTATGAGTGCCAGCAGTCCTTTTTTCTTCTCCCCTCTCTCCCCTCCCTTCTCTTTTCTCTCCCGTGTGGTTTCTAGGCTCATGGGAGTCCAAAAAACCCAGTTTCGGTGTCGTTCCGGTCAAATAGGGCAAATCTTCAGGAGCCACCTTTTCAAAAATCCAGGTAGATATTGCAAGCAAATGTTGCCAGATGGCGAAAAATGACCGAATTCTGGCTGATGAGCGGCCTTTTCAGCATTTCTTGGCCATCTTAGCCCATTTCATGCCAATATATAGCCGGATTTTTGAAAACGGTACCGCTCGGTTGAGGTGTCCGAGCGGTGTGTCGCGAGCACTTTTTTGTCGTTCAGAAACTATCTCCAAAGTAGGCAATATAAAAATTATGAGTGCCAGCAGTCCTTTTTTCTTCTCCCCTCTCTCCCCTCCCTTCTCTTTTCTCTCCCGTGTGGTTTCTAGGCTCATGGGAGTCCAAAAAACCCAGTTTCGGTGTCGTTCCGGTCAAAATGGGCAAATCTTCAGGAGCCACCTTTTCAAAAATCCAGGTAGATATTGCAAGCAAATGTTGCCAGATGGCGAAAAATGACCGAATTCTGGCTGATGAGCGGCCTTTTCAGCATTTCTTGGCCATCTTAGCCCATTTCATGCCAATAATTGCAAGCAAATGTTGCCAGATGGCGAAAAATGACCGAATTCTGGCTGATGAGCGGCCTTTTCAGCATTTCTTGGCCATCTTAGCCCATTTCATGCCAATAATTGCAAGCAAATGTTGCCAGATGGCGAAAAATGACCGAATTCTGGCTGATGAGCGGCCTTTTCAGCATTTCTTGGCCATCTTAGCCCATTTCATGCCAATATATAGCCGGATTTTTGAAAACGGTACCGCTCGGTTGAGGTGTCCGAGCGGTGTGTCGCGAGCACTTTTTTGTCGTTCAGAAACTATCTCCAAAGTAGGCAATATAAAAATTATGAGTGCCAGCAGTCCTTTTTTTCTTCTCCCCTCTCTCCCCTCCCTTCTCTTTTCTCTCCCGTGTGGTTTCTAGGCTCATGGGAGTCCAAAAAACCCAGTTTCGGTGTCGTTCCGGTCAAAATGGGCAAATCTTCAGGAGCCACCTTTTCAAAAATCCAGGTAGATATTGCAAGCAAATGTTGCCAGATGGCGAAAAATGACCGAATTCTGGCTGATGAGCGGCCTTTTCAGCATTTCTTGGCCATCTTAGCCCATTTCATGCCAATATATAGCCGGATTTTTGAAAACGGTACCGCTCGGTTGAGGTGTCCGAGCGGTGTGTCGCGAGCACTTTTTTGTCGTTCAGAAACTATCTCCAAAGTAGGCAATATAAAAATTATGAGTGCCAGCAGTCCTTTTTTTCTTCTCCCCTCTCTCCCCTCCCTTCTCTTTTCTCTCCCGTGTGGTTTCTAGGCTCATGGGAGTCCAAAAAACCCAGTTTCGGTGTCGTTCCGGTCAAAATGGGCAAATCTTCAGGAGCCACCTTTTCAAAAATCCAGGTAGATATTGCAAGCAAATGTTGCCAGATGGCGAAAAATGACCGAATTCTGGCTGATGAGCGGCCTTTTCAGCATTTCTTGGCCATCTTAGCCCATTTCATGCCAATATATAGCCGGATTTTTGAAAACGGTACCGCTCGGTTGAGGTGTCCGAGCGGTGTGTCGCGAGCACTTTTTTGTCGTTCAGAAACTATCTCCAAAGTAGGCAATATAAAAATTATGAGTGCCAGCAGTCCTTTTTTCTTCTCCCCTTTCTCCCCTCCCTTCTCTTTTCTCTCCCGTGTGGTTTCTAGGCTCATGGGAGTCCAAAAAACCCAGTTTCGGTGTCGTTCCGGTCAAAATGGGCAAATCTTCAGGAGCCACCTTTTCAAAAATCCAGGTAGATATTGCAAGCAAATGTTGCCAGATGGCGAAAAATGACCGAATTCTGGCTGATGAGCGGCCTTTTCAGCATTTCTTGGCCATCTTAGCCCATTTCATGCCAATAATTGCAAGCAAATGTTGCCAGATGGCGAAAAATGACCGAATTCTGGCTGATGAGCGGCCTTTTCAGCATTTCTTGGCCATCTTAGCCCATTTCATGCCAATAATTGCAAGCAAATGTTGCCAGATGGCGAAAAATGACCGAATTCTGGCTGATGAGCGGCCTTTTCAGCATTTCTTGGCCATCTTAGCCCATTTCATGCCAATATATAGCCGGATTTTTGAAAACGGTACCGCTCGGTTGAGGTGTCCGAGCGGTGTGTCGCGAGCACTTTTTTGTCGTTCAGAAACTATCTCCAAAGTAGGCAATATAAAAATTATGAGTGCCAGCAGTCCTTTTTTCTTCTCCCCTTTCTCCCCTCCCTTCTCTTTTCTCTCCCGTGTGGTTTCTAGGCTCATGGGAGTCCAAAAAACCCAGTTTCGGTGTCGTTCCGGTCAAAATGGGCAAATCTTCAGGAGCCACCTTTTCAAAAATCCAGGTAGATATTGCAAGCAAATGTTGCCAGATGGCGAAAAATGACCGAATTCTGGCTGATGAGCGGCCTTTTCAGCATTTCTTGGCCATCTTAGCCCATTTCATGCCAATAATTGCAAGCAAATGTTGCCAGATGGCGAAAAATGACCGAATTCTGGCTGATGAGCGGCCTTTTCAGCATTTCTTGGCCATCTTAGCCCATTTCATGCCAATAATTGCAAGCAAATGTTGCCAGATGGCGAAAAATGACCGAATTCTGGCTGATGAGCGGCCTTTTCAGCATTTCTTGGCCATCTTAGCCCATTTCATGCCAATATATAGCCGGATTTTTGAAAACGGTACCGCTCGGTTGAGGTGTCCGAGCGGTGTGTCGCGAGCACTTTTTTGTCGTTCAGAAACTATCTCCAAAGTAGGCAATATAAAAATTATGAGTGCCAGCAGTCCTTTTTTCTTCTCCCCTTTCTCCCCTCCCTTCTCTTTTCTCTCCCGTGTGGTTTCTAGGCTCATGGGAGTCCAAAAAACCCAGTTTCGGTGTCGTTCCGGTCAAAATGGGCAAATCTTCAGGAGCCACCTTTTCAAAAATCCAGGTAGATATTGCAAGCAAATGTTGCCAGATGGCGAAAAATGACCGAATTCTGGCTGATGAGCGGCCTTTTCAGCATTTCTTGGCCATCTTAGCCCATTTCATGCCAATAATTGCAAGCAAATGTTGCCAGATGGCGAAAAATGACCGAATTCTGGCTGATGAGCGGCCTTTTCAGCATTTCTTGGCCATCTTAGCCCATTTCATGCCAATAATTGCAAGCAAATGTTGCCAGATGGCGAAAAATGACCGAATTCTGGCTGATGAGCGGCCTTTTCAGCATTTCTTGGCCATCTTAGCCCATTTCATGCCAATATATAGCCGGATTTTTGAAAACGGTACCGCTCGGTTGAGGTGTCCGAGCGGTGTGTCGCGAGCACTTTTTTGTCGTTCAGAAACTATCTCCAAAGTAGGCAATATAAAAATTATGAGTGCCAGCAGTCCTTTTTTTCTTCTCCCCTCTCTCCCCTCCCTTCTCTTTTCTCTCCCGTGTGGTTTCTAGGCTCATGGGAGTCCAAAAAACCCAGTTTCGGTGTCGTTCCGGTCAAAATGGGCAAATCTTCAGGAGCCACCTTTTCAAAAATCCAGGTAGATATTGCAAGCAAATGTTGCCAGATGGCGAAAAATGACCGAATTCTGGCTGATGAGCGGCCTTTTCAGCATTTCTTGGCCATCTTAGCCCATTTCATGCCAATATATAGCCGGATTTTTGAAAACGGTACCGCTCGGTTGAGGTGTCCGAGCGGTGTGTCGCGAGCACTTTTTTGTCGTTCAGAAACTATCTCCAAAGTAGGCAATATAAAAATTATGAGTGCCAGCAGTCCTTTTTTTCTTCTCCCCTCTCTCCCCTCCCTTCTCTTTTCTCTCCCGTGTGGTTTCTAGGCTCATGGGAGTCCAAAAAACCCAGTTTCGGTGTCGTTCCGGTCAAAATGGGCAAATCTTCAGGAGCCACCTTTTCAAAAATCCAGGTAGATATTGCAAGCAAATGTTGCCAGATGGCGAAAAATGACCGAATTCTGGCTGATGAGCGGCCTTTTCAGCATTTCTTGGCCATCTTAGCCCATTTCATGCCAATATATAGCCGGATTTTTGAAAACGGTACCGCTCGGTTGAGGTGTCCGAGCGGTGTGTCGCGAGCACTTTTTTGTCGTTCAGAAACTATCTCCAAAGTAGGCAATATAAAAATTATGAGTGCCAGCAGTCCTTTTTTCTTCTCCCCTTTCTCCCCTCCCTTCTCTTTTCTCTCCCGTGTGGTTTCTAGGCTCATGGGAGTCCAAAAAACCCAGTTTCGGTGTCGTTCCGGTCAAAATGGGCAAATCTTCAGGAGCCACCTTTTCAAAAATCCAGGTAGATATTGCAAGCAAATGTTGCCAGATGGCGAAAAATGACCGAATTCTGGCTGATGAGCGGCCTTTTCAGCATTTCTTGGCCATCTTAGCCCATTTCATGCCAATAATTGCAAGCAAATGTTGCCAGATGGCGAAAAATGACCGAATTCTGGCTGATGAGCGGCCTTTTCAGCATTTCTTGGCCATCTTAGCCCATTTCATGCCAATAATTGCAAGCAAATGTTGCCAGATGGCGAAAAATGACCGAATTCTGGCTGATGAGCGGCCTTTTCAGCATTTCTTGGCCATCTTAGCCCATTTCATGCCAATATATAGCCGGATTTTTGAAAACGGTACCGCTCGGTTGAGGTGTCCGAGCGGTGTGTCGCGAGCACTTTTTTGTCGTTCAGAAACTATCTCCAAAGTAGGCAATATAAAAATTATGAGTGCCAGCAGTCCTTTTTTTCTTCTCCCCTCTCTCCCCTCCCTTCTCTTTTCTCTCCCGTGTGGTTTCTAGGCTCATGGGAGTCCAAAAAACCCAGTTTCGGTGTCGTTCCGGTCAAAATGGGCAAATCTTCAGGAGCCACCTTTTCAAAAATCCAGGTAGATATTGCAAGCAAATGTTGCCAGATGGCGAAAAATGACCGAATTCTGGCTGATGAGCGGCCTTTTCAGCATTTCTTGGCCATCTTAGCCCATTTCATGCCAATATATAGCCGGATTTTTGAAAACGGTACCGCTCGGTTGAGGTGTCCAAGCGGTGTGTCGCGAGCACTTTTTTGTCGTTCAGAAACTATCTCCAAAGTAGGCAATATAAAAATTATGAGTGCCAGCAGTCCTTTTTTTCTTCTCCCCTCTCTCCCCTCCCTTCTCTTTTCTCTCCCGTGTGGTTTCTAGGCTCATGGGAGTCCAAAAAACCCAGTTTCGGTGTCGTTCCGGTCAAAATGGGCAAATCTTCAGGAGCCACCTTTTCAAAAATCCAGGTAGATATTGCAAGCAAATGTTGCCAGATGGCGAAAAATGACCGAATTCTGGCTGATGAGCGGCCTTTTCAGCATTTCTTGGCCATCTTAGCCCATTTCATGCCAATATATAGCCGGATTTTTGAAAACGGTACCGCTCGGTTGAGGTGTCCGAGCGGTGTGTCGCGAGCACTTTTTTGTCGTTCAGAAACTATCTCCAAAGTAGGCAATATAAAAATTATGAGTGCCAGCAGTCCTTTTTTTCTTCTCCCCTCTCTCCCCTCCCTTCTCTTTTCTCTCCCGTGTGGTTTCTAGGCTCATGGGAGTCCAAAAAACCCAGTTTCGGTGTCGTTCCGGTCAAAATGGGCAAATCTTCAGGAGCCACCTTTTCAAAAATCCAGGTAGATATTGCAAGCAAATGTTGCCAGATGGCGAAAAATGACCGAATTCTGGCTGATGAGCGGCCTTTTCAGCATTTCTTGGCCATCTTAGCCCATTTCATGCCAATATATAGCCGGATTTTTGAAAACGGTACCGCTCGGTTGAGGTGTCCGAGCGGTGTGTCGCGAGCACTTTTTTGTCGTTCAGAAACTATCTCCAAAGTAGGCAATATAAAAATTATGAGTGCCAGCAGTCCTTTTTTTCTTCTCCCCTCTCTCCCCTCCCTTCTCTTTTCTCTCCCGTGTGGTTTCTAGGCTCATGGGAGTCCAAAAAACCCAGTTTCGGTGTCGTTCCGGTCAAAATGGGCAAATCTTCAGGAGCCACCTTTTCAAAAATCCAGGTAGATATTGCAAGCAAATGTTGCCAGATGGCGAAAAATGACCGAATTCTGGCTGATGAGCGGCCTTTTCAGCATTTCTTGGCCATCTTAGCCCATTTCATGCCAATATATAGCCGGATTTTTGAAAACGGTACCGCTCGGTTGAGGTGTCCGAGCGGTGTGTCGCGAGCACTTTTTTGTCGTTCAGAAACTATCTCCAAAGTAGGCAATATAAAAATTATGAGTGCCAGCAGTCCTTTTTTTCTTCTCCCCTCTCTCCCCTCCCTTCTCTTTTCTCTCCCGTGTGGTTTCTAGGCTCATGGGAGTCCAAAAAACCCAGTTTCGGTGTCGTTCCGGTCAAAATGGGCAAATCTTCAGGAGCCACCTTTTCAAAAATCCAGGTAGATATTGCAAGCAAATGTTGCCAGATGGCGAAAAATGACCGAATTCTGGCTGATGAGCGGCCTTTTCAGCATTTCTTGGCCATCTTAGCCCATTTCATGCCAATATATAGCCGGATTTTTGAAAACGGTACCGCTCGGTTGAGGTGTCCGAGCGGTGTGTCGCGAGCACTTTTTTGTCGTTCAGAAACTATCTCCAAAGTAGGCAATATAAAAATTATGAGTGCCAGCAGTCCTTTTTTTCTTCTCCCCTCTCTCCCCTCCCTTCTCTTTTCTCTCCCGTGTGGTTTCTAGGCTCATGGGAGTCCAAAAAACCCAGTTTCGGTGTCGTTCCGGTCAAAATGGGCAAATCTTCAGGAGCCACCTTTTCAAAAATCCAGGTAGATATTGCAAGCAAATGTTGCCAGATGGCGAAAAATGACCGAATTCTGGCTGATGAGCGGCCTTTTCAGCATTTCTTGGCCATCTTAGCCCATTTCATGCCAATAATTATTGCAAGCAAATGTTGCCAGATGGCGAAAAATGACCGAATTCTGGCTGATGAGCGGCCTTTTCAGCATTTCTTGGCCATCTTAGCCCATTTCATGCCAATATATAGCCGGATTTTTGAAAACGGTACCGCTCGGTTGAGGTGTCCGAGCGGTGTGTCGCGAGCACTTTTTTGTCGTTCAGAAACTATCTCCAAAGTAGGCAATATAAAAATTATGAGTGCCAGCAGTCCTTTTTTTCTTCTCCCCTCTCTCCCCTCCCTTCTCTTTTCTCTCCCGTGTGGTTTCTAGGCTCATGGGAGTCCAAAAAACCCAGTTTCGGTGTCGTTCCGGTCAAAATGGGCAAATCTTCAGGAGCCACCTTTTCAAAAATCCAGGTAGATATTGCAAGCAAATGTTGCCAGATGGCGAAAAATGACCGAATTCTGGCTGATGAGCGGCCTTTTCAGCATTTCTTGGCCATCTTAGCCCATTTCATGCCAATAATTATTGCAAGCAATTGTTGCCAGATGGCGAAAAATGACCGAATTCTGGCTGATGAGCGGCCTTTTCAGCATTTCTTGGCCATCTTAGCCCATTTCATGCCAATATATAGCCGGATTTTTGAAAACGGTACCGCTCGGTTGAGGTGTCCGAGCGGTGTGTCGCGAGCACTTTTTTGTCGTTCAGAAACTATCTCCAAAGTAGGCAATATAAAAATTATGAGTGCCAGCAGTCCTTTTTTTCTTCTCCCCTCTCTCCCCTCCCTTCTCTTTTCTCTCCCGTGTGGTTTCTAGGCTCATGGGAGTCCAAAAAACCCAGTTTCGGTGTCGTTCCGGTCAAAATGGGCAAATCTTCAGGAGCCACCTTTTCAAAAATCCAGGTAGATATTGCAAGCAAATGTTGCCAGATGGCGAAAAATGACCGAATTCTGGCTGATGAGCGGCCTTTTCAGCATTTCTTGGCCATCTTAGCCCATTTCATGCCAATATATAGCCGGATTTTTGAAAACGGTACCGCTCGGTTGAGGTGTCCGAGCGGTGTGTCGCGAGCACTTTTTTGTCGTTCAGAAACTATCTCCAAAGTAGGCAATATAAAAATTATGAGTGCCAGCAGTCCTTTTTTTCTTCTCCCCTCTCTCCCCTCCCTTCTCTTTTCTCTCCCGTGTGGTTTCTAGGCTCATGGGAGTCCAAAAAACCCAGTTTCGGTGTCGTTCCGGTCAAAATGGGCAAATCTTCAGGAGCCACCTTTTCAAAAATCCAGGTAGATATTGCAAGCAAATGTTGCCAGATGGCGAAAAATGACCGAATTCTGGCTGATGAGCGGCCTTTTCAGCATTTCTTGGCCATCTTAGCCCATTTCATGCCAATATATAGCCGGATTTTTGAAAACGGTACCGCTCGGTTGAGGTGTCCGAGCGGTGTGTCGCGAGCACTTTTTTGTCGTTCAGAAACTATCTCCAAAGTAGGCAATATAAAAATTATGAGTGCCAGCAGTCCTTTTTTTCTTCTCCCCTCTCTCCCCTCCCTTCTCTTTTCTCTCCCGTGTGGTTTCTAGGCTCATGGGAGTCCAAAAAACCCAGTTTCGGTGTCGTTCCGGTCAAAATGGGCAAATCTTCAGGAGCCACCTTTTCAAAAATCCAGGTAGATATTGCAAGCAAATGTTGCCAGATGGCGAAAAATGACCGAATTCTGGCTGATGAGCGGCCTTTTCAGCATTTCTTGGCCATCTTAGCCCATTTCATGCCAATAATTATTGCAAGCAAATGTTGCCAGATGGCGAAAAATGACCGAATTCTGGCTGATGAGCGGCCTTTTCAGCATTTCTTGGCCATCTTAGCCCATTTCATGCCAATATATAGCCGGATTTTTGAAAACGGTACCGCTCGGTTGAGGTGTCCGAGCGGTGTGTCGCGAGCACTTTTTTGTCGTTCAGAAACTATCTCCAAAGTAGGCAATATAAAAATTATGAGTGCCAGCAGTCCTTTTTTCTTCTCCCCTCTCTCCCCTCCCTTCTCTTTTCTCTCCCGTGTGGTTTCTAGGCTCATGGGAGTCCAAAAAACCCAGTTTCGGTGTCGTTCCGGTCAAAATGGGCAAATCTTCAGGAGCCACCTTTTCAAAAATCCAGGTAGATATTGCAAGCAAATGTTGCCAGATGGCGAAAAATGACCGAATTCTGGCTGATGAGCGGCCTTTTCAGCATTTCTTGGCCATCTTAGCCCATTTCATGCCAATAATTGCAAGCAAATGTTGCCAGATGGCGAAAAATGACCGAATTCTGGCTGATGAGCGGCCTTTTCAGCATTTCTTGGCCATCTTAGCCCATTTCATGCCAATAATCATTGCAAGCAAATGTTGCCAGATGGCGAAAAATGACCGAATTCTGGCTGATGAGCGGCCTTTTCAGCATTTCTTGGCCATCTTAGCCCATTTCATGCCAATATATAGCCGGATTTTTGAAAACGGTACCGCTCGGTTGAGGTGTCCGAGCGGTGTGTCGCGAGCACTTTTTTGTCGTTCAGAAACTATCTCCAAAGTAGGCAATATAAAAATTATGAGTGCCAGCAGTCCTTTTTTTCTTCTCCCCTCTCTCCCCTCCCTTCTCTTTTCTCTCCCGTGTGGTTTCTAGGCTCATGGGAGTCCAAAAAACCCAGTTTCGGTGTCGTTCCGGTCAAAATGGGCAAATCTTCAGGAGCCACCTTTTCAAAAATCCAGGTAGATATTGCAAGCAAATGTTGCCAGATGGCGAAAAATGACCGAATTCTGGCTGATGAGCGGCCTTTTCAGCATTTCTTGGCCATCTTAGCCCATTTCATGCCAATAATTATTGCAAGCAAATGTTGCCAGATGGCGAAAAATGACCGAATTCTGGCTGATGAGCGGCCTTTTCAGCATTTCTTGGCCATCTTAGCCCATTTCATGCCAATATATAGCCGGATTTTTGAAAACGGTACCGCTCGGTTGAGGTGTCCGAGCGGTGTGTCGCGAGCACTTTTTTGTCGTTCAGAAACTATCTCCAAAGTAGGCAATATAAAAATTATGAGTGCCAGCAGTCCTTTTTTTCTTCTCCCCTCTCTCCCCTCCCTTCTCTTTTCTCTCCCGTGTGGTTTCTAGGCTCATGGGAGTCCAAAAAACCCAGTTTCGGTGTCGTTCCGGTCAAAATGGGCAAATCTTCAGGAGCCACCTTTTCAAAAATCCAGGTAGATATTGCAAGCAAATGTTGCCAGATGGCGAAAAATGACCGAATTCTGGCTGATGAGCGGCCTTTTCAGCATTTCTTGGCCATCTTAGCCCATTTCATGCCAATAATTATTGCAAGCAAATGTTGCCAGATGGCGAAAAATGACCGAATTCTGGCTGATGAGCGGCCTTTTCAGCATTTCTTGGCCATCTTAGCCCATTTCATGCCAATATATAGCCGGATTTTTGAAAACGGTACCGCTCGGTTGAGGTGTCCGAGCGGTGTGTCGCGAGCACTTTTTTGTCGTTCAGAAACTATCTCCAAAGTAGGCAATATAAAAATTATGAGTGCCAGCAGTCCTTTTTTTCTTCTCCCCTCTCTCCCCTCCCTTCTCTTTTCTCTCCCGTGTGGTTTCTAGGCTCATGGGAGTCCAAAAAACCCAGTTTCGGTGTCGTTCCGGTCAAAATGGGCAAATCTTCAGGAGCCACCTTTTCAAAAATCCAGGTAGATATTGCAAGCAAATGTTGCCAGATGGCGAAAAATGACCGAATTCTGGCTGATGAGCGGCCTTTTCAGCATTTCTTGGCCATCTTAGCCCATTTCATGCCAATATATAGCCGGATTTTTGAAAACGGTACCGCTCGGTTGAGGTGTCCGAGCGGTGTGTCGCGAGCACTTTTTTGTCGTTCAGAAACTATCTCCAAAGTAGGCAATATAAAAATTATGAGTGCCAGCAGTCCTTTTTTTCTTCTCCCCTCTCTCCCCTCCCTTCTCTTTTCTCTCCCGTGTGGTTTCTAGGCTCATGGGAGTCCAAAAAACCCAGTTTCGGTGTCGTTCCGGTCAAAATGGGCAAATCTTCAGGAGCCACCTTTTCAAAAATCCAGGTAGATATTGCAAGCAAATGTTGCCAGATGGCGAAAAATGACCGAATTCTGGCTGATGAGCGGCCTTTTCAGCATTTCTTGGCCATCTTAGCCCATTTCATGCCAATATATAGCCGGATTTTTGAAAACGGTACCGCTCGGTTGAGGTGTCCGAGCGGTGTGTCGCGAGCACTTTTTTGTCGTTCAGAAACTATCTCCAAAGTAGGCAATATAAAAATTATGAGTGCCAGCAGTCCTTTTTTTCTTCTCCCCTCTCTCCCCTCCCTTCTCTTTTCTCTCCCGTGTGGTTTCTAGGCTCATGGGAGTCCAAAAAACCCAGTTTCGGTGTCGTTCCGGTCAAAATGGGCAAATCTTCAGGAGCCACCTTTTCAAAAATCCAGGTAGATATTGCAAGCAAATGTTGCCAGATGGCGAAAAATGACCGAATTCTGGCTGATGAGCGGCCTTTTCAGCATTTCTTGGCCATCTTAGCCCATTTCATGCCAATAATTATTGCAAGCAAATGTTGCCAGATGGCGAAAAATGACCGAATTCTGGCTGATGAGCGGCCTTTTCAGCATTTCTTGGCCATCTTAGCCCATTTCATGCCAATATATAGCCGGATTTTTGAAAACGGTACCGCTCGGTTGAGGTGTCCGAGCGGTGTGTCGCGAGCACTTTTTTGTCGTTCAGAAACTATCTCCAAAGTAGGCAATATAAAAATTATGAGTGCCAGCAGTCCTTTTTTTCTTCTCCCCTCTCTCCCCTCCCTTCTCTTTTCTCTCCCGTGTGGTTTCTAGGCTCATGGGAGTCCAAAAAACCCAGTTTCGGTGTCGTTCCGGTCAAAATGGGCAAATCTTCAGGAGCCACCTTTTCAAAAATCCAGGTAGATATTGCAAGCAAATGTTGCCAGATGGCGAAAAATGACCGAATTCTGGCTGATGAGCGGCCTTTTCAGCATTTCTTGGCCATCTTAGCCCATTTCATGCCAATAATTATTGCAAGCAAATGTTGCCAGATGGCGAAAAATGACCGAATTCTGGCTGATGAGCGGCCTTTTCAGCATTTCTTGGCCATCTTAGCCCATTTCATGCCAATATATAGCCGGATTTTTGAAAACGGTACCGC
The DNA here is from genome assembly GCA_964017195.1 of Siderastrea radians. Taxonomy (NCBI): domain Eukaryota; kingdom Metazoa; phylum Cnidaria; class Anthozoa; order Scleractinia; family Rhizangiidae; genus Siderastrea; species Siderastrea radians. The sequence continues at coordinate 21,568,450 of OZ024891.1, read as the reverse complement.
TCGGTTGAGGTGTCCGAGCGGTGTGTCGCGAGCACTTTTTTGTCGTTCAGAAACTATCTCCAAAGTAGGCAATATAAAAATTATGAGTGCCAGCAGTCCTTTTTTTCTTCTCCCCTCTCTCCCCTCCCTTCTCTTTTCTCTCCCGTGTGGTTTCTAGGCTCATGGGAGTCCAAAAAACCCAGTTTCGGTGTCGTTCCGGTCAAAATGGGCAAATCTTCAGGAGCCACCTTTTCAAAAATCCAGGTAGATATTGCAAGCAAATGTTGCCAGATGGCGAAAAATGACCGAATTCTGGCTGATGAGCGGCCTTTTCAGCATTTCTTGGCCATCTTAGCCCATTTCATGCCAATATATAGCCGGATTTTTGAAAACGGTACCGCTCGGTTGAGGTGTCCGAGCGGTGTGTCGCGAGCACTTTTTTGTCGTTCAGAAACTATCTCCAAAGTAGGCAATATAAAAATTATGAGTGCCAGCAGTCCTTTTTTTCTTCTCCCCTCTCTCCCCTCCCTTCTCTTTTCTCTCCCGTGTGGTTTCTAGGCTCATGGGAGTCCAAAAAACCCAGTTTCGGTGTCGTTCCGGTCAAAATGGGCAAATCTTCAGGAGCCACCTTTTCAAAAATCCAGGTAGATATTGCAAGCAAATGTTGCCAGATGGCGAAAAATGACCGAATTCTGGCTGATGAGCGGCCTTTTCAGCATTTCTTGGCCATCTTAGCCCATTTCATGCCAATATATAGCCGGATTTTTGAAAACGGTACCGCTCGGTTGAGGTGTCCGAGCTGTGTGTCGCGAGCACTTTTTTGTCGTTCAGAAACTATCTCCAAAGTAGGCAATATAAAAATTATGAGTGCCAGCAGTCCTTTTTTTCTTCTCCCCTCTCTCCCCTCCCTTCTCTTTTCTCTCCCGTGTGGTTTCTAGGCTCATGGGAGTCCAAAAAACCCAGTTTCGGTGTCGTTCCGGTCAAAATGGGCAAATCTTCAGGAGCCACCTTTTCAAAAATCCAGGTAGATATTGCAAGCAAATGTTGCCAGATGGCGAAAAATGACCGAATTCTGGCTGATGAGCGGCCTTTTCAGCATTTCTTGGCCATCTTAGCCCATTTCATGCCAATAATTATTGCAAGCAAATGTTGCCAGATGGCGAAAAATGACCGAATTCTGGCTGATGAGCGGCCTTTTCAGCATTTCTTGGCCATCTTAGCCCATTTCATGCCAATATATAGCCGGATTTTTGAAAACGGTACCGCTCGGTTGAGGTGTCCGAGCGGTGTGTCGCGAGCACTTTTTTGTCGTTCAGAAACTATCTCCAAAGTAGGCAATATAAAAATTATGAGTGCCAGCAGTCCTTTTTTTCTTCTCCCCTCTCTCCCCTCCCTTCTCTTTTCTCTCCCGTGTGGTTTCTAGGCTCATGGGAGTCCAAAAAACCCAGTTTCGGTGTCGTTCCGGTCAAAATGGGCAAATCTTCAGGAGCCACCTTTTCAAAAATCCAGGTAGATATTGCAAGCAAATGTTGCCAGATGGCGAAAAATGACCGAATTCTGGCTGATGAGCGGCCTTTTCAGCATTTCTTGGCCATCTTAGCCCATTTCATGCCAATATATAGCCGGATTTTTGAAAACGGTACCGCTCGGTTGAGGTGTCCGAGCGGTGTGTCGCGAGCACTTTTTTGTCGTTCAGAAACTATCTCCAAAGTAGGCAATATAAAAATTATGAGTGCCAGCAGTCCTTTTTTTCTTCTCCCCTCTCTCCCCTCCCTTCTCTTTTCTCTCCCGTGTGGTTTCTAGGCTCATGGGAGTCCAAAAAACCCAGTTTCGGTGTCGTTCCGGTCAAAATGGGCAAATCTTCAGGAGCCACCTTTTCAAAAATCCAGGTAGATATTGCAAGCAAATGTTGCCAGATGGCGAAAAATGACCGAATTCTGGCTGATGAGCGGCCTTTTCAGCATTTCTTGGCCATCTTAGCCCATTTCATGCCAATAATTATTGCAAGCAAATGTTGCCAGATGGCGAAAAATGACCGAATTCTGGCTGATGAGCGGCCTTTTCAGCATTTCTTGGCCATCTTAGCCCATTTCATGCCAATATATAGCCGGATTTTTGAAAACGGTACCGCTCGGTTGAGGTGTCCGAGCGGTGTGTCGCGAGCACTTTTTTGTCGTTCAGAAACTATCTCCAAAGTAGGCAATATAAAAATTATGAGTGCCAGCAGTCCTTTTTTTCTTCTCCCCTCTCTCCCCTCCCTTCTCTTTTCTCTCCCGTGTGGTTTCTAGGCTCATGGGAGTCCAAAAAACCCAGTTTCGGTGTCGTTCCGGTCAAAATGGGCAAATCTTCAGGAGCCACCTTTTCAAAAATCCAGGTAGATATTGCAAGCAAATGTTGCCAGATGGCGAAAAATGACCGAATTCTGGCTGATGAGCGGCCTTTTCAGCATTTCTTGGCCATCTTAGCCCATTTCATGCCAATAATTATTGCAAGCAAATGTTGCCAGATGGCGAAAAATGACCGAATTCTGGCTGATGAGCGGCCTTTTCAGCATTTCTTGGCCATCTTAGCCCATTTCATGCCAATATATAGCCGGATTTTTGAAAACGGTACCGCTCGGTTGAGGTGTCCGAGCGGTGTGTCGCGAGCACTTTTTTGTCGTTCAGAAACTATCTCCAAAGTAGGCAATATAAAAATTATGAGTGCCAGCAGTCCTTTTTTTCTTCTCCCCTCTCTCCCCTCCCTTCTCTTTTCTCTCCCGTGTGGTTTCTAGGCTCATGGGAGTCCAAAAAACCCAGTTTCGGTGTCGTTCCGGTCAAAATGGGCAAATCTTCAGGAGCCACCTTTTCAAAAATCCAGGTAGATATTGCAAGCAAATGTTGCCAGATGGCGAAAAATGACCGAATTCTGGCTGATGAGCGGCCTTTTCAGCATTTCTTGGCCATCTTAGCCCATTTCATGCCAATAATTATTGCAAGCAAATGTTGCCAGATGGCGAAAAATGACCGAATTCTGGCTGATGAGCGGCCTTTTCAGCATTTCTTGGCCATCTTAGCCCATTTCATGCCAATATATAGCCGGATTTTTGAAAACGGTACCGCTCGGTTGAGGTGTCCGAGCGGTGTGTCGCGAGCACTTTTTTGTCGTTCAGAAACTATCTCCAAAGTAGGCAATATAAAAATTATGAGTGCCAGCAGTCCTTTTTTCTTCTCCCCTCTCTCCCCTCCCTTCTCTTTTCTCTCCCGTGTGGTTTCTAGGCTCATGGGAGTCCAAAAAACCCAGTTTCGGTGTCGTTCCGGTCAAAATGGGCAAATCTTCAGGAGCCACCTTTTCAAAAATCCAGGTAGATATTGCAAGCAAATGTTGCCAGATGGCGAAAAATGACCGAATTCTGGCTGATGAGCGGCCTTTTCAGCATTTCTTGGCCATCTTAGCCCATTTCATGCCAATAATTGCAAGCAAATGTTGCCAGATGGCGAAAAATGACCGAATTCTGGCTGATGAGCGGCCTTTTCAGCATTTCTTGGCCATCTTAGCCCATTTCATGCCAATAATTATTGCAAGCAAATGTTGCCAGATGGCGAAAAATGACCGAATTCTGGCTGATGAGCGGCCTTTTCAGCATTTCTTGGCCATCTTAGCCCATTTCATGCCAATATATAGCCGGATTTTTGAAAACGGTACCGCTCGGTTGAGGTGTCCGAGCGGTGTGTCGCGAGCACTTTTTTGTCGTTCAGAAACTATCTCCAAAGTAGGCAATATAAAAATTATGAGTGCCAGCAGTCCTTTTTTTCTTCTCCCCTCTCTCCCCTCCCTTCTCTTTTCTCTCCCGTGTGGTTTCTAGGCTCATGGGAGTCCAAAAAACCCAGTTTCGGTGTCGTTCCGGTCAAAATGGGCAAATCTTCAGGAGCCACCTTTTCAAAAATCCAGGTAGATATTGCAAGCAAATGTTGCCAGATGGCGAAAAATGACCGAATTCTGGCTGATGAGCGGCCTTTTCAGCATTTCTTGGCCATCTTAGCCCATTTCATGCCAATAATTGCAAGCAAATGTTGCCAGATGGCGAAAAATGACCGAATTCTGGCTGATGAGCGGCCTTTTCAGCATTTCTTGGCCATCTTAGCCCATTTCATGCCAATAATTATTGCAAGCAAATGTTGCCAGATGGCGAAAAATGACCGAATTCTGGCTGATGAGCGGCCTTTTCAGCATTTCTTGGCCATCTTAGCCCATTTCATGCCAATATATAGCCGGATTTTTGAAAACGGTACCGCTCGGTTGAGGTGTCCGAGCGGTGTGTCGCGAGCACTTTTTTGTCGTTCAGAAACTATCTCCAAAGTAGGCAATATAAAAATTATGAGTGCCAGCAGTCCTTTTTTTCTTCTCCCCTCTCTCCCCTCCCTTCTCTTTTCTCTCCCGTGTGGTTTCTAGGCTCATGGGAGTCCAAAAAACCCAGTTTCGGTGTCGTTCCGGTCAAAATGGGCAAATCTTCAGGAGCCACCTTTTCAAAAATCCAGGTAGATATTGCAAGCAAATGTTGCCAGATGGCGAAAAATGACCGAATTCTGGCTGATGAGCGGCCTTTTCAGCATTTCTTGGCCATCTTAGCCCATTTCATGCCAATATATAGCCGGATTTTTGAAAACGGTACCGCTCGGTTGAGGTGTCCGAGCGGTGTGTCGCGAGCACTTTTTTGTCGTTCAGAAACTATCTCCAAAGTAGGCAATATAAAAATTATGAGTGCCAGCAGTCCTTTTTTTCTTCTCCCCTCTCTCCCCTCCCTTCTCTTTTCTCTCCCGTGTGGTTTCTAGGCTCATGGGAGTCCAAAAAACCCAGTTTCGGTGTCGTTCCGGTCAAAATGGGCAAATCTTCAGGAGCCACCTTTTCAAAAATCCAGGTAGATATTGCAAGCAAATGTTGCCAGATGGCGAAAAATGACCGAATTCTGGCTGATGAGCGGCCTTTTCAGCATTTCTTGGCCATCTTAGCCCATTTCATGCCAATAATTATTGCAAGCAAATGTTGCCAGATGGCGAAAAATGACCGAATTCTGGCTGATGAGCGGCCTTTTCAGCATTTCTTGGCCATCTTAGCCCATTTCATGCCAATATATAGCCGGATTTTTGAAAACGGTACCGCTCGGTTGAGGTGTCCGAGCGGTGTGTCGCGAGCACTTTTTTGTCGTTCAGAAACTATCTCCAAAGTAGGCAATATAAAAATTATGAGTGCCAGCAGTCCTTTTTTCTTCTCCCCTCTCTCCCCTCCCTTCTCTTTTCTCTCCCGTGTGGTTTCTAGGCTCATGGGAGTCCAAAAAACCCAGTTTCGGTGTCGTTCCGGTCAAAATGGGCAAATCTTCAGGAGCCACCTTTTCAAAAATCCAGGTAGATATTGCAAGCAAATGTTGCCAGATGGCGAAAAATGACCGAATTCTGGCTGATGAGCGGCCTTTTCAGCATTTCTTGGCCATCTTAGCCCATTTCATGCCAATAATTGCAAGCAAATGTTACCAGATGGCGAAAAATGACCGAATTCTGGCTGATGAGCGGCCTTTTCAGCATTTCTTGGCCATCTTAGCCCATTTCATGCCAATAATTATTGCAAGCAAATGTTGCCAGATGGCGAAAAATGACCGAATTCTGGCTGATGAGCGGCCTTTTCAGCATTTCTTGGCCATCTTAGCCCATTTCATGCCAATATATAGCCGGATTTTTGAAAACGGTACCGCTCGGTTGAGGTGTCCGAGCGGTGTGTCGCGAGCACTTTTTTGTCGTTCAGAAACTATCTCCAAAGTAGGCAATATAAAAATTATGAGTGCCAGCAGTCCTTTTTTCTTCTCCCCTCTCTCCCCTCCCTTCTCTTTTCTCTCCCGTGTGGTTTCTAGGCTCATGGGAGTCCAAAAAACCCAGTTTCGGTGTCGTTCCGGTCAAAATGGGCAAATCTTCAGGAGCCACCTTTTCAAAAATCCAGGTAGATATTGCAAGCAAATGTTGCCAGATGGCGAAAAATGACCAAATTCTGGCTGATGAGCGGCCTTTTCAGCATTTCTTGGCCATCTTAGCCCATTTCATGCCAATATATAGCCGGATTTTTGAAAACGGTACCGCTCGGTTGAGGTGTCCGAGCGGTGTGTCGCGAGCACTTTTTTGTCGTTCAGAAACTATCTCCAAAGTAGGCAATATAAAAATTATGAGTGCCAGCAGTCCTTTTTTTCTTCTCCCCTCTCTCCCCTCCCTTCTCTTTTCTCTCCCGTGTGGTTTCTAGGCTCATGGGAGTCCAAAAAACCCAGTTTCGGTGTCGTTCCGGTCAAAATGGGCAAATCTTCAGGAGCCACCTTTTCAAAAATCCAGGTAGATATTGCAAGCAAATGTTGCCAGATGGCGAAAAATGACCGAATTCTGGCTGATGAGCGGCCTTTTCAGCATTTCTTGGCCATCTTAGCCCATTTCATGCCAATAATTATTGCAAGCAAATGTTGCCAGATGGCGAAAAATGACCGAATTCTGGCTGATGAGCGGCCTTTTCAGCATTTCTTGGCCATCTTAGCCCATTTCATGCCAATAATTGCAAGCAAATGTTACCAGATGGCGAAAAATGACCGAATTCTGGCTGATGAGCGGCCTTTTCAGCATTTCTTGGCCATCTTAGCCCATTTCATGCCAATAATTATTGCAAGCAAATGTTGCCAGATGGCGAAAAATGACCGAATTCTGGCTGATGAGCGGCCTTTTCAGCATTTCTTGGCCATCTTAGCCCATTTCATGCCAATATATAGCCGGATTTTTGAAAACGGTACCGCTCGGTTGAGGTGTCCGAGCGGTGTGTCGCGAGCACTTTTTTGTCGTTCAGAAACTATCTCCAAAGTAGGCAATATAAAAATTATGAGTGCCAGCAGTCCTTTTTTCTTCTCCCCTCTCTCCCCTCCCTTCTCTTTTCTCTCCCGTGTGGTTTCTAGGCTCATGGGAGTCCAAAAAACCCAGTTTCGGTGTCGTTCCGGTCAAAATGGGCAAATCTTCAGGAGCCACCTTTTCAAAAATCCAGGTAGATATTGCAAGCAAATGTTGCCAGATGGCGAAAAATGACCAAATTCTGGCTGATGAGCGGCCTTTTCAGCATTTCTTGGCCATCTTAGCCCATTTCATGCCAATATATAGCCGGATTTTTGAAAACGGTACCGCTCGGTTGAGGTGTCCGAGCGGTGTGTCGCGAGCACTTTTTTGTCGTTCAGAAACTATCTCCAAAGTAGGCAATATAAAAATTATGAGTGCCAGCAGTCCTTTTTTTCTTCTCCCCTCTCTCCCCTCCCTTCTCTTTTCTCTCCCGTGTGGTTTCTAGGCTCATGGGAGTCCAAAAAACCCAGTTTCGGTGTCGTTCCGGTCAAAATGGGCAAATCTTCAGGAGCCACCTTTTCAAAAATCCAGGTAGATATTGCAAGCAAATGTTGCCAGATGGCGAAAAATGACCGAATTCTGGCTGATGAGCGGCCTTTTCAGCATTTCTTGGCCATCTTAGCCCATTTCATGCCAATAATTATTGCAAGCAAATGTTGCCAGATGGCGAAAAATGACCGAATTCTGGCTGATGAGCGGCCTTTTCAGCATTTCTTGGCCATCTTAGCCCATTTCATGCCAATATATAGCCGGATTTTTGAAAACGGTACCGCTCGGTTGAGGTGTCCGAGCGGTGTGTCGCGAGCACTTTTTTGTCGTTCAGAAACTATCTCCAAAGTAGGCAATATAAAAATTATGAGGGCCAGCAGTCCTTTTTTCTTCTCCCCTCTCTCCCCTCCCTTCTCTTTTCTCTCCCGTGTGGTTTCTAGGCTCATGGGAGTCCAAAAAACCCAGTTTCGGTGTCGTTCCGGTCAAAATGGGCAAATCTTCAGGAGCCACCTTTTCAAAAATCCAGGTAGATATTGCAAGCAAATGTTGCCAGATGGCGAAAAATGACCGAATTCTGGCTGATGAGCGGCCTTTTCAGCATTTCTTGGCCATCTTAGCCCATTTCATGCCAATAATTATTGCAAGCAAATGTTGCCAGATGGCGAAAAATGACCGAATTCTGGCTGATGAGCGGCCTTTTCAGCATTTCTTGGCCATCTTAGCCCATTTCATGCCAATATATAGCCGGATTTTTGAAAACGGTACCGCTCGGTTGAGGTGTCCGAGCGGTGTGTCGCGAGCACTTTTTTGTCGTTCAGAAACTATCTCCAAAGTAGGCAATATAAAAATTATGAGTGCCAGCAGTCCTTTTTTCTTCTCCCCTCTCTCCCCTCCCTTCTCTTTTCTCTCCCGTGTGGTTTCTAGGCTCATGGGAGTCCAAAAAACCCAGTTTCGGTGTCGTTCCGGTCAAAATGGGCAAATCTTCAGGGGCCACCTTTTCAAAAATCCAGGTAGATATTGCAAGCAAATGTTGCCAGATGGCGAAAAATGACCGAATTCTGGCTGATGAGCGGCCTTTTCAGCATTTCTTGGCCATCTTAGCCCATTTCATGCCAATAATTATTGCAAGCAAATGTTGCCAGATGGCGAAAAATGACCGAATTCTGGCTGATGAGCGGCCTTTTCAGCATTTCTTGGCCATCTTAGCCCATTTCATGCCAATATATAGCCGGATTTTTGAAAACGGTACCGCTCGGTTGAGGTGTCCGAGCGGTGTGTCGCGAGCACTTTTTTGTCGTTCAGAAACTATCTCCAAAGTAGGCAATATAAAAATTATGAGTGCCAGCAGTCCTTTTTTCTTCTCCCCTCTCTCCCCTCCCTTCTCTTTTCTCTCCCGTGTGGTTTCTAGGCTCATGGGAGTCCAAAAAACCCAGTTTCGGTGTCGTTCCGGTCAAAATGGGCAAATCTTCAGGAGCCACCTTTTCAAAAATCCAGGTAGATATTGCAAGCAAATGTTGCCAGATGGCGAAAAATGACCGAATTCTGGCTGATGAGCGGCCTTTTCAGCATTTCTTGGCCATCTTAGCCCATTTCATGCCAATAATTGCAAGCAAATGTTGCCAGATGGCGAAAAATGACCGAATTCTGGCTGATGAGCGGCCTTTTCAGCATTTCTTGGCCATCTTAGCCCATTTCATGCCAATAATTATTGCAAGCAAATGTTGCCAGATGGCGAAAAATGACCGAATTCTGGCTGATGAGCGGCCTTTTCAGCATTTCTTGGCCATCTTAGCCCATTTCATGCCAATATATAGCCGGATTTTTGAAAACGGTACCGCTCGGTTGAGGTGTCCGAGCGGTGTGTCGCGAGCACTTTTTTGTCGTTCAGAAACTATCTCCAAAGTAGGCAATATAAAAATTATGAGTGCCAGCAGTCCTTTTTTCTTCTCCCCTCTCTCCCCTCCCTTCTCTTTTCTCTCCCGTGTGGTTTCTAGGCTCATGGGAGTCCAAAAAACCCAGTTTCGGTGTCGTTCCGGTCAAAATGGGCAAATCTTCAGGGGCCACCTTTTCAAAAATCCAGGTAGATATTGCAAGCAAATGTTGCCAGATGGCGAAAAATGACCGAATTCTGGCTGATGAGCGGCCTTTTCAGCATTTCTTGGCCATCTTAGCCCATTTCATGCCAATAATTATTGCAAGCAAATGTTGCCAGATGGCGAAAAATGACCGAATTCTGGCTGATGAGCGGCCTTTTCAGCATTTCTTGGCCATCTTAGCCCATTTCATGCCAATATATAGCCGGATTTTTGAAAACGGTACCGCTCGGTTGAGGTGTCCGAGCGGTGTGTCGCGAGCACTTTTTTGTCGTTCAGAAACTATCTCCAAAGTAGGCAATATAAAAATTATGAGTGCCAGCAGTCCTTTTTTCTTCTCCCCTCTCTCCCCTCCCTTCTCTTTTCTCTCCCGTGTGGTTTCTAGGCTCATGGGAGTCCAAAAAACCCAGTTTCGGTGTCGTTCCGGTCAAAATGGGCAAATCTTCAGGAGCCACCTTTTCAAAAATCCAGGTAGATATTGCAAGCAAATGTTGCCAGATGGCGAAAAATGACCGAATTCTGGCTGATGAGCGGCCTTTTCAGCATTTCTTGGCCATCTTAGCCCATTTCATGCCAATAATTGCAAGCAAATGTTGCCAGATGGCGAAAAATGACCGAATTCTGGCTGATGAGCGGCCTTTTCAGCATTTCTTGGCCATCTTAGCCCATTTCATGCCAATAATTGCAAGCAAATGTTGCCAGATGGCGAAAAATGACCGAATTCTGGCTGATGAGCGGCCTTTTCAGCATTTCTTGGCCATCTTAGCCCATTTCATGCCAATATATAGCCGGATTTTTGAAAACGGTACCGCTCGGTTGAGGTGTCCGAGCGGTGTGTCGCGAGCACTTTTTTGTCGTTCAGAAACTATCTCCAAAGTAGGCAATATAAAAATTATGAGTGCCAGCAGTCCTTTTTTCTTCTCCCCTCTCTCCCCTCCCTTCTCTTTTCTCTCCCGTGTGGTTTCTAGGCTCATGGGAGTCCAAAAAACCCAGTTTCGGTGTCGTTCCGGTCAAAATGGGCAAATCTTCAGGAGCCACCTTTTCAAAAATCCAGGTAGATATTGCAAGCAAATGTTGCCAGATGGCGAAAAATGACCGAATTCTGGCTGATGAGCGGCCTTTTCAGCATTTCTTGGCCATCTTAGCCCATTTCATGCCAATATATAGCCGGATTTTTGAAAACGGTACCGCTCGGTTGAGGTGTCCGAGCGGTGTGTCGCGAGCACTTTTTTGTCGTTCAGAAACTATCTCCAAAGTAGGCAATATAAAAATTATGAGTGCCAGCAGTCCTTTTTTTCTTCTCCCCTCTCTCCCCTCCCTTCTCTTTTCTCTCCCGTGTGGTTTCTAGGCTCATGGGAGTCCAAAAAACCCAGTTTCGGTGTCGTTCCGGTCAAAATGGGCAAATCTTCAGGAGCCACCTTTTCAAAAATCCAGGTAGATATTGCAAGCAAATGTTGCCAGATGGCGAAAAATGACCGAATTCTGGCTGATGAGCGGCCTTTTCAGCATTTCTTGGCCATCTTAGCCCATTTCATGCCAATAATTATTGCAAGCAAATGTTGCCAGATGGCGAAAAATGACCGAATTCTGGCTGATGAGCGGCCTTTTCAGCATTTCTTGGCCATCTTAGCCCATTTCATGCCAATATATAGCCGGATTTTTGAAAACGGTACCGCTCGGTTGAGGTGTCCGAGCGGTGTGTCGCGAGCACTTTTTTGTCGTTCAGAAACTATCTCCAAAGTAGGCAATATAAAAATTATGAGTGCCAGCAGTCCTTTTTTCTTCTCCCCTCTCTCCCCTCCCTTCTCTTTTCTCTCTCGTGTGGTTTCTAGGCTCATGGGAGTCCAAAAAACCCAGTTTCGGTGTCGTTCCGGTCAAAATGGGCAAATCTTCAGGAGCCACCTTTTCAAAAATCCAGGTAGATATTGCAAGCAAATGTTGCCAGATGGCGAAAAATGACCGAATTCTGGCTGATGAGCGGCCTTTTCAGCATTTCTTGGCCATCTTAGCCCATTTCATGCCAATAATTATTGCAAGCAAATGTTGCCAGATGGCGAAAAATGACCGAATTCTGGCTGATGAGCGGCCTTTTCAGCATTTCTTGGCCATCTTAGCCCATTTCATGCCAATATATAGCCGGATTTTTGAAAACGGTACCGCTCGGTTGAGGTGTCCGAGCGGTGTGTCGCGAGCACTTTTTTGTCGTTCAGAAACTATCTCCAAAGTAGGCAATATAAAAATTATGAGTGCCAGCAGTCCTTTTTTCTTCTCCCCTCTCTCCCCTCCCTTCTCTTTTCTCTCTCGTGTGGTTTCTAGGCTCATGGGAGTCCAAAAAACCCAGTTTCGGTGTCGTTCCGGTCAAAATGGGCAAATCTTCAGGAGCCACCTTTTCAAAAATCCAGGTAGATATTGCAAGCAAATGTTGCCAGATGGCGAAAAATGACCAAATTCTGGCTGATGAGCGGCCTTTTCAGCATTTCTTGGCCATCTTAGCCCATTTCATGCCAATATATAGCCGGATTTTTGAAAACGGTACCGCTCGGTTGAGGTGTCCGAGCGGTGTGTCGCGAGCACTTTTTTGTCGTTCAGAAACTATCTCCAAAGTAGGCAATATAAAAATTATGAGTGCCAGCAGTCCTTTTTTTCTTCTCCCCTCTCTCCCCTCCCTTCTCTTTTCTCTCCCGTGTGGTTTCTAGGCTCATGGGAGTCCAAAAAACCCAGTTTCGGTGTCGTTCCGGTCAAAATGGGCAAATCTTCAGGAGCCACCTTTTCAAAAATCCAGGTAGATATTGCAAGCAAATGTTGCCAGATGGCGAAAAATGACCGAATTCTGGCTGATGAGCGGCCTTTTCAGCATTTCTTGGCCATCTTAGCCCATTTCATGCCAATATATAGCCGGATTTTTGAAAACGGTACCGCTCGGTTGAGGTGTCCGAGCGGTGTGTCGCGAGCACTTTTTTGTCGTTCAGAAACTATCTCCAAAGTAGGCAATATAAAAATTATGAGGGCCAGCAGTCCTTTTTTCTTCTCCCCTCTCTCCCCTCCCTTCTCTTTTCTCTCCCGTGTGGTTTCTAGGCTCATGGGAGTCCAAAAAACCCAGTTTCGGTGTCGTTCCGGTCAAAATGGGCAAATCTTCAGGAGCCACCTTTTCAAAAATCCAGGTAGATATTGCAAGCAAATGTTGCCAGATGGCGAAAAATGACCGAATTCTGGCTGATGAGCGGCCTTTTCAGCATTTCTTGGCCATCTTAGCCCATTTCATGCCAATAATTGCAAGCAAATGTTGCCAGATGGCGAAAAATGACCGAATTCTGGCTGATGAGCGGCCTTTTCAGCATTTCTTGGCCATCTTAGCCCATTTCATGCCAATAATTATTGCAAGCAAATGTTGCCAGATGGCGAAAAATGACCGAATTCTGGCTGATGAGCGGCCTTTTCAGCATTTCTTGGCCATCTTAGCCCATTTCATGCCAATATATAGCCGGATTTTTGAAAACGGTACCGCTCGGTTGAGGTGTCCGAGCGGTGTGTCGCGAGCACTTTTTTGTCGTTCAGAAACTATCTCCAAAGTAGGCAATATAAAAATTATGAGTGCCAGCAGTCCTTTTTTTCTTCTCCCCTCTCTCCCCTCCCTTCTCTTTTCTCTCCCGTGTGGTTTCTAGGCTCATGGGAGTCCAAAAAACCCAGTTTCGGTGTCGTTCCGGTCAAAATGGGCAAATCTTCAGGAGCCACCTTTTCAAAAATCCAGGTAGATATTGCAAGCAAATGTTGCCAGATGGCGAAAAATGACCGAATTCTGGCTGATGAGCGGCCTTTTCAGCATTTCTTGGCCATCTTAGCCCATTTCATGCCAATAATTGCAAGCAAATGTTGCCAGATGGCGAAAAATGACCGAATTCTGGCTGATGAGCGGCCTTTTCAGCATTTCTTGGCCATCTTAGCCCATTTCATGCCAATAATTATTGCAAGCAAATGTTGCCAGATGGCGAAAAATGACCGAATTCTGGCTGATGAGCGGCCTTTTCAGCATTTCTTGGCCATCTTAGCCCATTTCATGCCAATATATAGCCGGATTTTTGAAAACGGTACCGCTCGGTTGAGGTGTCCGAGCGGTGTGTCGCGAGCACTTTTTTGTCGTTCAGAAACTATCTCCAAAGTAGGCAATATAAAAATTATGAGTGCCAGCAGTCCTTTTTTTCTTCTCCCCTCTCTCCCCTCCCTTCTCTTTTCTCTCCCGTGTGGTTTCTAGGCTCATGGGAGTCCAAAAAACCCAGTTTCGGTGTCGTTCCGGTCAAAATGGGCAAATCTTCAGGAGCCACCTTTTCAAAAATCCAGGTAGATATTGCAAGCAAATGTTGCCAGATGGCGAAAAATGACCGAATTCTGGCTGATGAGCGGCCTTTTCAGCATTTCTTGGCCATCTTAGCCCATTTCATGCCAATATATAGCCGGATTTTTGAAAACGGTACCGCTCGGTTGAGGTGTCCGAGCGGTGTGTCGCGAGCACTTTTTTGTCGTTCAGAAACTATCTCCAAAGTAGGCAATATAAAAATTATGAGTGCCAGCAGTCCTTTTTTTCTTCTCCCCTCTCTCCCCTCCCTTCTCTTTTCTCTCCCGTGTGGTTTCTAGGCTCATGGGAGTCCAAAAAACCCAGTTTCGGTGTCGTTCCGGTCAAAATGGGCAAATCTTCAGGAGCCACCTTTTCAAAAATCCAGGTAGATATTGCAAGCAAATGTTGCCAGATGGCGAAAAATGACCGAATTCTGGCTGATGAGCGGCCTTTTCAGCATTTCTTGGCCATCTTAGCCCATTTCATGCCAATAATTATTGCAAGCAAATGTTGCCAGATGGCGAAAAATGACCGAATTCTGGCTGATGAGCGGCCTTTTCAGCATTTCTTGGCCATCTTAGCCCATTTCATGCCAATATATAGCCGGATTTTTGAAAACGGTACCGCTCGGTTGAGGTGTCCGAGCGGTGTGTCGCGAGCACTTTTTTGTCGTTCAGAAACTATCTCCAAAGTAGGCAATATAAAAATTATGAGTGCCAGCAGTCCTTTTTTCTTCTCCCCTCTCTCCCCTCCCTTCTCTTTTCTCTCCCGTGTGGTTTCTAGGCTCATGGGAGTCCAAAAAACCCAGTTTCGGTGTCGTTCCGGTCAAAATGGGCAAATCTTCAGGAGCCACCTTTTCAAAAATCCAGGTAGATATTGCAAGCAAATGTTGCCAGATGGCGAAAAATGACCGAATTCTGGCTGATGAGCGGCCTTTTCAGCATTTCTTGGCCATCTTAGCCCATTTCATGCCAATAATTGCAAGCAAATGTTACCAGATGGCGAAAAATGACCGAATTCTGGCTGATGAGCGGCCTTTTCAGCATTTCTTGGCCATCTTAGCCCATTTCATGCCAATAATTATTGCAAGCAAATGTTGCCAGATGGCGAAAAATGACCGAATTCTGGCTGATGAGCGGCCTTTTCAGCATTTCTTGGCCATCTTAGCCCATTTCATGCCAATATATAGCCGGATTTTTGAAAACGGTACCGCTCGGTTGAGGTGTCCGAGCGGTGTGTCGCGAGCACTTTTTTGTCGTTCAGAAACTATCTCCAAAGTAGGCAATATAAAAATTATGAGTGCCAGCAGTCCTTTTTTCTTCTCCCCTCTCTCCCCTCCCTTCTCTTTTCTCTCCCGTGTGGTTTCTAGGCTCATGGGAGTCCAAAAAACCCAGTTTCGGTGTCGTTCCGGTCAAAATGGGCAAATCTTCAGGAGCCACCTTTTCAAAAATCCAGGTAGATATTGCAAGCAAATGTTGCCAGATGGCGAAAAATGACCAAATTCTGGCTGATGAGCGGCCTTTTCAGCATTTCTTGGCCATCTTAGCCCATTTCATGCCAATATATAGCCGGATTTTTGAAAACGGTACCGCTCGGTTGAGGTGTCCGAGCGGTGTGTCGCGAGCACTTTTTTGTCGTTCAGAAACTATCTCCAAAGTAGGCAATATAAAAATTATGAGTGCCAGCAGTCCTTTTTTTCTTCTCCCCTCTCTCCCCTCCCTTCTCTTTTCTCTCCCGTGTGGTTTCTAGGCTCATGGGAGTCCAAAAAACCCAGTTTCGGTGTCGTTCCGGTCAAAATGGGCAAATCTTCAGGAGCCACCTTTTCAAAAATCCAGGTAGATATTGCAAGCAAATGTTGCCAGATGGCGAAAAATGACCGAATTCTGGCTGATGAGCGGCCTTTTCAGCATTTCTTGGCCATCTTAGCCCATTTCATGCCAATAATTATTGCAAGCAAATGTTGCCAGATGGCGAAAAATGACCGAATTCTGGCTGATGAGCGGCCTTTTCAGCATTTCTTGGCCATCTTAGCCCATTTCATGCCAATAATTGCAAGCAAATGTTACCAGATGGCGAAAAATGACCGAATTCTGGCTGATGAGCGGCCTTTTCAGCATTTCTTGGCCATCTTAGCCCATTTCATGCCAATAATTATTGCAAGCAAATGTTGCCAGATGGCGAAAAATGACCGAATTCTGGCTGATGAGCGGCCTTTTCAGCATTTCTTGGCCATCTTAGCCCATTTCATGCCAATATATAGCCGGATTTTTGAAAACGGTACCGCTCGGTTGAGGTGTCCGAGCGGTGTGTCGCGAGCACTTTTTTGTCGTTCAGAAACTATCTCCAAAGTAGGCAATATAAAAATTATGAGTGCCAGCAGTCCTTTTTTCTTCTCCCCTCTCTCCCCTCCCTTCTCTTTTCTCTCCCGTGTGGTTTCTAGGCTCATGGGAGTCCAAAAAACCCAGTTTCGGTGTCGTTCCGGTCAAAATGGGCAAATCTTCAGGAGCCACCTTTTCAAAAATCCAGGTAGATATTGCAAGCAAATGTTGCCAGATGGCGAAAAATGACCAAATTCTGGCTGATGAGCGGCCTTTTCAGCATTTCTTGGCCATCTTAGCCCATTTCATGCCAATATATAGCCGGATTTTTGAAAACGGTACCGCTCGGTTGAGGTGTCCGAGCGGTGTGTCGCGAGCACTTTTTTGTCGTTCAGAAACTATCTCCAAAGTAGGCAATATAAAAATTATGAGTGCCAGCAGTCCTTTTTTTCTTCTCCCCTCTCTCCCCTCCCTTCTCTTTTCTCTCCCGTGTGGTTTCTAGGCTCATGGGAGTCCAAAAAACCCAGTTTCGGTGTCGTTCCGGTCAAAATGGGCAAATCTTCAGGAGCCACCTTTTCAAAAATCCAGGTAGATATTGCAAGCAAATGTTGCCAGATGGCGAAAAATGACCGAATTCTGGCTGATGAGCGGCCTTTTCAGCATTTCTTGGCCATCTTAGCCCATTTCATGCCAATAATTATTGCAAGCAAATGTTGCCAGATGGCGAAAAATGACCGAATTCTGGCTGATGAGCGGCCTTTTCAGCATTTCTTGGCCATCTTAGCCCATTTCATGCCAATATATAGCCGGATTTTTGAAAACGGTACCGCTCGGTTGAGGTGTCCGAGCGGTGTGTCGCGAGCACTTTTTTGTCGTTCAGAAACTATCTCCAAAGTAGGCAATATAAAAATTATGAGGGCCAGCAGTCCTTTTTTCTTCTCCCCTCTCTCCCCTCCCTTCTCTTTTCTCTCCCGTGTGGTTTCTAGGCTCATGGGAGTCCAAAAAACCCAGTTTCGGTGTCGTTCCGGTCAAAATGGGCAAATCTTCAGGAGCCACCTTTTCAAAAATCCAGGTAGATATTGCAAGCAAATGTTGCCAGATGGCGAAAAATGACCGAATTCTGGCTGATGAGCGGCCTTTTCAGCATTTCTTGGCCATCTTAGCCCATTTCATGCCAATAATTATTGCAAGCAAATGTTGCCAGATGGCGAAAAATGACCGAATTCTGGCTGATGAGCGGCCTTTTCAGCATTTCTTGGCCATCTTAGCCCATTTCATGCCAATATATAGCCGGATTTTTGAAAACGGTACCGCTCGGTTGAGGTGTCCGAGCGGTGTGTCGCGAGCACTTTTTTGTCGTTCAGAAACTATCTCCAAAGTAGGCAATATAAAAATTATGAGTGCCAGCAGTCCTTTTTTCTTCTCCCCTCTCTCCCCTCCCTTCTCTTTTCTCTCCCGTGTGGTTTCTAGGCTCATGGGAGTCCAAAAAACCCAGTTTCGGTGTCGTTCCGGTCAAAATGGGCAAATCTTCAGGGGCCACCTTTTCAAAAATCCAGGTAGATATTGCAAGCAAATGTTGCCAGATGGCGAAAAATGACCGAATTCTGGCTGATGAGCGGCCTTTTCAGCATTTCTTGGCCATCTTAGCCCATTTCATGCCAATAATTATTGCAAGCAAATGTTGCCAGATGGCGAAAAATGACCGAATTCTGGCTGATGAGCGGCCTTTTCAGCATTTCTTGGCCATCTTAGCCCATTTCATGCCAATATATAGCCGGATTTTTGAAAACGGTACCGCTCGGTTGAGGTGTCCGAGCGGTGTGTCGCGAGCACTTTTTTGTCGTTCAGAAACTATCTCCAAAGTAGGCAATATAAAAATTATGAGTGCCAGCAGTCCTTTTTTCTTCTCCCCTCTCTCCCCTCCCTTCTCTTTTCTCTCCCGTGTGGTTTCTAGGCTCATGGGAGTCCAAAAAACCCAGTTTCGGTGTCGTTCCGGTCAAAATGGGCAAATCTTCAGGAGCCACCTTTTCAAAAATCCAGGTAGATATTGCAAGCAAATGTTGCCAGATGGCGAAAAATGACCGAATTCTGGCTGATGAGCGGCCTTTTCAGCATTTCTTGGCCATCTTAGCCCATTTCATGCCAATAATTGCAAGCAAATGTTGCCAGATGGCGAAAAATGACCGAATTCTGGCTGATGAGCGGCCTTTTCAGCATTTCTTGGCCATCTTAGCCCATTTCATGCCAATAATTATTGCAAGCAAATGTTGCCAGATGGCGAAAAATGACCGAATTCTGGCTGATGAGCGGCCTTTTCAGCATTTCTTGGCCATCTTAGCCCATTTCATGCCAATATATAGCCGGATTTTTGAAAACGGTACCGCTCGGTTGAGGTGTCCGAGCGGTGTGTCGCGAGCACTTTTTTGTCGTTCAGAAACTATCTCCAAAGTAGGCAATATAAAAATTATGAGTGCCAGCAGTCCTTTTTTCTTCTCCCCTCTCTCCCCTCCCTTCTCTTTTCTCTCCCGTGTGGTTTCTAGGCTCATGGGAGTCCAAAAAACCCAGTTTCGGTGTCGTTCCGGTCAAAATGGGCAAATCTTCAGGGGCCACCTTTTCAAAAATCCAGGTAGATATTGCAAGCAAATGTTGCCAGATGGCGAAAAATGACCGAATTCTGGCTGATGAGCGGCCTTTTCAGCATTTCTTGGCCATCTTAGCCCATTTCATGCCAATAATTATTGCAAGCAAATGTTGCCAGATGGCGAAAAATGACCGAATTCTGGCTGATGAGCGGCCTTTTCAGCATTTCTTGGCCATCTTAGCCCATTTCATGCCAATATATAGCCGGATTTTTGAAAACGGTACCGCTCGGTTGAGGTGTCCGAGCGGTGTGTCGCGAGCACTTTTTTGTCGTTCAGAAACTATCTCCAAAGTAGGCAATATAAAAATTATGAGTGCCAGCAGTCCTTTTTTCTTCTCCCCTCTCTCCCCTCCCTTCTCTTTTCTCTCCCGTGTGGTTTCTAGGCTCATGGGAGTCCAAAAAACCCAGTTTCGGTGTCGTTCCGGTCAAAATGGGCAAATCTTCAGGAGCCACCTTTTCAAAAATCCAGGTAGATATTGCAAGCAAATGTTGCCAGATGGCGAAAAATGACCGAATTCTGGCTGATGAGCGGCCTTTTCAGCATTTCTTGGCCATCTTAGCCCATTTCATGCCAATAATTGCAAGCAAATGTTGCCAGATGGCGAAAAATGACCGAATTCTGGCTGATGAGCGGCCTTTTCAGCATTTCTTGGCCATCTTAGCCCATTTCATGCCAATAATTGCAAGCAAATGTTGCCAGATGGCGAAAAATGACCGAATTCTGGCTGATGAGCGGCCTTTTCAGCATTTCTTGGCCATCTTAGCCCATTTCATGCCAATATATAGCCGGATTTTTGAAAACGGTACCGCTCGGTTGAGGTGTCCGAGCGGTGTGTCGCGAGCACTTTTTTGTCGTTCAGAAACTATCTCCAAAGTAGGCAATATAAAAATTATGAGTGCCAGCAGTCCTTTTTTCTTCTCCCCTCTCTCCCCTCCCTTCTCTTTTCTCTCCCGTGTGGTTTCTAGGCTCATGGGAGTCCAAAAAACCCAGTTTCGGTGTCGTTCCGGTCAAAATGGGCAAATCTTCAGGAGCCACCTTTTCAAAAATCCAGGTAGATATTGCAAGCAAATGTTGCCAGATGGCGAAAAATGACCGAATTCTGGCTGATGAGCGGCCTTTTCAGCATTTCTTGGCCATCTTAGCCCATTTCATGCCAATATATAGCCGGATTTTTGAAAACGGTACCGCTCGGTTGAGGTGTCCGAGCGGTGTGTCGCGAGCACTTTTTTGTCGTTCAGAAACTATCTCCAAAGTAGGCAATATAAAAATTATGAGTGCCAGCAGTCCTTTTTTTCTTCTCCCCTCTCTCCCCTCCCTTCTCTTTTCTCTCCCGTGTGGTTTCTAGGCTCATGGGAGTCCAAAAAACCCAGTTTCGGTGTCGTTCCGGTCAAAATGGGCAAATCTTCAGGAGCCACCTTTTCAAAAATCCAGGTAGATATTGCAAGCAAATGTTGCCAGATGGCGAAAAATGACCGAATTCTGGCTGATGAGCGGCCTTTTCAGCATTTCTTGGCCATCTTAGCCCATTTCATGCCAATAATTATTGCAAGCAAATGTTGCCAGATGGCGAAAAATGACCGAATTCTGGCTGATGAGCGGCCTTTTCAGCATTTCTTGGCCATCTTAGCCCATTTCATGCCAATATATAGCCGGATTTTTGAAAACGGTACCGCTCGGTTGAGGTGTCCGAGCGGTGTGTCGCGAGCACTTTTTTGTCGTTCAGAAACTATCTCCAAAGTAGGCAATATAAAAATTATGAGTGCCAGCAGTCCTTTTTTCTTCTCCCCTCTCTCCCCTCCCTTCTCTTTTCTCTCTCGTGTGGTTTCTAGGCTCATGGGAGTCCAAAAAACCCAGTTTCGGTGTCGTTCCGGTCAAAATGGGCAAATCTTCAGGAGCCACCTTTTCAAAAATCCAGGTAGATATTGCAAGCAAATGTTGCCAGATGGCGAAAAATGACCGAATTCTGGCTGATGAGCGGCCTTTTCAGCATTTCTTGGCCATCTTAGCCCATTTCATGCCAATAATTATTGCAAGCAAATGTTGCCAGATGGCGAAAAATGACCGAATTCTGGCTGATGAGCGGCCTTTTCAGCATTTCTTGGCCATCTTAGCCCATTTCATGCCAATATATAGCCGGATTTTTGAAAACGGTACCGCTCGGTTGAGGTGTCCGAGCGGTGTGTCGCGAGCACTTTTTTGTCGTTCAGAAACTATCTCCAAAGTAGGCAATATAAAAATTATGAGTGCCAGCAGTCCTTTTTTCTTCTCCCCTCTCTCCCCTCCCTTCTCTTTTCTCTCTCGTGTGGTTTCTAGGCTCATGGGAGTCCAAAAAACCCAGTTTCGGTGTCGTTCCGGTCAAAATGGGCAAATCTTCAGGAGCCACCTTTTCAAAAATCCAGGTAGATATTGCAAGCAAATGTTGCCAGATGGCGAAAAATGACCAAATTCTGGCTGATGAGCGGCCTTTTCAGCATTTCTTGGCCATCTTAGCCCATTTCATGCCAATATATAGCCGGATTTTTGAAAACGGTACCGCTCGGTTGAGGTGTCCGAGCGGTGTGTCGCGAGCACTTTTTTGTCGTTCAGAAACTATCTCCAAAGTAGGCAATATAAAAATTATGAGTGCCAGCAGTCCTTTTTTTCTTCTCCCCTCTCTCCCCTCCCTTCTCTTTTCTCTCCCGTGTGGTTTCTAGGCTCATGGGAGTCCAAAAAACCCAGTTTCGGTGTCGTTCCGGTCAAAATGGGCAAATCTTCAGGAGCCACCTTTTCAAAAATCCAGGTAGATATTGCAAGCAAATGTTGCCAGATGGCGAAAAATGACCGAATTCTGGCTGATGAGCGGCCTTTTCAGCATTTCTTGGCCATCTTAGCCCATTTCATGCCAATAATTATTGCAAGCAAATGTTGCCAGATGGCGAAAAATGACCGAATTCTGGCTGATGAGCGGCCTTTTCAGCATTTCTTGGCCATCTTAGCCCATTTCATGCCAATATATAGCCGGATTTTTGAAAACGGTACCGCTCGGTTGAGGTGTCCGAGCGGTGTGTCGCGAGCACTTTTTTGTCGTTCAGAAACTATCTCCAAAGTAGGCAATATAAAAATTATGAGTGCCAGCAGTCCTTTTTTCTTCTCCCCTCTCTCCCCTCCCTTCTCTTTTCTCTCTCGTGTGGTTTCTAGGCTCATGGGAGTCCAAAAAACCCAGTTTCGGTGTCGTTCCGGTCAAAATGGGCAAATCTTCAGGAGCCACCTTTTCAAAAATCCAGGTAGATATTGCAAGCAAATGTTGCCAGATGGCGAAAAATGACCGAATTCTGGCTGATGAGCGGCCTTTTCAGCATTTCTTGGCCATCTTAGCCCATTTCATGCCAATATATAGCCGGATTTTTGAAAACGGTACCGCTCGGTTGAGGTGTCCGAGCGGTGTGTCGCGAGCACTTTTTTGTCGTTCAGAAACTATCTCCAAAGTAGGCAATATAAAAATTATGAGTGCCAGCAGTCCTTTTTTTCTTCTCCCCTCTCTCCCCTCCCTTCTCTTTTCTCTCCCGTGTGGTTTCTAGGCTCATGGGAGTCCAAAAAACCCAGTTTCGGTGTCGTTCCGGTCAAAATGGGCAAATCTTCAGGAGCCACCTTTTCAAAAATCCAGGTAGATATTGCAAGCAAATGTTGCCAGATGGCGAAAAATGACCGAATTCTGGCTGATGAGCGGCCTTTTCAGCATTTCTTGGCCATCTTAGCCCATTTCATGCCAATAATTATTGCAAGCAAATGTTGCCAGATGGCGAAAAATGACCGAATTCTGGCTGATGAGCGGCCTTTTCAGCATTTCTTGGCCATCTTAGCCCATTTCATGCCAATATATAGCCGGATTTTTGAAAACGGTACCGCTCGGTTGAGGTGTCCGAGCGGTGTGTCGCGAGCACTTTTTTGTCGTTCAGAAACTATCTCCAAAGTAGGCAATATAAAAATTATGAGTGCCAGCAGTCCTTTTTTCTTCTCCCCTCTCTCCCCTCCCTTCTCTTTTCTCTCTCGTGTGGTTTCTAGGCTCATGGGAGTCCAAAAAACCCAGTTTCGGTGTCGTTCCGGTCAAAATGGGCAAATCTTCAGGAGCCACCTTTTCAAAAATCCAGGTAGATATTGCAAGCAAATGTTGCCAGATGGCGAAAAATGACCGAATTCTGGCTGATGAGCGGCCTTTTCAGCATTTCTTGGCCATCTTAGCCCATTTCATGCCAATAATTATTGCAAGCAAATGTTGCCAGATGGCGAAAAATGACCGAATTCTGGCTGATGAGCGGCCTTTTCAGCATTTCTTGGCCATCTTAGCCCATTTCATGCCAATATATAGCCGGATTTTTGAAAACGGTACCGCTCGGTTGAGGTGTCCGAGCGGTGTGTCGCGAGCACTTTTTTGTCGTTCAGAAACTATCTCCAAAGTAGGCAATATAAAAATTATGAGTGCCAGCAGTCCTTTTTTCTTCTCCCCTCTCTCCCCTCCCTTCTCTTTTCTCTCTCGTGTGGTTTCTAGGCTCATGGGAGTCCAAAAAACCCAGTTTCGGTGTCGTTCCGGTCAAAATGGGCAAATCTTCAGGAGCCACCTTTTCAAAAATCCAGGTAGATATTGCAAGCAAATGTTGCCAGATGGCGAAAAATGACCAAATTCTGGCTGATGAGCGGCCTTTTCAGCATTTCTTGGCCATCTTAGCCCATTTCATGCCAATATATAGCCGGATTTTTGAAAACGGTACCGCTCGGTTGAGGTGTCCGAGCGGTGTGTCGCGAGCACTTTTTTGTCGTTCAGAAACTATCTCCAAAGTAGGCAATATAAAAATTATGAGTGCCAGCAGTCCTTTTTTTCTTCTCCCCTCTCTCCCCTCCCTTCTCTTTTCTCTCCCGTGTGGTTTCTAGGCTCATGGGAGTCCAAAAAACCCAGTTTCGGTGTCGTTCCGGTCAAAATGGGCAAATCTTCAGGAGCCACCTTTTCAAAAATCCAGGTAGATATTGCAAGCAAATGTTGCCAGATGGCGAAAAATGACCGAATTCTGGCTGATGAGCGGCCTTTTCAGCATTTCTTGGCCATCTTAGCCCATTTCATGCCAATAATTATTGCAAGCAAATGTTGCCAGATGGCGAAAAATGACCGAATTCTGGCTGATGAGCGGCCTTTTCAGCATTTCTTGGCCATCTTAGCCCATTTCATGCCAATATATAGCCGGATTTTTGAAAACGGTACCGCTCGGTTGAGGTGTCCGAGCGGTGTGTCGCGAGCACTTTTTTGTCGTTCAGAAACTATCTCCAAAGTAGGCAATATAAAAATTATGAGTGCCAGCAGTCCTTTTTTCTTCTCCCCTCTCTCCCCTCCCTTCTCTTTTCTCTCTCGTGTGGTTTCTAGGCTCATGGGAGTCCAAAAAACCCAGTTTCGGTGTCGTTCCGGTCAAAATGGGCAAATCTTCAGGAGCCACCTTTTCAAAAATCCAGGTAGATATTGCAAGCAAATGTTGCCAGATGGCGAAAAATGACCGAATTCTGGCTGATGAGCGGCCTTTTCAGCATTTCTTGGCCATCTTAGCCCATTTCATGCCAATAATTATTGCAAGCAAATGTTGCCAGATGGCGAAAAATGACCGAATTCTGGCTGATGAGCGGCCTTTTCAGCATTTCTTGGCCATCTTAGCCCATTTCATGCCAATATATAGCCGGATTTTTGAAAACGGTACCGCTCGGTTGAGGTGTCCGAGCGGTGTGTCGCGAGCACTTTTTTGTCGTTCAGAAACTATCTCCAAAGTAGGCAATATAAAAATTATGAGTGCCAGCAGTCCTTTTTTCTTCTCCCCTCTCTCCCCTCCCTTCTCTTTTCTCTCTCGTGTGGTTTCTAGGCTCATGGGAGTCCAAAAAACCCAGTTTCGGTGTCGTTCCGGTCAAAATGGGCAAATCTTCAGGAGCCACCTTTTCAAAAATCCAGGTAGATATTGCAAGCAAATGTTGCCAGATGGCGAAAAATGACCAAATTCTGGCTGATGAGCGGCCTTTTCAGCATTTCTTGGCCATCTTAGCCCATTTCATGCCAATATATAGCCGGATTTTTGAAAACGGTACCGCTCGGTTGAGGTGTCCGAGCGGTGTGTCGCGAGCACTTTTTTGTCGTTCAGAAACTATCTCCAAAGTAGGCAATATAAAAATTATGAGTGCCAGCAGTCCTTTTTTTCTTCTCCCCTCTCTCCCCTCCCTTCTCTTTTCTCTCCCGTGTGGTTTCTAGGCTCATGGGAGTCCAAAAAACCCAGTTTCGGTGTCGTTCCGGTCAAAATGGGCAAATCTTCAGGAGCCACCTTTTCAAAAATCCAGGTAGATATTGCAAGCAAATGTTGCCAGATGGCGAAAAATGACCGAATTCTGGCTGATGAGCGGCCTTTTCAGCATTTCTTGGCCATCTTAGCCCATTTCATGCCAATAATTATTGCAAGCAAATGTTGCCAGATGGCGAAAAATGACCGAATTCTGGCTGATGAGCGGCCTTTTCAGCATTTCTTGGCCATCTTAGCCCATTTCATGCCAATATATAGCCGGATTTTTGAAAACGGTACCGCTCGGTTGAGGTGTCCGAGCGGTGTGTCGCGAGCACTTTTTTGTCGTTCAGAAACTATCTCCAAAGTAGGCAATATAAAAATTATGAGTGCCAGCAGTCCTTTTTTTCTTCTCCTCTCTCTCCCCTCCCTTCTCTTTTCTCTCCCGTGTGGTTTCTAGGCTCATGGGAGTCCAAAAAACCCAGTTTCGGTGTCGTTCCGGTCAAAATGGGCAAATCTTCAGGAGCCACCTTTTCAAAAATCCAGGTAGATATTGCAAGCAAATGTTGCCAGATGGCGAAAAATGACCGAATTCTGGCTGATGAGCGGCCTTTTCAGCATTTCTTGGCCATCTTAGCCCATTTCATGCCAATAATTATTGCAAGCAAATGTTGCCAGATGGCGAAAAATGACCGAATTCTGGCTGATGAGCGGCCTTTTCAGCATTTCTTGGCCATCTTAGCCCATTTCATGCCAATATATAGCCGGATTTTTGAAAACGGTACCGCTCGGTTGAGGTGTCCGAGCGGTGTGTCGCGAGCACTTTTTTGTCGTTCAGAAACTATCTCCAAAGTAGGCAATATAAAAATTATGAGGGCCAGCAGTCCTTTTTTCTTCTCCCCTCTCTCCCCTCCCTTCTCTTTTCTCTCCCGTGTGGTTTCTAGGCTCATGGGAGTCCAAAAAACCCAGTTTCGGTGTCGTTCCGGTCAAAATGGGCAAATCTTCAGGAGCCACCTTTTCAAAAATCCAGGTAGATATTGCAAGCAAATGTTGCCAGATGGCGAAAAATGACCGAATTCTGGCTGATGAGCGGCCTTTTCAGCATTTCTTGGCCATCTTAGCCCATTTCATGCCAATAATTATTGCAAGCAAATGTTGCCAGATGGCGAAAAATGACCGAATTCTGGCTGATGAGCGGCCTTTTCAGCATTTCTTGACCATCTTAGCCCATTTCATGCCAATATATAGCCGGATTTTTGAAAACGGTACCGCTCGGTTGAGGTGTCCGAGCGGTGTGTCGCGAGCACTTTTTTGTCGTTCAGAAACTATCTCCAAAGTAGGCAATATAAAAATTATGAGTGCCAGCAGTCCTTTTTTCTTCTCCCCTCTCTCCCCTCCCTTCTCTTTTCTCTCCCGTGTGGTTTCTAGGCTCATGGGAGTCCAAAAAACCCAGTTTCGGTGTCGTTCCGGTCAAAATGGGCAAATCTTCAGGAGCCACCTTTTCAAAAATCCAGGTAGATATTGCAAGCAAATGTTGCCAGATGGCGAAAAATGACCAAATTCTGGCTGATGAGCGGCCTTTTCAGCATTTCTTGGCCATCTTAGCCCATTTCATGCCAATATATAGCCGGATTTTTGAAAACGGTACCGCTCGGTTGAGGTGTCCGAGCGGTGTGTCGCGAGCACTTTTTTGTCGTTCAGAAACTATCTCCAAAGTAGGCAATATAAAAATTATGAGTGCCAGCAGTCCTTTTTTTCTTCTCCCCTCTCTCCCCTCCCTTCTCTTTTCTCTCCCGTGTGGTTTCTAGGCTCATGGGAGTCCAAAAAACCCAGTTTCGGTGTCGTTCCGGTCAAAATGGGCAAATCTTCAGGAGCCACCTTTTCAAAAATCCAGGTAGATATTGCAAGCAAATGTTGCCAGATGGCGAAAAATGACCGAATTCTGGCTGATGATGAGCGGCCTTTTCAGCATTTCTTGGCCATCTTAGCCCATTTCATGCCAATAATTGCAAGCAAATGTTGCCAGATGGCGAAAAATGACCGAATTCTGGCTGATGAGCGGCCTTTTCAGCATTTCTTGGCCATCTTAGCCCATTTCATGCCAATATATAGCCGGATTTTTGAAAACGGTACCGCTCGGTTGAGGTGTCCGAGCGGTGTGTCGCGAGCACTTTTTTGTCGTTCAGAAACTATCTCCAAAGTAGGCAATATAAAAATTATGAGTGCCAGCAGTCCTTTTTTCTTCTCCCCTCTCTCCCCTCCCTTCTCTTTTCTCTCCCGTGTGGTTTCTAGGCTCATGGGAGTCCAAAAAACCCAGTTTCGGTGTCGTTCCGGTCAAAATGGGCAAATCTTCAGGAGCCACCTTTTCAAAAATCCAGGTAGATATTGCAAGCAAATGTTGCCAGATGGCGAAAAATGACCGAATTCTGGCTGATGAGCGGCCTTTTCAGCATTTCTTGGCCATCTTAGCCCATTTCATGCCAATATATAGCCGGATTTTTGAAAACGGTACCGCTCGGTTGAGGTGTCCGAGCGGTGTGTCGCGAGCACTTTTTTGTCGTTCAGAAACTATCTCCAAAGTAGGCAATATAAAAATTATGAGTGCCAGCAGTCCTTTTTTTCTTCTCCCCTCTCTCCCCTCCCTTCTCTTTTCTCTCCCGTGTGGTTTCTAGGCTCATGGGAGTCCAAAAAACCCAGTTTCGGTGTCGTTCCGGTCAAAATGGGCAAATCTTCAGGAGCCACCTTTTCAAAAATCCAGGTAGATATTGCAAGCAAATGTTGCCAGATGGCGAAAAATGACCGAATTCTGGCTGATGAGCGGCCTTTTCAGCATTTCTTGGCCATCTTAGCCCATTTCATGCCAATAATTATTGCAAGCAAATGTTGCCAGATGGCGAAAAATGACCGAATTCTGGCTGATGAGCGGCCTTTTCAGCATTTCTTGGCCATCTTAGCCCATTTCATGCCAATATATAGCCGGATTTTTGAAAACGGTACCGCTCGGTTGAGGTGTCCGAGCGGTGTGTCGCGAGCACTTTTTTGTCGTTCAGAAACTATCTCCAAAGTAGGCAATATAAAAATTATGAGTGCCAGCAGTCCTTTTTTCTTCTCCCCTCTCTCCCCTCCCTTCTCTTTTCTCTCTCGTGTGGTTTCTAGGCTCATGGGAGTCCAAAAAACCCAGTTTCGGTGTCGTTCCGGTCAAAATGGGCAAATCTTCAGGAGCCACCTTTTCAAAAATCCAGGTAGATATTGCAAGCAAATGTTGCCAGATGGCGAAAAATGACCGAATTCTGGCTGATGAGCGGCCTTTTCAGCATTTCTTGGCCATCTTAGCCCATTTCATGCCAATAATTATTGCAAGCAAATGTTGCCAGATGGCGAAAAATGACCGAATTCTGGCTGATGAGCGGCCTTTTCAGCATTTCTTGGCCATCTTAGCCCATTTCATGCCAATATATAGCCGGATTTTTGAAAACGGTACCGCTCGGTTGAGGTGTCCGAGCGGTGTGTCGCGAGCACTTTTTTGTCGTTCAGAAACTATCTCCAAAGTAGGCAATATAAAAATTATGAGTGCCAGCAGTCCTTTTTTCTTCTCCCCTCTCTCCCCTCCCTTCTCTTTTCTCTCTCGTGTGGTTTCTAGGCTCATGGGAGTCCAAAAAACCCAGTTTCGGTGTCGTTCCGGTCAAAATGGGCAAATCTTCAGGAGCCACCTTTTCAAAAATCCAGGTAGATATTGCAAGCAAATGTTGCCAGATGGCGAAAAATGACCAAATTCTGGCTGATGAGCGGCCTTTTCAGCATTTCTTGGCCATCTTAGCCCATTTCATGCCAATATATAGCCGGATTTTTGAAAACGGTACCGCTCGGTTGAGGTGTCCGAGCGGTGTGTCGCGAGCACTTTTTTGTCGTTCAGAAACTATCTCCAAAGTAGGCAATATAAAAATTATGAGTGCCAGCAGTCCTTTTTTTCTTCTCCCCTCTCTCCCCTCCCTTCTCTTTTCTCTCCCGTGTGGTTTCTAGGCTCATGGGAGTCCAAAAAACCCAGTTTCGGTGTCGTTCCGGTCAAAATGGGCAAATCTTCAGGAGCCACCTTTTCAAAAATCCAGGTAGATATTGCAAGCAAATGTTGCCAGATGGCGAAAAATGACCGAATTCTGGCTGATGAGCGGCCTTTTCAGCATTTCTTGGCCATCTTAGCCCATTTCATGCCAATAATTATTGCAAGCAAATGTTGCCAGATGGCGAAAAATGACCGAATTCTGGCTGATGAGCGGCCTTTTCAGCATTTCTTGGCCATCTTAGCCCATTTCATGCCAATATATAGCCGGATTTTTGAAAACGGTACCGCTCGGTTGAGGTGTCCGAGCGGTGTGTCGCGAGCACTTTTTTGTCGTTCAGAAACTATCTCCAAAGTAGGCAATATAAAAATTATGAGTGCCAGCAGTCCTTTTTTTCTTCTCCTCTCTCTCCCCTCCCTTCTCTTTTCTCTCCCGTGTGGTTTCTAGGCTCATGGGAGTCCAAAAAACCCAGTTTCGGTGTCGTTCCGGTCAAAATGGGCAAATCTTCAGGAGCCACCTTTTCAAAAATCCAGGTAGATATTGCAAGCAAATGTTGCCAGATGGCGAAAAATGACCGAATTCTGGCTGATGAGCGGCCTTTTCAGCATTTCTTGGCCATCTTAGCCCATTTCATGCCAATAATTATTGCAAGCAAATGTTGCCAGATGGCGAAAAATGACCGAATTCTGGCTGATGAGCGGCCTTTTCAGCATTTCTTGGCCATCTTAGCCCATTTCATGCCAATATATAGCCGGATTTTTGAAAACGGTACCGCTCGGTTGAGGTGTCCGAGCGGTGTGTCGCGAGCACTTTTTTGTCGTTCAGAAACTATCTCCAAAGTAGGCAATATAAAAATTATGAGGGCCAGCAGTCCTTTTTTCTTCTCCCCTCTCTCCCCTCCCTTCTCTTTTCTCTCCCGTGTGGTTTCTAGGCTCATGGGAGTCCAAAAAACCCAGTTTCGGTGTCGTTCCGGTCAAAATGGGCAAATCTTCAGGAGCCACCTTTTCAAAAATCCAGGTAGATATTGCAAGCAAATGTTGCCAGATGGCGAAAAATGACCGAATTCTGGCTGATGAGCGGCCTTTTCAGCATTTCTTGGCCATCTTAGCCCATTTCATGCCAATAATTATTGCAAGCAAATGTTGCCAGATGGCGAAAAATGACCGAATTCTGGCTGATGAGCGGCCTTTTCAGCATTTCTTGACCATCTTAGCCCATTTCATGCCAATATATAGCCGGATTTTTGAAAACGGTACCGCTCGGTTGAGGTGTCCGAGCGGTGTGTCGCGAGCACTTTTTTGTCGTTCAGAAACTATCTCCAAAGTAGGCAATATAAAAATTATGAGTGCCAGCAGTCCTTTTTTCTTCTCCCCTCTCTCCCCTCCCTTCTCTTTTCTCTCCCGTGTGGTTTCTAGGCTCATGGGAGTCCAAAAAACCCAGTTTCGGTGTCGTTCCGGTCAAAATGGGCAAATCTTCAGGAGCCACCTTTTCAAAAATCCAGGTAGATATTGCAAGCAAATGTTGCCAGATGGCGAAAAATGACCAAATTCTGGCTGATGAGCGGCCTTTTCAGCATTTCTTGGCCATCTTAGCCCATTTCATGCCAATATATAGCCGGATTTTTGAAAACGGTACCGCTCGGTTGAGGTGTCCGAGCGGTGTGTCGCGAGCACTTTTTTGTCGTTCAGAAACTATCTCCAAAGTAGGCAATATAAAAATTATGAGTGCCAGCAGTCCTTTTTTTCTTCTCCCCTCTCTCCCCTCCCTTCTCTTTTCTCTCCCGTGTGGTTTCTAGGCTCATGGGAGTCCAAAAAACCCAGTTTCGGTGTCGTTCCGGTCAAAATGGGCAAATCTTCAGGAGCCACCTTTTCAAAAATCCAGGTAGATATTGCAAGCAAATGTTGCCAGATGGCGAAAAATGACCGAATTCTGGCTGATGAGCGGCCTTTTCAGCATTTCTTGGCCATCTTAGCCCATTTCATGCCAATAATTATTGCAAGCAAATGTTGCCAGATGGCGAAAAATGACCGAATTCTGGCTGATGAGCGGCCTTTTCAGCATTTCTTGGCCATCTTAGCCCATTTCATGCCAATATATAGCCGGATTTTTGAAAACGGTACCGCTCGGTTGAGGTGTCCGAGCGGTGTGTCGCGAGCACTTTTTTGTCGTTCAGAAACTATCTCCAAAGTAGGCAATATAAAAATTATGAGTGCCAGCAGTCCTTTTTTCTTCTCCCCTCTCTCCCCTCCCTTCTCTTTTCTCTCCCGTGTGGTTTCTAGGCTCATGGGAGTCCAAAAAACCCAGTTTCGGTGTCGTTCCGGTCAAAATGGGCAAATCTTCAGGAGCCACCTTTTCAAAAATCCAGGTAGATATTGCAAGCAAATGTTGCCAGATGGCGAAAAATGACCGAATTCTGGCTGATGAGCGGCCTTTTCAGCATTTCTTGGCCATCTTAGCCCATTTCATGCCAATATATAGCCGGATTTTTGAAAACGGTACCGCTCGGTTGAGGTGTCCGAGCGGTGTGTCGCGAGCACTTTTTTGTCGTTCAGAAACTATCTCCAAAGTAGGCAATATAAAAATTATGAGTGCCAGCAGTCCTTTTTTCTTCTCCCCTCTCTCCCCTCCCTTCTCTTTTCTCTCCCGTGTGGTTTCTAGGCTCATGGGAGTCCAAAAAACCCAGTTTCGGTGTCGTTCCGGTCAAAATGGGCAAATCTTCAGGAGCCACCTTTTCAAAAATCCAGGTAGATATTGCAAGCAAATGTTGCCAGATGGCGAAAAATGACCGAATTCTGGCTGATGAGCGGCCTTTTCAGCATTTCTTGGCCATCTTAGCCCATTTCATGCCAATATATAGCCGGATTTTTGAAAACGGTACCGCTCGGTTGAGGTGTCCGAGCGGTGTGTCGCGAGCACTTTTTTGTCGTTCAGAAACTATCTCCAAAGTAGGCAATATAAAAATTATGAGTGCCAGCAGTCCTTTTTTCTTCTCCCCTCTCTCCCCTCCCTTCTCTTTTCTCTCCCGTGTGGTTTCTAGGCTCATGGGAGTCCAAAAAACCCAGTTTCGGTGTCGTTCCGGTCAAAATGGGCAAATCTTCAGGAGCCACCTTTTCAAAAATCCAGGTAGATATTGCAAGCAAATGTTGCCAGATGGCGAAAAATGACCAAATTCTGGCTGATGAGCGGCCTTTTCAGCATTTCTTGGCCATCTTAGCCCATTTCATGCCAATATATAGCCGGATTTTTGAAAACGGTACCGCTCGGTTGAGGTGTCCGAGCGGTGTGTCGCGAGCACTTTTTTGTCGTTCAGAAACTATCTCCAAAGTAGGCAATATAAAAATTATGAGTGCCAGCAGTCCTTTTTTTCTTCTCCCCTCTCTCCCCTCCCTTCTCTTTTCTCTCCCGTGTGGTTTCTAGGCTCATGGGAGTCCAAAAAACCCAGTTTCGGTGTCGTTCCGGTCAAAATGGGCAAATCTTCAGGAGCCACCTTTTCAAAAATCCAGGTAGATATTGCAAGCAAATGTTGCCAGATGGCGAAAAATGACCGAATTCTGGCTGATGAGCGGCCTTTTCAGCATTTCTTGGCCATCTTAGCCCATTTCATGCCAATAATTATTGCAAGCAAATGTTGCCAGATGGCGAAAAATGACCGAATTCTGGCTGATGAGCGGCCTTTTCAGCATTTCTTGGCCATCTTAGCCCATTTCATGCCAATATATAGCCGGATTTTTGAAAACGGTACCGCTCGGTTGAGGTGTCCGAGCGGTGTGTCGCGAGCACTTTTTTGTCGTTCAGAAACTATCTCCAAAGTAGGCAATATAAAAATTATGAGTGCCAGCAGTCCTTTTTTCTTCTCCCCTCTCTCCCCTCCCTTCTCTTTTCTCTCCCGTGTGGTTTCTAGGCTCATGGGAGTCCAAAAAACCCAGTTTCGGTGTCGTTCCGGTCAAAATGGGCAAATCTTCAGGAGCCACCTTTTCAAAAATCCAGGTAGATATTGCAAGCAAATGTTGCCAGATGGCGAAAAATGACCGAATTCTGGCTGATGAGCGGCCTTTTCAGCATTTCTTGGCCATCTTAGCCCATTTCATGCCAATATATAGCCGGATTTTTGAAAACGGTACCGCTCGGTTGAGGTGTCCGAGCGGTGTGTCGCGAGCACTTTTTTGTCGTTCAGAAACTATCTCCAAAGTAGGCAATATAAAAATTATGAGTGCCAGCAGTCCTTTTTTCTTCTCCCCTCTCTCCCCTCCCTTCTCTTTTCTCTCCCGTGTGGTTTCTAGGCTCATGGGAGTCCAAAAAACCCAGTTTCGGTGTCGTTCCGGTCAAAATGGGCAAATCTTCAGGAGCCACCTTTTCAAAAATCCAGGTAGATATTGCAAGCAAATGTTGCCAGATGGCGAAAAATGACCGAATTCTGGCTGATGAGCGGCCTTTTCAGCATTTCTTGGCCATCTTAGCCCATTTCATGCCAATATATAGCCGGATTTTTGAAAACGGTACCGCTCGGTTGAGGTGTCCGAGCGGTGTGTCGCGAGCACTTTTTTGTCGTTCAGAAACTATCTCCAAAGTAGGCAATATAAAAATTATGAGTGCCAGCAGTCCTTTTTTCTTCTCCCCTCTCTCCCCTCCCTTCTCTTTTCTCTCCCGTGTGGTTTCTAGGCTCATGGGAGTCCAAAAAACCCAGTTTCGGTGTCGTTCCGGTCAAAATGGGCAAATCTTCAGGAGCCACCTTTTCAAAAATCCAGGTAGATATTGCAAGCAAATGTTGCCAGATGGCGAAAAATGACCGAATTCTGGCTGATGAGCGGCCTTTTCAGCATTTCTTGGCCATCTTAGCCCATTTCATGCCAATATATAGCCGGATTTTTGAAAACGGTACCGCTCGGTTGAGGTGTCCGAGCGGTGTGTCGCGAGCACTTTTTTGTCGTTCAGAAACTATCTCCAAAGTAGGCAATATAAAAATTATGAGTGCCAGCAGTCCTTTTTTCTTCTCCCCTCTCTCCCCTCCCTTCTCTTTTCTCTCCCGTGTGGTTTCTAGGCTCATGGGAGTCCAAAAAACCCAGTTTCGGTGTCGTTCCGGTCAAAATGGGCAAATCTTCAGGAGCCACCTTTTCAAAAATCCAGGTAGATATTGCAAGCAAATGTTGCCAGATGGCGAAAAATGACCAAATTCTGGCTGATGAGCGGCCTTTTCAGCATTTCTTGGCCATCTTAGCCCATTTCATGCCAATATATAGCCGGATTTTTGAAAACGGTACCGCTCGGTTGAGGTGTCCGAGCGGTGTGTCGCGAGCACTTTTTTGTCGTTCAGAAACTATCTCCAAAGTAGGCAATATAAAAATTATGAGTGCCAGCAGTCCTTTTTTTCTTCTCCCCTCTCTCCCCTCCCTTCTCTTTTCTCTCCCGTGTGGTTTCTAGGCTCATGGGAGTCCAAAAAACCCAGTTTCGGTGTCGTTCCGGTCAAAATGGGCAAATCTTCAGGAGCCACCTTTTCAAAAATCCAGGTAGATATTGCAAGCAAATGTTGCCAGATGGCGAAAAATGACCGAATTCTGGCTGATGAGCGGCCTTTTCAGCATTTCTTGGCCATCTTAGCCCATTTCATGCCAATAATTATTGCAAGCAAATGTTGCCAGATGGCGAAAAATGACCGAATTCTGGCTGATGAGCGGCCTTTTCAGCATTTCTTGGCCATCTTAGCCCATTTCATGCCAATATATAGCCGGATTTTTGAAAACGGTACCGCTCGGTTGAGGTGTCCGAGCGGTGTGTCGCGAGCACTTTTTTGTCGTTCAGAAACTATCTCCAAAGTAGGCAATATAAAAATTATGAGTGCCAGCAGTCCTTTTTTTCTTCTCCTCTCTCTCCCCTCCCTTCTCTTTTCTCTCCCGTGTGGTTTCTAGGCTCATGGGAGTCCAAAAAACCCAGTTTCGGTGTCGTTCCGGTCAAAATGGGCAAATCTTCAGGAGCCACCTTTTCAAAAATCCAGGTAGATATTGCAAGCAAATGTTGCCAGATGGCGAAAAATGACCGAATTCTGGCTGATGAGCGGCCTTTTCAGCATTTCTTGGCCATCTTAGCCCATTTCATGCCAATAATTATTGCAAGCAAATGTTGCCAGATGGCGAAAAATGACCGAATTCTGGCTGATGAGCGGCCTTTTCAGCATTTCTTGGCCATCTTAGCCCATTTCATGCCAATATATAGCCGGATTTTTGAAAACGGTACCGCTCGGTTGAGGTGTCCGAGCGGTGTGTCGCGAGCACTTTTTTGCGTTCAGAAACTATCTCCAAAGTAGGCAATATAAAAATTATGAGTGCCAGCAGTCCTTTTTTTCTTCTCCCCTCTCTCCCCTCCCTTCTCTTTTCTCTCCCGTGTGGTTTCTAGGCTCATGGGAGTCCAAAAAACCCAGTTTCGGTGTCGTTCCGGTCAAAATGGGCAAATCTTCAGGAGCCACCTTTTCAAAAATCCAGGTAGATATTGCAAGCAAATGTTGCCAGATGGCGAAAAATGACCGAATTCTGGCTGATGAGCGGCCTTTTCAGCATTTCTTGGCCATCTTAGCCCATTTCATGCCAATAATTATTGCAAGCAAATGTTGCCAGATGGCGAAAAATGACCGAATTCTGGCTGATGAGCGGCCTTTTCAGCATTTCTTGGCCATCTTAGCCCATTTCATGCCAATATATAGCCGGATTTTTGAAAACGGTACCGCTCGGTTGAGGTGTCCGAGCGGTGTGTCGCGAGCACTTTTTTGTCGTTCAGAAACTATCTCCAAAGTAGGCAATATAAAAATTATGAGTGCCAGCAGTCCTTTTTTCTTCTCCCCTCTCTCCCCTCCCTTCTCTTTTCTCTCCCGTGTGGTTTCTAGGCTCATGGGAGTCCAAAAAACCCAGTTTCGGTGTCGTTCCGGTCAAAATGGGCAAATCTTCAGGAGCCACCTTTTCAAAAATCCAGGTAGATATTGCAAGCAAATGTTGCCAGATGGCGAAAAATGACCAAATTCTGGCTGATGAGCGGCCTTTTCAGCATTTCTTGGCCATCTTAGCCCATTTCATGCCAATATATAGCCGGATTTTTGAAAACGGTACCGCTCGGTTGAGGTGTCCGAGCGGTGTGTCGCGAGCACTTTTTTGTCGTTCAGAAACTATCTCCAAAGTAGGCAATATAAAAATTATGAGTGCCAGCAGTCCTTTTTTTCTTCTCCCCTCTCTCCCCTCCCTTCTCTTTTCTCTCCCGTGTGGTTTCTAGGCTCATGGGAGTCCAAAAAACCCAGTTTCGGTGTCGTTCCGGTCAAAATGGGCAAATCTTCAGGAGCCACCTTTTCAAAAATCCAGGTAGATATTGCAAGCAAATGTTGCCAGATGGCGAAAAATGACCGAATTCTGGCTGATGAGCGGCCTTTTCAGCATTTCTTGGCCATCTTAGCCCATTTCATGCCAATAATTATTGCAAGCAAATGTTGCCAGATGGCGAAAAATGACCGAATTCTGGCTGATGAGCGGCCTTTTCAGCATTTCTTGGCCATCTTAGCCCATTTCATGCCAATATATAGCCGGATTTTTGAAAACGGTACCGCTCGGTTGAGGTGTCCGAGCGGTGTGTCGCGAGCACTTTTTTGTCGTTCAGAAACTATCTCCAAAGTAGGCAATATAAAAATTATGAGTGCCAGCAGTCCTTTTTTCTTCTCCCCTCTCTCCCCTCCCTTCTCTTTTCTCTCCCGTGTGGTTTCTAGGCTCATGGGAGTCCAAAAAACCCAGTTTCGGTGTCGTTCCGGTCAAAATGGGCAAATCTTCAGGAGCCACCTTTTCAAAAATCCAGGTAGATATTGCAAGCAAATGTTGCCAGATGGCGAAAAATGACCGAATTCTGGCTGATGAGCGGCCTTTTCAGCATTTCTTGGCCATCTTAGCCCATTTCATGCCAATATATAGCCGGATTTTTGAAAACGGTACCGCTCGGTTGAGGTGTCCGAGCGGTGTGTCGCGAGCACTTTTTTGTCGTTCAGAAACTATCTCCAAAGTAGGCAATATAAAAATTATGAGTGCCAGCAGTCCTTTTTTCTTCTCCCCTCTCTCCCCTCCCTTCTCTTTTCTCTCCCGTGTGGTTTCTAGGCTCATGGGAGTCCAAAAAACCCAGTTTCGGTGTCGTTCCGGTCAAAATGGGCAAATCTTCAGGAGCCACCTTTTCAAAAATCCAGGTAGATATTGCAAGCAAATGTTGCCAGATGGCGAAAAATGACCGAATTCTGGCTGATGAGCGGCCTTTTCAGCATTTCTTGGCCATCTTAGCCCATTTCATGCCAATATATAGCCGGATTTTTGAAAACGGTACCGCTCGGTTGAGGTGTCCGAGCGGTGTGTCGCGAGCACTTTTTTGTCGTTCAGAAACTATCTCCAAAGTAGGCAATATAAAAATTATGAGTGCCAGCAGTCCTTTTTTCTTCTCCCCTCTCTCCCCTCCCTTCTCTTTTCTCTCCCGTGTGGTTTCTAGGCTCATGGGAGTCCAAAAAACCCAGTTTCGGTGTCGTTCCGGTCAAAATGGGCAAATCTTCAGGAGCCACCTTTTCAAAAATCCAGGTAGATATTGCAAGCAAATGTTGCCAGATGGCGAAAAATGACCGAATTCTGGCTGATGAGCGGCCTTTTCAGCATTTCTTGGCCATCTTAGCCCATTTCATGCCAATATATAGCCGGATTTTTGAAAACGGTACCGCTCGGTTGAGGTGTCCGAGCGGTGTGTCGCGAGCACTTTTTTGTCGTTCAGAAACTATCTCCAAAGTAGGCAATATAAAAATTATGAGTGCCAGCAGTCCTTTTTTCTTCTCCCCTCTCTCCCCTCCCTTCTCTTTTCTCTCCCGTGTGGTTTCTAGGCTCATGGGAGTCCAAAAAACCCAGTTTCGGTGTCGTTCCGGTCAAAATGGGCAAATCTTCAGGAGCCACCTTTTCAAAAATCCAGGTAGATATTGCAAGCAAATGTTGCCAGATGGCGAAAAATGACCGAATTCTGGCTGATGAGCGGCCTTTTCAGCATTTCTTGGCCATCTTAGCCCATTTCATGCCAATATATAGCCGGATTTTTGAAAACGGTACCGCTCGGTTGAGGTGTCCGAGCGGTGTGTCGCGAGCACTTTTTTGTCGTTCAGAAACTATCTCCAAAGTAGGCAATATAAAAATTATGAGTGCCAGCAGTCCTTTTTTCTTCTCCCCTCTCTCCCCTCCCTTCTCTTTTCTCTCCCGTGTGGTTTCTAGGCTCATGGGAGTCCAAAAAACCCAGTTTCGGTGTCGTTCCGGTCAAAATGGGCAAATCTTCAGGAGCCACCTTTTCAAAAATCCAGGTAGATATTGCAAGCAAATGTTGCCAGATGGCGAAAAATGACCGAATTCTGGCTGATGAGCGGCCTTTTCAGCATTTCTTGGCCATCTTAGCCCATTTCATGCCAATATATAGCCGGATTTTTGAAAACGGTACCGCTCGGTTGAGGTGTCCGAGCGGTGTGTCGCGAGCACTTTTTTGTCGTTCAGAAACTATCTCCAAAGTAGGCAATATAAAAATTATGAGTGCCAGCAGTCCTTTTTTCTTCTCCCCTCTCTCCCCTCCCTTCTCTTTTCTCTCCCGTGTGGTTTCTAGGCTCATGGGAGTCCAAAAAACCCAGTTTCGGTGTCGTTCCGGTCAAAATGGGCAAATCTTCAGGAGCCACCTTTTCAAAAATCCAGGTAGATATTGCAAGCAAATGTTGCCAGATGGCGAAAAATGACCGAATTCTGGCTGATGAGCGGCCTTTTCAGCATTTCTTGGCCATCTTAGCCCATTTCATGCCAATATATAGCCGGATTTTTGAAAACGGTACCGCTCGGTTGAGGTGTCCGAGCGGTGTGTCGCGAGCACTTTTTTGTCGTTCAGAAACTATCTCCAAAGTAGGCAATATAAAAATTATGAGTGCCAGCAGTCCTTTTTTCTTCTCCCCTCTCTCCCCTCCCTTCTCTTTTCTCTCCCGTGTGGTTTCTAGGCTCATGGGAGTCCAAAAAACCCAGTTTCGGTGTCGTTCCGGTCAAAATGGGCAAATCTTCAGGAGCCACCTTTTCAAAAATCCAGGTAGATATTGCAAGCAAATGTTGCCAGATGGCGAAAAATGACCGAATTCTGGCTGATGAGCGGCCTTTTCAGCATTTCTTGGCCATCTTAGCCCATTTCATGCCAATATATAGCCGGATTTTTGAAAACGGTACCGCTCGGTTGAGGTGTCCGAGCGGTGTGTCGCGAGCACTTTTTTGTCGTTCAGAAACTATCTCCAAAGTAGGCAATATAAAAATTATGAGTGCCAGCAGTCCTTTTTTCTTCTCCCCTCTCTCCCCTCCCTTCTCTTTTCTCTCCCGTGTGGTTTCTAGGCTCATGGGAGTCCAAAAAACCCAGTTTCGGTGTCGTTCCGGTCAAAATGGGCAAATCTTCAGGAGCCACCTTTTCAAAAATCCAGGTAGATATTGCAAGCAAATGTTGCCAGATGGCGAAAAATGACCGAATTCTGGCTGATGAGCGGCCTTTTCAGCATTTCTTGGCCATCTTAGCCCATTTCATGCCAATATATAGCCGGATTTTTGAAAACGGTACCGCTCGGTTGAGGTGTCCGAGCGGTGTGTCGCGAGCACTTTTTTGTCGTTCAGAAACTATCTCCAAAGTAGGCAATATAAAAATTATGAGTGCCAGCAGTCCTTTTTTTCTTCTCCCCTCTCTCCCCTCCCTTCTCTTTTCTCTCCCGTGTGGTTTCTAGGCTCATGGGAGTCCAAAAAACCCAGTTTCGGTGTCGTTCCGGTCAAAATGGGCAAATCTTCAGGAGCCACCTTTTCAAAAATCCAGGTAGATATTGCAAGCAAATGTTGCCAGATGGCGAAAAATGACCGAATTCTGGCTGATGAGCGGCCTTTTCAGCATTTCTTGGCCATCTTAGCCCATTTCATGCCAATAATTATTGCAAGCAAATGTTGCCAGATGGCGAAAAATGACCGAATTCTGGCTGATGAGCGGCCTTTTCAGCATTTCTTGGCCATCTTAGCCCATTTCATGCCAATATATAGCCGGATTTTTGAAAACGGTACCGCTCGGTTGAGGTGTCCGAGCGGTGTGTCGCGAGCACTTTTTTGTCGTTCAGAAACTATCTCCAAAGTAGGCAATATAAAAATTATGAGTGCCAGCAGTCCTTTTTTCTTCTCCCCTCTCTCCCCTCCCTTCTCTTTTCTCTCCCGTGTGGTTTCTAGGCTCATGGGAGTCCAAAAAACCCAGTTTCGGTGTCGTTCCGGT
Source organism: Siderastrea radians (assembly GCA_964017195.1). Classification (NCBI taxonomy): domain Eukaryota; kingdom Metazoa; phylum Cnidaria; class Anthozoa; order Scleractinia; family Rhizangiidae; genus Siderastrea; species Siderastrea radians. The sequence continues at coordinate 21,528,081 of OZ024891.1, read as the reverse complement.
CAAAATGGGCAAATCTTCAGGAGCCACCTTTTCAAAAATCCAGGTAGATATTGCAAGCAAATGTTGCCAGATGGCGAAAAATGACCGAATTCTGGCTGATGAGCGGCCTTTTCAGCATTTCTTGGCCATCTTAGCCCATTTCATGCCAATATATAGCCGGATTTTTGAAAACGGTACCGCTCGGTTGAGGTGTCCGAGCGGTGTGTCGCGAGCACTTTTTTGTCGTTCAGAAACTATCTCCAAAGTAGGCAATATAAAAATTATGAGTGCCAGCAGTCCTTTTTTCTTCTCCCCTCTCTCCCCTCCCTTCTCTTTTCTCTCCCGTGTGGTTTCTAGGCTCATGGGAGTCCAAAAAACCCAGTTTCGGTGTCGTTCCGGTCAAAATGGGCAAATCTTCAGGAGCCACCTTTTCAAAAATCCAGGTAGATATTGCAAGCAAATGTTGCCAGATGGCGAAAAATGACCGAATTCTGGCTGATGAGCGGCCTTTTCAGCATTTCTTGGCCATCTTAGCCCATTTCATGCCAATATATAGCCGGATTTTTGAAAACGGTACCGCTCGGTTGAGGTGTCCGAGCGGTGTGTCGCGAGCACTTTTTTGTCGTTCAGAAACTATCTCCAAAGTAGGCAATATAAAAATTATGAGTGCCAGCAGTCCTTTTTTCTTCTCCCCTCTCTCCCCTCCCTTCTCTTTTCTCTCCCGTGTGGTTTCTAGGCTCATGGGAGTCCAAAAAACCCAGTTTCGGTGTCGTTCCGGTCAAAATGGGCAAATCTTCAGGAGCCACCTTTTCAAAAATCCAGGTAGATATTGCAAGCAAATGTTGCCAGATGGCGAAAAATGACCGAATTCTGGCTGATGAGCGGCCTTTTCAGCATTTCTTGGCCATCTTAGCCCATTTCATGCCAATATATAGCCGGATTTTTGAAAACGGTACCGCTCGGTTGAGGTGTCCGAGCGGTGTGTCGCGAGCACTTTTTTGTCGTTCAGAAACTATCTCCAAAGTAGGCAATATAAAAATTATGAGTGCCAGCAGTCCTTTTTTCTTCTCCCCTCTCTCCCCTCCCTTCTCTTTTCTCTCCCGTGTGGTTTCTAGGCTCATGGGAGTCCAAAAAACCCAGTTTCGGTGTCGTTCCGGTCAAAATGGGCAAATCTTCAGGAGCCACCTTTTCAAAAATCCAGGTAGATATTGCAAGCAAATGTTGCCAGATGGCGAAAAATGACCGAATTCTGGCTGATGAGCGGCCTTTTCAGCATTTCTTGGCCACCTTAGCCCATTTCATGCCAATATATAGCCGGATTTTTGAAAACGGTACCGCTCGGTTGAGGTGTCCGAGCGGTGTGTCGCGAGCACTTTTTTGTCGTTCAGAAACTATCTCCAAAGTAGGCAATATAAAAATTATGAGTGCCAGCAGTCCTTTTTTCTTCTCCCCTCTCTCCCCTCCCTTCTCTTTTCTCTCCCGTGTGGTTTCTAGGCTCATGGGAGTCCAAAAAACCCAGTTTCGGTGTCGTTCCGGTCAAAATGGGCAAATCTTCAGGAGCCACCTTTTCAAAAATCCAGGTAGATATTGCAAGCAAATGTTGCCAGATGGCGAAAAATGACCGAATTCTGGCTGATGAGCGGCCTTTTCAGCATTTCTTGGCCATCTTAGCCCATTTCATGCCAATATATAGCCGGATTTTTGAAAACGGTACCGCTCGGTTGAGGTGTCCGAGCGGTGTGTCGCGAGCACTTTTTTGTCGTTCAGAAACTATCTCCAAAGTAGGCAATATAAAAATTATGAGTGCCAGCAGTCCTTTTTTTCTTCTCCCCTCTCTCCCCTCCCTTCTCTTTTCTCTCCCGTGTGGTTTCTAGGCTCATGGGAGTCCAAAAAACCCAGTTTCGGTGTCGTTCCGGTCAAAATGGGCAAATCTTCAGGAGCCACCTTTTCAAAAATCCAGGTAGATATTGCAAGCAAATGTTGCCAGATGGCGAAAAATGACCGAATTCTGGCTGATGAGCGGCCTTTTCAGCATTTCTTGGCCATCTTAGCCCATTTCATGCCAATATATAGCCGGATTTTTGAAAACGGTACCGCTCGGTTGAGGTGTCCGAGCGGTGTGTCGCGAGCACTTTTTTGTCGTTCAGAAACTATCTCCAAAGTAGGCAATATAAAAATTATGAGTGCCAGCAGTCCTTTTTTCTTCTCCCCTCTCTCCCCTCCCTTCTCTTTTCTCTCCCGTGTGGTTTCTAGGCTCATGGGAGTCCAAAAAACCCAGTTTCGGTGTCGTTCCGGTCAAAATGGGCAAATCTTCAGGAGCCACCTTTTCAAAAATCCAGGTAGATATTGCAAGCAAATGTTGCCAGATGGCGAAAAATGACCGAATTCTGGCTGATGAGCGGCCTTTTCAGCATTTCTTGGCCATCTTAGCCCATTTCATGCCAATATATAGCCGGATTTTTGAAAACGGTACCGCTCGGTTGAGGTGTCCGAGCGGTGTGTCGCGAGCACTTTTTTGTCGTTCAGAAACTATCTCCAAAGTAGGCAATATAAAAATTATGAGTGCCAGCAGTCCTTTTTTCTTCTCCCCTCTCTCCCCTCCCTTCTCTTTTCTCTCCCGTGTGGTTTCTAGGCTCATGGGAGTCCAAAAAACCCAGTTTCGGTGTCGTTCCGGTCAAAATGGGCAAATCTTCAGGAGCCACCTTTTCAAAAATCCAGGTAGATATTGCAAGCAAATGTTGCCAGATGGCGAAAAATGACCGAATTCTGGCTGATGAGCGGCCTTTTCAGCATTTCTTGGCCATCTTAGCCCATTTCATGCCAATATATAGCCGGATTTTTGAAAACGGTACCGCTCGGTTGAGGTGTCCGAGCGGTGTGTCGCGAGCACTTTTTTGTCGTTCAGAAACTATCTCCAAAGTAGGCAATATAAAAATTATGAGTGCCAGCAGTCCTTTTTTCTTCTCCCCTCTCTCCCCTCCCTTCTCTTTTCTCTCCCGTGTGGTTTCTAGGCTCATGGGAGTCCAAAAAACCCAGTTTCGGTGTCGTTCCGGTCAAAATGGGCAAATCTTCAGGAGCCACCTTTTCAAAAATCCAGGTAGATATTGCAAGCAAATGTTGCCAGATGGCGAAAAATGACCGAATTCTGGCTGATGAGCGGCCTTTTCAGCATTTCTTGGCCATCTTAGCCCATTTCATGCCAATATATAGCCGGATTTTTGAAAACGGTACCGCTCGGTTGAGGTGTCCGAGCGGTGTGTCGCGAGCACTTTTTTGTCGTTCAGAAACTATCTCCAAAGTAGGCAATATAAAAATTATGAGTGCCAGCAGTCCTTTTTTCTTCTCCCCTCTCTCCCCTCCCTTCTCTTTTCTCTCCCGTGTGGTTTCTAGGCTCATGGGAGTCCAAAAAACCCAGTTTCGGTGTCGTTCCGGTCAAAATGGGCAAATCTTCAGGAGCCACCTTTTCAAAAATCCAGGTAGATATTGCAAGCAAATGTTGCCAGATGGCGAAAAATGACCGAATTCTGGCTGATGAGCGGCCTTTTCAGCATTTCTTGGCCACCTTAGCCCATTTCATGCCAATATATAGCCGGATTTTTGAAAACGGTACCGCTCGGTTGAGGTGTCCGAGCGGTGTGTCGCGAGCACTTTTTTGTCGTTCAGAAACTATCTCCAAAGTAGGCAATATAAAAATTATGAGTGCCAGCAGTCCTTTTTTCTTCTCCCCTCTCTCCCCTCCCTTCTCTTTTCTCTCCCGTGTGGTTTCTAGGCTCATGGGAGTCCAAAAAACCCAGTTTCGGTGTCGTTCCGGTCAAAATGGGCAAATCTTCAGGAGCCACCTTTTCAAAAATCCAGGTAGATATTGCAAGCAAATGTTGCCAGATGGCGAAAAATGACCGAATTCTGGCTGATGAGCGGCCTTTTCAGCATTTCTTGGCCATCTTAGCCCATTTCATGCCAATATATAGCCGGATTTTTGAAAACGGTACCGCTCGGTTGAGGTGTCCGAGCGGTGTGTCGCGAGCACTTTTTTGTCGTTCAGAAACTATCTCCAAAGTAGGCAATATAAAAATTATGAGTGCCAGCAGTCCTTTTTTTCTTCTCCCCTCTCTCCCCTCCCTTCTCTTTTCTCTCCCGTGTGGTTTCTAGGCTCATGGGAGTCCAAAAAACCCAGTTTCGGTGTCGTTCCGGTCAAAATGGGCAAATCTTCAGGAGCCACCTTTTCAAAAATCCAGGTAGATATTGCAAGCAAATGTTGCCAGATGGCGAAAAATGACCGAATTCTGGCTGATGAGCGGCCTTTTCAGCATTTCTTGGCCATCTTAGCCCATTTCATGCCAATATATAGCCGGATTTTTGAAAACGGTACCGCTCGGTTGAGGTGTCCGAGCGGTGTGTCGCGAGCACTTTTTTGTCGTTCAGAAACTATCTCCAAAGTAGGCAATATAAAAATTATGAGTGCCAGCAGTCCTTTTTTCTTCTCCCCTCTCTCCCCTCCCTTCTCTTTTCTCTCCCGTGTGGTTTCTAGGCTCATGGGAGTCCAAAAAACCCAGTTTCGGTGTCGTTCCGGTCAAAATGGGCAAATCTTCAGGAGCCACCTTTTCAAAAATCCAGGTAGATATTGCAAGCAAATGTTGCCAGATGGCGAAAAATGACCGAATTCTGGCTGATGAGCGGCCTTTTCAGCATTTCTTGGCCATCTTAGCCCATTTCATGCCAATATATAGCCGGATTTTTGAAAACGGTACCGCTCGGTTGAGGTGTCCGAGCGGTGTGTCGCGAGCACTTTTTTGTCGTTCAGAAACTATCTCCAAAGTAGGCAATATAAAAATTATGAGTGCCAGCAGTCCTTTTTTCTTCTCCCCTCTCTCCCCTCCCTTCTCTTTTCTCTCCCGTGTGGTTTCTAGGCTCATGGGAGTCCAAAAAACCCAGTTTCGGTGTCGTTCCGGTCAAAATGGGCAAATCTTCAGGAGCCACCTTTTCAAAAATCCAGGTAGATATTGCAAGCAAATGTTGCCAGATGGCGAAAAATGACCAAATTCTGGCTGATGAGCGGCCTTTTCAGCATTTCTTGGCCATCTTAGCCCATTTCATGCCAATATATAGCCGGATTTTTGAAAACGGTACCGCTCGGTTGAGGTGTCCGAGCGGTGTGTCGCGAGCACTTTTTTGTCGTTCAGAAACTATCTCCAAAGTAGGCAATATAAAAATTATGAGTGCCAGCAGTCCTTTTTTTCTTCTCCCCTCTCTCCCCTCCCTTCTCTTTTCTCTCCCGTGTGGTTTCTAGGCTCATGGGAGTCCAAAAAACCCAGTTTCGGTGTCGTTCCGGTCAAAATGGGCAAATCTTCAGGAGCCACCTTTTCAAAAATCCAGGTAGATATTGCAAGCAAATGTTGCCAGATGGCGAAAAATGACCGAATTCTGGCTGATGAGCGGCCTTTTCAGCATTTCTTGGCCATCTTAGCCCATTTCATGCCAATAATTATTGCAAGCAAATGTTGCCAGATGGCGAAAAATGACCGAATTCTGGCTGATGAGCGGCCTTTTCAGCATTTCTTGGCCATCTTAGCCCATTTCATGCCAATATATAGCCGGATTTTTGAAAACGGTACCGCTCGGTTGAGGTGTCCGAGCGGTGTGTCGCGAGCACTTTTTTGTCGTTCAGAAACTATCTCCAAAGTAGGCAATATAAAAATTATGAGGGCCAGCAGTCCTTTTTTCTTCTCCCCTCTCTCCCCTCCCTTCTCTTTTCTCTCCCGTGTGGTTTCTAGGCTCATGGGAGTCCAAAAAACCCAGTTTCGGTGTCGTTCCGGTCAAAATGGGCAAATCTTCAGGAGCCACCTTTTCAAAAATCCAGGTAGATATTGCAAGCAAATGTTGCCAGATGGCGAAAAATGACCGAATTCTGGCTGATGAGCGGCCTTTTCAGCATTTCTTGGCCATCTTAGCCCATTTCATGCCAATAATTATTGCAAGCAAATGTTGCCAGATGGCGAAAAATGACCGAATTCTGGCTGATGAGCGGCCTTTTCAGCATTTCTTGGCCATCTTAGCCCATTTCATGCCAATATATAGCCGGATTTTTGAAAACGGTACCGCTCGGTTGAGGTGTCCGAGCGGTGTGTCGCGAGCACTTTTTTGTCGTTCAGAAACTATCTCCAAAGTAGGCAATATAAAAATTATGAGTGCCAGCAGTCCTTTTTTCTTCTCCCCTCTCTCCCCTCCCTTCTCTTTTCTCTCCCGTGTGGTTTCTAGGCTCATGGGAGTCCAAAAAACCCAGTTTCGGTGTCGTTCCGGTCAAAATGGGCAAATCTTCAGGAGCCACCTTTTCAAAAATCCAGGTAGATATTGCAAGCAAATGTTGCCAGATGGCGAAAAATGACCAAATTCTGGCTGATGAGCGGCCTTTTCAGCATTTCTTGGCCATCTTAGCCCATTTCATGCCAATATATAGCCGGATTTTTGAAAACGGTACCGCTCGGTTGAGGTGTCCGAGCGGTGTGTCGCGAGCACTTTTTTGTCGTTCAGAAACTATCTCCAAAGTAGGCAATATAAAAATTATGAGTGCCAGCAGTCCTTTTTTTCTTCTCCCCTCTCTCCCCTCCCTTCTCTTTTCTCTCCCGTGTGGTTTCTAGGCTCATGGGAGTCCAAAAAACCCAGTTTCGGTGTCGTTCCGGTCAAAATGGGCAAATCTTCAGGAGCCACCTTTTCAAAAATCCAGGTAGATATTGCAAGCAAATGTTGCCAGATGGCGAAAAATGACCGAATTCTGGCTGATGAGCGGCCTTTTCAGCATTTCTTGGCCATCTTAGCCCATTTCATGCCAATAATTATTGCAAGCAAATGTTGCCAGATGGCGAAAAATGACCGAATTCTGGCTGATGAGCGGCCTTTTCAGCATTTCTTGGCCATCTTAGCCCATTTCATGCCAATATATAGCCGGATTTTTGAAAACGGTACCGCTCGGTTGAGGTGTCCGAGCGGTGTGTCGCGAGCACTTTTTTGTCGTTCAGAAACTATCTCCAAAGTAGGCAATATAAAAATTATGAGTGCCAGCAGTCCTTTTTTCTTCTCCCCTCTCTCCCCTCCCTTCTCTTTTCTCTCCCGTGTGGTTTCTAGGCTCATGGGAGTCCAAAAAACCCAGTTTCGGTGTCGTTCCGGTCAAAATGGGCAAATCTTCAGGAGCCACCTTTTCAAAAATCCAGGTAGATATTGCAAGCAAATGTTGCCAGATGGCGAAAAATGACCGAATTCTGGCTGATGAGCGGCCTTTTCAGCATTTCTTGGCCATCTTAGCCCATTTCATGCCAATATATAGCCGGATTTTTGAAAACGGTACCGCTCGGTTGAGGTGTCCGAGCGGTGTGTCGCGAGCACTTTTTTGTCGTTCAGAAACTATCTCCAAAGTAGGCAATATAAAAATTATGAGTGCCAGCAGTCCTTTTTTCTTCTCCCCTCTCTCCCCTCCCTTCTCTTTTCTCTCCCGTGTGGTTTCTAGGCTCATGGGAGTCCAAAAAACCCAGTTTCGGTGTCGTTCCGGTCAAAATGGGCAAATCTTCAGGAGCCACCTTTTCAAAAATCCAGGTAGATATTGCAAGCAAATGTTGCCAGATGGCGAAAAATGACCGAATTCTGGCTGATGAGCGGCCTTTTCAGCATTTCTTGGCCATCTTAGCCCATTTCATGCCAATATATAGCCGGATTTTTGAAAACGGTACCGCTCGGTTGAGGTGTCCGAGCGGTGTGTCGCGAGCACTTTTTTGTCGTTCAGAAACTATCTCCAAAGTAGGCAATATAAAAATTATGAGTGCCAGCAGTCCTTTTTTCTTCTCCCCTCTCTCCCCTCCCTTCTCTTTTCTCTCCCGTGTGGTTTCTAGGCTCATGGGAGTCCAAAAAACCCAGTTTCGGTGTCGTTCCGGTCAAAATGGGCAAATCTTCAGGAGCCACCTTTTCAAAAATCCAGGTAGATATTGCAAGCAAATGTTGCCAGATGGCGAAAAATGACCGAATTCTGGCTGATGAGCGGCCTTTTCAGCATTTCTTGGCCATCTTAGCCCATTTCATGCCAATATATAGCCGGATTTTTGAAAACGGTACCGCTCGGTTGAGGTGTCCGAGCGGTGTGTCGCGAGCACTTTTTTGTCGTTCAGAAACTATCTCCAAAGTAGGCAATATAAAAATGATGAGTGCCAGCAGTCCTTTTTTCTTCTCCCCTCTCTCCCCTCCCTTCTCTTTTCTCTCCCGTGTGGTTTCTAGGCTCATGGGAGTCCAAAAAACCCAGTTTCGGTGTCGTTCCGGTCAAAATGGGCAAATCTTCAGGAGCCACCTTTTCAAAAATCCAGGTAGATATTGCAAGCAAATGTTGCCAGATGGCGAAAAATGACCGAATTCTGGCTGATGAGCGGCCTTTTCAGCATTTCTTGGCCATCTTAGCCCATTTCATGCCAATATATAGCCGGATTTTTGAAAACGGTACCGCTCGGTTGAGGTGTCCGAGCGGTGTGTCGCGAGCACTTTTTTGTCGTTCAGAAACTATCTCCAAAGTAGGCAATATAAAAATTATGAGTGCCAGCAGTCCTTTTTTCTTCTCCCCTCTCTCCCCTCCCTTCTCTTTTCTCTCCCGTGTGGTTTCTAGGCTCATGGGAGTCCAAAAAACCCAGTTTCGGTGTCGTTCCGGTCAAAATGGGCAAATCTTCAGGAGCCACCTTTTCAAAAATCCAGGTAGATATTGCAAGCAAATGTTGCCAGATGGCGAAAAATGACCGAATTCTGGCTGATGAGCGGCCTTTTCAGCATTTCTTGGCCATCTTAGCCCATTTCATGCCAATAATTATTGCAAGCAAATGTTGCCAGATGGCGAAAAATGACCGAATTCTGGCTGATGAGCGGCCTTTTCAGCATTTCTTGGCCATCTTAGCCCATTTCATGCCAATATATAGCCGGATTTTTGAAAACGGTACCGCTCGGTTGAGGTGTCCGAGCGGTGTGTCGCGAGCACTTTTTTGTCGTTCAGAAACTATCTCCAAAGTAGGCAATATAAAAATTATGAGGGCCAGCAGTCCTTTTTTCTTCTCCCCTCTCTCCCCTCCCTTCTCTTTTCTCTCCCGTGTGGTTTCTAGGCTCATGGGAGTCCAAAAAACCCAGTTTCGGTGTCGTTCCGGTCAAAATGGGCAAATCTTCAGGAGCCACCTTTTCAAAAATCCAGGTAGATATTGCAAGCAAATGTTGCCAGATGGCGAAAAATGACCGAATTCTGGCTGATGAGCGGCCTTTTCAGCATTTCTTGGCCATCTTAGCCCATTTCATGCCAATAATTATTGCTAGCAAATGTTGCCAGATGGCGAAAAATGACCGAATTCTGGCTGATGAGCGGCCTTTTCAGCATTTCTTGGCCATCTTAGCCCATTTCATGCCAATATATAGCCGGATTTTTGAAAACGGTACCGCTCGGTTGAGGTGTCCGAGCGGTGTGTCGCGAGCACTTTTTTGTCGTTCAGAAACTATCTCCAAAGTAGGCAATATAAAAATTATGAGTGCCAGCAGTCCTTTTTTCTTCTCCCCTCTCTCCCCTCCCTTCTCTTTTCTCTCCCGTGTGGTTTCTAGGCTCATGGGAGTCCAAAAAACCCAGTTTCGGTGTCGTTCCGGTCAAAATGGGCAAATCTTCAGGAGCCACCTTTTCAAAAATCCAGGTAGATATTGCAAGCAAATGTTGCCAGATGGCGAAAAATGACCGAATTCTGGCTGATGAGCGGCCTTTTCAGCATTTCTTGGCCATCTTAGCCCATTTCATGCCAATAATTATTGCAAGCAAATGTTGCCAGATGGCGAAAAATGACCGAATTCTGGCTGATGAGCGGCCTTTTCAGCATTTCTTGGCCATCTTAGCCCATTTCATGCCAATATATAGCCGGATTTTTGAAAACGGTACCGCTCGGTTGAGGTGTCCGAGCGGTGTGTCGCGAGCACTTTTTTGTCGTTCAGAAACTATCTCCAAAGTAGGCAATATAAAAATTATGAGTGCCAGCAGTCCTTTTTTCTTCTCCCCTCTCTCCCCTCCCTTCTCTTTTCTCTCCCGTGTGGTTTCTAGGCTCATGGGAGTCCAAAAAACCCAGTTTCGGTGTCGTTCCGGTCAAAATGGGCAAATCTTCAGGAGCCACCTTTTCAAAAATCCAGGTAGATATTGCAAGCAAATGTTGCCAGATGGCGAAAAATGACCGAATTCTGGCTGATGAGCGGCCTTTTCAGCATTTCTTGGCCATCTTAGCCCATTTCATGCCAATAATTATTGCAAGCAAATGTTGCCAGATGGCGAAAAATGACCGAATTCTGGCTGATGAGCGGCCTTTTCAGCATTTCTTGGCCATCTTAGCCCATTTCATGCCAATATATAGCCGGATTTTTGAAAACGGTACCGCTCGGTTGAGGTGTCCGAGCGGTGTGTCGCGAGCACTTTTTTGTCGTTCAGAAACTATCTCCAAAGTAGGCAATATAAAAATTATGAGTGCCAGCAGTCCTTTTTTTCTTCTCCCCTCTCTCCCCTCCCTTCTCTTTTCTCTCCCGTGTGGTTTCTAGGCTCATGGGAGTCCAAAAAACCCAGTTTCGGTGTCGTTCCGGTCAAAATGGGCAAATCTTCAGGAGCCACCTTTTCAAAAATCCAGGTAGATATTGCAAGCAAATGTTGCCAGATGGCGAAAAATGACCGAATTCTGGCTGATGAGCGGCCTTTTCAGCATTTCTTGGCCATCTTAGCCCATTTCATGCCAATATATAGCCGGATTTTTGAAAACGGTACCGCTCGGTTGAGGTGTCCGAGCGGTGTGTCGCGAGCACTTTTTTGTCGTTCAGAAACTATCTCCAAAGTAGGCAATATAAAAATTATGAGTGCCAGCAGTCCTTTTTTCTTCTCCCCTCTCTCCCCTCCCTTCTCTTTTCTCTCCCGTGTGGTTTCTAGGCTCATGGGAGTCCAAAAAACCCAGTTTCGGTGTCGTTCCGGTCAAAATGGGCAAATCTTCAGGGGCCACCTTTTCAAAAATCCAGGTAGATATTGCAAGCAAATGTTGCCAGATGGCGAAAAATGACCGAATTCTGGCTGATGAGCGGCCTTTTCAGCATTTCTTGGCCATCTTAGCCCATTTCATGCCAATAATTATTGCAAGCAAATGTTGCCAGATGGCGAAAAAAGACCTAATTCTGGCTGATGAGCGGCCTTTTCAGCATTTCTTGGCCATCTTAGCCCATTTCATGCCAATATATAGCCGGATTTTTGAAAACGGTACCGCTCGGTTGAGGTGTCCGAGCGGTGTGTCGCGAGCACTTTTTTGTCGTTCAGAAACTATCTCCAAAGTAGGCAATATAAAAATTATGAGTGCCAGCAGTCCTTTTTTCTTCTCCCCTCTCTCCCCTCCCTTCTCTTTTCTCTCCCGTGTGGTTTCTAGGCTCATGGGAGTCCAAAAAACCCAGTTTCGGTGTCGTTCCGGTCAAAATGGGCAAATCTTCAGGAGCCACCTTTTCAAAAATCCAGGTAGATATTGCAAGCAAATGTTGCCAGATGGCGAAAAATGACCGAATTCTGGCTGATGAGCGGCCTTTTCAGCATTTCTTGGCCATCTTAGCCCATTTCATGCCAATAATTATTGCAAGCAAATGTTGCCAGATGGCGAAAAATGACCGAATTCTGGCTGATGAGCGGCCTTTTCAGCATTTCTTGGCCATCTTAGCCCATTTCATGCCAATATATAGCCGGATTTTTGAAAACGGTACCGCTCGGTTGAGGTGTCCGAGCGGTGTGTCGCGAGCACTTTTTTGTCGTTCAGAAACTATCTCCAAAGTAGGCAATATAAAAATTATGAGGGCCAGCAGTCCTTTTTTCTTCTCCCCTCTCTCCCCTCCCTTCTCTTTTCTCTCCCGTGTGGTTTCTAGGCTCATGGGAGTCCAAAAAACCCAGTTTCGGTGTCGTTCCGGTCAAAATGGGCAAATCTTCAGGAGCCACCTTTTCAAAAATCCAGGTAGATATTGCAAGCAAATGTTGCCAGATGGCGAAAAATGACCGAATTCTGGCTGATGAGCGGCCTTTTCAGCATTTCTTGGCCATCTTAGCCCATTTCATGCCAATAATTATTGCAAGCAAATGTTGCCAGATGGCGAAAAATGACCGAATTCTGGCTGATGAGCGGCCTTTTCAGCATTTCTTGGCCATCTTAGCCCATTTCATGCCAATATATAGCCGGATTTTTGAAAACGGTACCGCTCGGTTGAGGTGTCCGAGCGGTGTGTCGCGAGCACTTTTTTGTCGTTCAGAAACTATCTCCAAAGTAGGCAATATAAAAATTATGAGTGCCAGCAGTCCTTTTTTCTTCTCCCCTCTCTCCCCTCCCTTCTCTTTTCTCTCCCGTGTGGTTTCTAGGCTCATGGGAGTCCAAAAAACCCAGTTTCGGTGTCGTTCCGGTCAAAATGGGCAAATCTTCAGGGGCCACCTTTTCAAAAATCCAGGTAGATATTGCAAGCAAATGTTGCCAGATGGCGAAAAATGACCGAATTCTGGCTGATGAGCGGCCTTTTCAGCATTTCTTGGCCATCTTAGCCCATTTCATGCCAATATATAGCCGGATTTTTGAAAACGGTACCGCTCGGTTGAGGTGTCCGAGCGGTGTGTCGCGAGCACTTTTTTGTCGTTCAGAAACTATCTCCAAAGTAGGCAATATAAAAATTATGAGTGCCAGCAGTCCTTTTTTCTTCTCCCCTCTCTCCCCTCCCTTCTCTTTTCTCTCCCGTGTGGTTTCTAGGCTCATGGGAGTCCAAAAAACCCAGTTTCGGTGTCGTTCCGGTCAAAATGGGCAAATCTTCAGGAGCCACCTTTTCAAAAATCCAGGTAGATATTGCAAGCAAATGTTGCCAGATGGCGAAAAATGACCGAATTCTGGCTGATGAGCGGCCTTTTCAGCATTTCTTGGCCATCTTAGCCCATTTCATGCCAATATATAGCCGGATTTTTGAAAACGGTACCGCTCGGTTGAGGTGTCCGAGCGGTGTGTCGCGAGCACTTTTTTGTCGTTCAGAAACTATCTCCAAAGTAGGCAATATAAAAATTATGAGTGCCAGCAGTCCTTTTTTCTTCTCCCCTCTCTCCCCTCCCTTCTCTTTTCTCTCCCGTGTGGTTTCTAGGCTCATGGGAGTCCAAAAAACCCAGTTTCGGTGTCGTTCCGGTCAAAATGGGCAAATCTTCAGGGGCCACCTTTTCAAAAATCCAGGTAGATATTGCAAGCAAATGTTGCCAGATGGCGAAAAATGACCGAATTCTGGCTGATGAGCGGCCTTTTCAGCATTTCTTGGCCATCTTAGCCCATTTCATGCCAATATATAGCCGGATTTTTGAAAACGGTACCGCTCGGTTGAGGTGTCCGAGCGGTGTGTCGCGAGCACTTTTTTGTCGTTCAGAAACTATCTCCAAAGTAGGCAATATAAAAATTATGAGTGCCAGCAGTCCTTTTTTCTTCTCCCCTCTCTCCCCTCCCTTCTCTTTTCTCTCCCGTGTGGTTTCTAGGCTCATGGGAGTCCAAAAAACCCAGTTTCGGTGTCGTTCCGGTCAAAATGGGCAAATCTTCAGGAGCCACCTTTTCAAAAATCCAGGTAGATATTGCAAGCAAATGTTGCCAGATGGCGAAAAATGACCGAATTCTGGCTGATGAGCGGCCTTTTCAGCATTTCTTGGCCATCTTAGCCCATTTCATGCCAATATATAGCCGGATTTTTGAAAACGGTACCGCTCGGTTGAGGTGTCCGAGCGGTGTGTCGCGAGCACTTTTTTGTCGTTCAGAAACTATCTCCAAAGTAGGCAATATAAAAATTATGAGTGCCAGCAGTCCTTTTTTCTTCTCCCCTCTCTCCCCTCCCTTCTCTTTTCTCTCCCGTGTGGTTTCTAGGCTCATGGGAGTCCAAAAAACCCAGTTTCGGTGTCGTTCCGGTCAAAATGGGCAAATCTTCAGGAGCCACCTTTTCAAAAATCCAGGTAGATATTGCAAGCAAATGTTGCCAGATGGCGAAAAATGACCGAATTCTGGCTGATGAGCGGCCTTTTCAGCATTTCTTGGCCATCTTAGCCCATTTCATGCCAATATATAGCCGGATTTTTGAAAACGGTACCGCTCGGTTGAGGTGTCCGAGCGGTGTGTCGCGAGCACTTTTTTGTCGTTCAGAAACTATCTCCAAAGTAGGCAATATAAAAATTATGAGTGCCAGCAGTCCTTTTTTTCTTCTCCCCTCTCTCCCCTCCCTTCTCTTTTCTCTCCCGTGTGGTTTCTAGGCTCATGGGAGTCCAAAAAACCCAGTTTCGGTGTCGTTCCGGTCAAAATGGGCAAATCTTCAGGAGCCACCTTTTCAAAAATCCAGGTAGATATTGCAAGCAAATGTTGCCAGATGGCAAAAAATGACCGAATTCTGGCTGATGAGCGGCCTTTTCAGCATTTCTTGGCCATCTTAGCCCATTTCATGCCAATATATAGCCGGATTTTTGAAAACGGTACCGCTCGGTTGAGGTGTCCGAGCGGTGTGTCGCGAGCACTTTTTTGTCGTTCAGAAACTATCTCCAAAGTAGGGAATATAAATATTATGAGTGCCAGCAGTCCTTTTTTCTTCTCCCCTCTCTCCCCTCCCTTCTCTTTTCTCTCCCGTGTGGTTTCTAGGCTCATGGGAGTCCAAAAAACCCAGTTTCGGTGTCGTTCCGGTCAAAATGGGCAAATCTTCAGGAGCCACCTTTTCAAAAATCCAGGTAGATATTGCAAGCAAATGTTGCCAGATGGCGAAAAATGACCGAATTCTGGCTGATGAGCGGCCTTTTCAGCATTTCTTGGCCATCTTAGCCCATTTCATGCCAATATATAGCCGGATTTTTGAAAACGGTACCGCTCGGTTGAGGTGTCCGAGCGGTGTGTCGCGAGCACTTTTTTGTCGTTCAGAAACTATCTCCAAAGTAGGCAATATAAAAATTATGAGTGCCAGCAGTCCTTTTTTTCTTCTCCCCTCTCTCCCCTCCCTTCTCTTTTCTCTCCCGTGTGGTTTCTAGGCTCATGGGAGTCCAAAAAACCCAGTTTCGGTGTCGTTCCGGTCAAAATGGGCAAATCTTCAGGAGCCACCTTTTCAAAAATCCAGGTAGATATTGCAAGCAAATGTTGCCAGATGGCGAAAAATGACCGAATTCTGGCTGATGAGCGGCCTTTTCAGCATTTCTTGGCCATCTTAGCCCATTTCATGCCAATATATAGCCGGATTTTTGAAAACGGTACCGCTCCGTTGAGGTGTCCGAGCGGTGTGTCGCGAGCACTTTTTTGTCGTTCAGAAACTATCTCCAAAGTAGGCAATATAAAAATTATGAGTGCCAGCAGTCCTTTTTTTCTTCTCCCCTCTCTCCCCTCCCTTCTCTTTTCTCTCCCGTGTGGTTTCTAGGCTCATGGGAGTCCAAAAAACCCAGTTTCGGTGTCGTTCCGGTCAAAATGGGCAAATCTTCAGGAGCCACCTTTTCAAAAATCCAGGTAGATATTGCAAGCAAATGTTGCCAGATGGCGAAAAATGACCGAATTCTGGCTGATGAGCGGCCTTTTCAGCATTTCTTGGCCATCTTAGCCCATTTCATGCCAATATATAGCCGGATTTTTGAAAACGGTACCGCTCGGTTGAGGTGTCCGAGCGGTGTGTCGCGAGCACTTTTTTGTCGTTCAGAAACTATCTCCAAAGTAGGCAATATAAAAATTATGAGTGCCAGCAGTCCTTTTTTTCTTCTCCCCTCTCTCCCCTCCCTTCTCTTTTCTCTCCCGTGTGGTTTCTAGGCTCATGGGAGTCCAAAAAACCCAGTTTCGGTGTCGTTCCGGTCAAAATGGGCAAATCTTCAGGAGCCACCTTTTCAAAAATCCAGGTAGATATTGCAAGCAAATGTTGCCAGATGGCGAAAAATGACCGAATTCTGGCTGATGAGCGGCCTTTTCAGCATTTCTTGGCCATCTTAGCCCATTTCATGCCAATATATAGCCGGATTTTTGAAAACGGTACCGCTCCGTTGAGGTGTCCGAGCGGTGTGTCGCGAGCACTTTTTTGTCGTTCAGAAACTATCTCCAAAGTAGGCAATATAAAAATTATGAGTGCCAGCAGTCCTTTTTTTCTTCTCCCCTCTCTCCCCTCCCTTCTCTTTTCTCTCCCGTGTGGTTTCTAGGCTCATGGGAGTCCAAAAAACCCAGTTTCGGTGTCGTTCCGGTCAAAATGGGCAAATCTTCAGGAGCCACCTTTTCAAAAATCCAGGTAGATATTGCAAGCAAATGTTGCCAGATGGCGAAAAATGACCGAATTCTGGCTGATGAGCGGCCTTTTCAGCATTTCTTGGCCATCTTAGCCCATTTCATGCCAATAATTATTGCAAGCAAATGTTGCCAGATGGCGAAAAATGACCGAATTCTGGCTGATGAGCGGCCTTTTCAGCATTTCTTGGCCATCTTAGCCCATTTCATGCCAATATATAGCCGGATTTTTGAAAACGGTACCGCTCGGTTGAGGTGTCCGAGCGGTGTGTCGCGAGCACTTTTTTGTCGTTCAGAAACTATCTCCAAAGTAGGCAATATAAAAATTATGAGTGCCAGCAGTCCTTTTTTTCTTCTCCCCTCTCTCCCCTCCCTTCTCTTTTCTCTCCCGTGTGGTTTCTAGGCTCATGGGAGTCCAAAAAACCCAGTTTCGGTGTCGTTCCGGTCAAAATGGGCAAATCTTCAGGAGCCACCTTTTCAAAAATCCAGGTAGATATTGCAAGCAAATGTTGCCAGATGGCAAAAAATGACCGAATTCTGGCTGATGAGCGGCCTTTTCAGCATTTCTTGGCCATCTTAGCCCATTTCATGCCAATATATAGCCGGATTTTTGAAAACGGTACCGCTCGGTTGAGGTGTCCGAGCGGTGTGTCGCGAGCACTTTTTTGTCGTTCAGAAACTATCTCCAAAGTAGGGAATATAAATATTATGAGTGCCAGCAGTCCTTTTTTCTTCTCCCCTCTCTCCCCTCCCTTCTCTTTTCTCTCCCGTGTGGTTTCTAGGCTCATGGGAGTCCAAAAAACCCAGTTTCGGTGTCGTTCCGGTCAAAATGGGCAAATCTTCAGGAGCCACCTTTTCAAAAATCCAGGTAGATATTGCAAGCAAATGTTGCCAGATGGCGAAAAATGACCGAATTCTGGCTGATGAGCGGCCTTTTCAGCATTTCTTGGCCATCTTAGCCCATTTCATGCCAATATATAGCCGGATTTTTGAAAACGGTACCGCTCGGTTGAGGTGTCCGAGCGGTGTGTCGCGAGCACTTTTTTGTCGTTCAGAAACTATCTCCAAAGTAGGCAATATAAAAATTATGAGTGCCAGCAGTCCTTTTTTTCTTCTCCCCTCTCTCCCCTCCCTTCTCTTTTCTCTCCCGTGTGGTTTCTAGGCTCATGGGAGTCCAAAAAACCCAGTTTCGGTGTCGTTCCGGTCAAAATGGGCAAATCTTCAGGAGCCACCTTTTCAAAAATCCAGGTAGATATTGCAAGCAAATGTTGCCAGATGGCGAAAAATGACCGAATTCTGGCTGATGAGCGGCCTTTTCAGCATTTCTTGGCCATCTTAGCCCATTTCATGCCAATATATAGCCGGATTTTTGAAAACGGTACCGCTCCGTTGAGGTGTCCGAGCGGTGTGTCGCGAGCACTTTTTTGTCGTTCAGAAACTATCTCCAAAGTAGGCAATATAAAAATTATGAGTGCCAGCAGTCCTTTTTTTCTTCTCCCCTCTCTCCCCTCCCTTCTCTTTTCTCTCCCGTGTGGTTTCTAGGCTCATGGGAGTCCAAAAAACCCAGTTTCGGTGTCGTTCCGGTCAAAATGGGCAAATCTTCAGGAGCCACCTTTTCAAAAATCCAGGTAGATATTGCAAGCAAATGTTGCCAGATGGCGAAAAATGACCGAATTCTGGCTGATGAGCGGCCTTTTCAGCATTTCTTGGCCATCTTAGCCCATTTCATGCCAATATATAGCCGGATTTTTGAAAACGGTACCGCTCGGTTGAGGTGTCCGAGCGGTGTGTCGCGAGCACTTTTTTGTCGTTCAGAAACTATCTCCAAAGTAGGCAATATAAAAATTATGAGTGCCAGCAGTCCTTTTTTTCTTCTCCCCTCTCTCCCCTCCCTTCTCTTTTCTCTCCCGTGTGGTTTCTAGGCTCATGGGAGTCCAAAAAACCCAGTTTCGGTGTCGTTCCGGTCAAAATGGGCAAATCTTCAGGAGCCACCTTTTCAAAAATCCAGGTAGATATTGCAAGCAAATGTTGCCAGATGGCGAAAAATGACCGAATTCTGGCTGATGAGCGGCCTTTTCAGCATTTCTTGGCCATCTTAGCCCATTTCATGCCAATATATAGCCGGATTTTTGAAAACGGTACCGCTCCGTTGAGGTGTCCGAGCGGTGTGTCGCGAGCACTTTTTTGTCGTTCAGAAACTATCTCCAAAGTAGGCAATATAAAAATTATGAGTGCCAGCAGTCCTTTTTTTCTTCTCCCCTCTCTCCCCTCCCTTCTCTTTTCTCTCCCGTGTGGTTTCTAGGCTCATGGGAGTCCAAAAAACCCAGTTTCGGTGTCGTTCCGGTCAAAATGGGCAAATCTTCAGGAGCCACCTTTTCAAAAATCCAGGTAGATATTGCAAGCAAATGTTGCCAGATGGCGAAAAATGACCGAATTCTGGCTGATGAGCGGCCTTTTCAGCATTTCTTGGCCATCTTAGCCCATTTCATGCCAATAATTATTGCAAGCAAATGTTGCCAGATGGCGAAAAATGACCGAATTCTGGCTGATGAGCGGCCTTTTCAGCATTTCTTGGCCATCTTAGCCCATTTCATGCCAATATATAGCCGGATTTTTGAAAACGGTACCGCTCGGTTGAGGTGTCCGAGCGGTGTGTCGCGAGCACTTTTTTGTCGTTCAGAAACTATCTCCAAAGTAGGCAATATAAAAATTATGAGTGCCAGCAGTCCTTTTTTCTTCTCCCCTCTCTCCCCTCCCTTCTCTTTTCTCTCCCGTGTGGTTTCTAGGCTCATGGGAGTCCAAAAAACCCAGTTTCGGTGTCGTTCCGGTCAAAATGGGCAAATCTTCAGGAGCCACCTTTTCAAAAATCCAGGTAGATATTGCAAGCAAATGTTGCCAGATGGCGAAAAATGACCGAATTCTGGCTGATGAGCGGCCTTTTCAGCATTTCTTGGCCATCTTAGCCCATTTCATGCCAATATATAGCCGGATTTTTGAAAACGGTACCGCTCGGTTGAGGTGTCCGAGCGGTGTGTCGCGAGCACTTTTTTGTCGTTCAGAAACTATCTCCAAAGTAGGCAATATAAAAATTATGAGTGCCAGCAGTCCTTTTTTCTTCTCCCCTCTCTCCCCTCCCTTCTCTTTTCTCTCCCGTGTGGTTTCTAGGCTCATGGGAGTCCAAAAAACCCAGTTTCGGTGTCGTTCCGGTCAAAATGGGCAAATCTTCAGGAGCCACCTTTTCAAAAATCCAGGTAGATATTGCAAGCAAATGTTGCCAGATGGCGAAAAATGACCGAATTCTGGCTGATGAGCGGCCTTTTCAGCATTTCTTGGCCATCTTAGCCCATTTCATGCCAATATATAGCCGGATTTTTGAAAACGGTACCGCTCGGTTGAGGTGTCCGAGCGGTGTGTCGCGAGCACTTTTTTGTCGTTCAGAAACTATCTCCAAAGTAGGCAATATAAAAATTATGAGTGCCAGCAGTCCTTTTTTTCTTCTCCCCTCTCTCCCCTCCCTTCTCTTTTCTCTCCCGTGTGGTTTCTAGGCTCATGGGAGTCCAAAAAACCCAGTTTCGGTGTCGTTCCGGTCAAAATGGGCAAATCTTCAGGAGCCACCTTTTCAAAAATCCAGGTAGATATTGCAAGCAAATGTTGCCAGATGGCAAAAAATGACCGAATTCTGGCTGATGAGCGGCCTTTTCAGCATTTCTTGGCCATCTTAGCCCATTTCATGCCAATATATAGCCGGATTTTTGAAAACGGTACCGCTCGGTTGAGGTGTCCGAGCGGTGTGTCGCGAGCACTTTTTTGTCGTTCAGAAACTATCTCCAAAGTAGGCAATATAAATATTATGAGTGCCAGCAGTCCTTTTTTCTTCTCCCCTCTCTCCCCTCCCTTCTCTTTTCTCTCCCGTGTGGTTTCTAGGCTCATGGGAGTCCAAAAAACCCAGTTTCGGTGTCGTTCCGGTCAAAATGGGCAAATCTTCAGGAGCCACCTTTTCAAAAATCCAGGTAGATATTGCAAGCAAATGTTGCCAGATGGCGAAAAATGACCGAATTCTGGCTGATGAGCGGCCTTTTCAGCATTTCTTGGCCATCTTAGCCCATTTCATGCCAATATATAGCCGGATTTTTGAAAACGGTACCGCTCGGTTGAGGTGTCCGAGCGGTGTGTCGCGAGCACTTTTTTGTCGTTCAGAAACTATCTCCAAAGTAGGCAATATAAAAATTATGAGTGCCAGCAGTCCTTTTTTTCTTCTCCCCTCTCTCCCCTCCCTTCTCTTTTCTCTCCCGTGTGGTTTCTAGGCTCATGGGAGTCCAAAAAACCCAGTTTCGGTGTCGTTCCGGTCAAAATGGGCAAATCTTCAGGAGCCACCTTTTCAAAAATCCAGGTAGATATTGCAAGCAAATGTTGCCAGATGGCGAAAAATGACCGAATTCTGGCTGATGAGCGGCCTTTTCAGCATTTCTTGGCCATCTTAGCCCATTTCATGCCAATATATAGCCGGATTTTTGAAAACGGTACCGCTCGGTTGAGGTGTCCGAGCGGTGTGTCGCGAGCACTTTTTTGTCGTTCAGAAACTATCTCCAAAGTAGGCAATATAAAAATTATGAGTGCCAGCAGTCCTTTTTTTCTTCTCCCCTCTCTCCCCTCCCTTCTCTTTTCTCTCCCGTGTGGTTTCTAGGCTCATGGGAGTCCAAAAAACCCAGTTTCGGTGTCGTTCCGGTCAAAATGGGCAAATCTTCAGGAGCCACCTTTTCAAAAATCCAGGTAGATATTGCAAGCAAATGTTGCCAGATGGCAAAAAATGACCGAATTCTGGCTGATGAGCGGCCTTTTCAGCATTTCTTGGCCATCTTAGCCCATTTCATGCCAATATATAGCCGGATTTTTGAAAACGGTACCGCTCGGTTGAGGTGTCCGAGCGGTGTGTCGCGAGCACTTTTTTGTCGTTCAGAAACTATCTCCAAAGTAGGCAATATAAATATTATGAGTGCCAGCAGTCCTTTTTTCTTCTCCCCTCTCTCCCCTCCCTTCTCTTTTCTCTCCCGTGTGGTTTCTAGGCTCATGGGAGTCCAAAAAACCCAGTTTCGGTGTCGTTCCGGTCAAAATGGGCAAATCTTCAGGAGCCACCTTTTCAAAAATCCAGGTAGATATTGCAAGCAAATGTTGCCAGATGGCGAAAAATGACCGAATTCTGGCTGATGAGCGGCCTTTTCAGCATTTCTTGGCCATCTTAGCCCATTTCATGCCAATATATAGCCGGATTTTTGAAAACGGTACCGCTCGGTTGAGGTGTCCGAGCGGTGTGTCGCGAGCACTTTTTTGTCGTTCAGAAACTATCTCCAAAGTAGGCAATATAAAAATTATGAGTGCCAGCAGTCCTTTTTTTCTTCTCCCCTCTCTCCCCTCCCTTCTCTTTTCTCTCCCGTGTGGTTTCTAGGCTCATGGGAGTCCAAAAAACCCAGTTTCGGTGTCGTTCCGGTCAAAATGGGCAAATCTTCAGGAGCCACCTTTTCAAAAATCCAGGTAGATATTGCAAGCAAATGTTGCCAGATGGCAAAAAATGACCGAATTCTGGCTGATGAGCGGCCTTTTCAGCATTTCTTGGCCATCTTAGCCCATTTCATGCCAATATATAGCCGGATTTTTGAAAACGGTACCGCTCGGTTGAGGTGTCCGAGCGGTGTGTCGCGAGCACTTTTTTGTCGTTCAGAAACTATCTCCAAAGTAGGCAATATAAATATTATGAGTGCCAGCAGTCCTTTTTTCTTCTCCCCTCTCTCCCCTCCCTTCTCTTTTCTCTCCCGTGTGGTTTCTAGGCTCATGGGAGTCCAAAAAACCCAGTTTCGGTGTCGTTCCGGTCAAAATGGGCAAATCTTCAGGAGCCACCTTTTCAAAAATCCAGGTAGATATTGCAAGCAAATGTTGCCAGATGGCGAAAAATGACCGAATTCTGGCTGATGAGCGGCCTTTTCAGCATTTCTTGGCCATCTTAGCCCATTTCATGCCAATATATAGCCGGATTTTTGAAAACGGTACCGCTCGGTTGAGGTGTCCGAGCGGTGTGTCGCGAGCACTTTTTTGTCGTTCAGAAACTATCTCCAAAGTAGGCAATATAAAAATTATGAGTGCCAGCAGTCCTTTTTTTCTTCTCCCCTCTCTCCCCTCCCTTCTCTTTTCTCTCCCGTGTGGTTTCTAGGCTCATGGGAGTCCAAAAAACCCAGTTTCGGTGTCGTTCCGGTCAAAATGGGCAAATCTTCAGGAGCCACCTTTTCAAAAATCCAGGTAGATATTGCAAGCAAATGTTGCCAGATGGCGAAAAATGACCGAATTCTGGCTGATGAGCGGCCTTTTCAGCATTTCTTGGCCATCTTAGCCCATTTCATGCCAATAATTATTGCAAGCAAATGTTGCCAGATGGCGAAAAATGACCGAATTCTGGCTGATGAGCGGCCTTTTCAGCATTTCTTGGCCATCTTAGCCCATTTCATGCCAATATATAGCCGGATTTTTGAAAACGGTACCGCTCGGTTGAGGTGTCCGAGCGGTGTGTCGCGAGCACTTTTTTGTCGTTCAGAAACTATCTCCAAAGTAGGCAATATAAAAATTATGAGGGCCAGCAGTCCTTTTTTCTTCTCCCCTCTCTCCCCTCCCTTCTCTTTTCTCTCCCGTGTGGTTTCTAGGCTCATGGGAGTCCAAAAAACCCAGTTTCGGTGTCGTTCCGGTCAAAATGGGCAAATCTTCAGGAGCCACCTTTTCAAAAATCCAGGTAGATATTGCAAGCAAATGTTGCCAGATGGCGAAAAATGACCGAATTCTGGCTGATGAGCGGCCTTTTCAGCATTTCTTGGCCATCTTAGCCCATTTCATGCCAATATATAGCCGGATTTTTGAAAACGGTACCGCTCGGTTGAGGTGTCCGAGCGGTGTGTCGCGAGCACTTTTTTGTCGTTCAGAAACTATCTCCAAAGTAGGCAATATAAAAATTATGAGTGCCAGCAGTCCTTTTTTTCTTCTCCCCTCTCTCCCCTCCCTTCTCTTTTCTCTCCCGTGTGGTTTCTAGGCTCATGGGAGTCCAAAAAACCCAGTTTCGGTGTCGTTCCGGTCAAAATGGGCAAATCTTCAGGAGCCACCTTTTCAAAAATCCAGGTAGATATTGCAAGCAAATGTTGCCAGATGGCGAAAAATGACCGAATTCTGGCTGATGAGCGGCCTTTTCAGCATTTCTTGGCCATCTTAGCCCATTTCATGCCAATAATTATTGCAAGCAAATGTTGCCAGATGGCGAAAAATGACCGAATTCTGGCTGATGAGCGGCCTTTTCAGCATTTCTTGGCCATCTTAGCCCATTTCATGCCAATATATAGCCGGATTTTTGAAAACGGTACCGCTCGGTTGAGGTGTCCGAGCGGTGTGTCGCGAGCACTTTTTTGTCGTTCAGAAACTATCTCCAAAGTAGGCAATATAAAAATTATGAGTGCCAGCAGTCCTTTTTTTCTTCTCCCCTCTCTCCCCTCCCTTCTCTTTTCTCTCCCGTGTGGTTTCTAGGCTCATGGGAGTCCAAAAAACCCAGTTTCGGTGTCGTTCCGGTCAAAATGGGCAAATCTTCAGGGGCCACCTTTTCAAAAATCCAGGTAGATATTGCAAGCAAATGTTGCCAGATGGCGAAAAATGACCGAATTCTGGCTGATGAGCGGCCTTTTCAGCATTTCTTGGCCATCTTAGCCCATTTCATGCCAATATATAGCCGGATTTTTGAAAACGGTACCGCTCGGTTGAGGTGTCCGAGCGGTGTGTCGCGAGCACTTTTTTGTCGTTCAGAAACTATCTCCAAAGTAGGCAATATAAAAATTATGAGTGCCAGCAGTCCTTTTTTCTTCTCCCCTCTCTCCCCTCCCTTCTCTTTTCTCTCCCGTGTGGTTTCTAGGCTCATGGGAGTCCAAAAAACCCAGTTTCGGTGTCGTTCCGGTCAAAATGGGCAAATCTTCAGGAGCCACCTTTTCAAAAATCCAGGTAGATATTGCAAGCAAATGTTGCCAGATGGCGAAAAATGACCGAATTCTGGCTGATGAGCGGCCTTTTCAGCATTTCTTGGCCATCTTAGCCCATTTCATGCCAATATATAGCCGGATTTTTGAAAACGGTACCGCTCGGTTGAGGTGTCCGAGCGGTGTGTCGCGAGCACTTTTTTGTCGTTCAGAAACTATCTCCAAAGTAGGCAATATAAAAATTATGAGTGCCAGCAGTCCTTTTTTCTTCTCCCCTCTCTCCCCTCCCTTCTCTTTTCTCTCCCGTGTGGTTTCTAGGCTCATGGGAGTCCAAAAAACCCAGTTTCGGTGTCGTTCCGGTCAAAATGGGCAAATCTTCAGGGGCCACCTTTTCAAAAATCCAGGTAGATATTGCAAGCAAATGTTGCCAGATGGCGAAAAATGACCGAATTCTGGCTGATGAGCGGCCTTTTCAGCATTTCTTGGCCATCTTAGCCCATTTCATGCCAATATATAGCCGGATTTTTGAAAACGGTACCGCTCGGTTGAGGTGTCCGAGCGGTGTGTCGCGAGCACTTTTTTGTCGTTCAGAAACTATCTCCAAAGTAGGCAATATAAATATTATGAGTGCCAGCAGTCCTTTTTTCTTCTCCCCTCTCTCCCCTCCCTTCTCTTTTCTCTCCCGTGTGGTTTCTAGGCTCATGGGAGTCCAAAAAACCCAGTTTCGGTGTCGTTCCGGTCAAAATGGGCAAATCTTCAGGAGCCACCTTTTCAAAAATCCAGGTAGATATTGCAAGCAAATGTTGCCAGATGGCGAAAAATGACCGAATTCTGGCTGATGAGCGGCCTTTTCAGCATTTCTTGGCCATCTTAGCCCATTTCATGCCAATATATAGCCGGATTTTTGAAAACGGTACCGCTCGGTTGAGGTGTCCGAGCGGTGTGTCGCGAGCACTTTTTTGTCGTTCAGAAACTATCTCCAAAGTAGGCAATATAAAAATTATGAGTGCCAGCAGTCCTTTTTTTCTTCTCCCCTCTCTCCCCTCCCTTCTCTTTTCTCTCCCGTGTGGTTTCTAGGCTCATGGGAGTCCAAAAAACCCAGTTTCGGTGTCGTTCCGGTCAAAATGGGCAAATCTTCAGGAGCCACCTTTTCAAAAATCCAGGTAGATATTGCAAGCAAATGTTGCCAGATGGCGAAAAATGACCGAATTCTGGCTGATGAGCGGCCTTTTCAGCATTTCTTGGCCATCTTAGCCCATTTCATGCCAATAATTATTGCAAGCAAATGTTGCCAGATGGCGAAAAATGACCGAATTCTGGCTGATGAGCGGCCTTTTCAGCATTTCTTGGCCATCTTAGCCCATTTCATGCCAATATATAGCCGGATTTTTGAAAACGGTACCGCTCGGTTGAGGTGTCCGAGCGGTGTGTCGCGAGCACTTTTTTGTCGTTCAGAAACTATCTCCAAAGTAGGCAATATAAAAATTATGAGGGCCAGCAGTCCTTTTTTCTTCTCCCCTCTCTCCCCTCCCTTCTCTTTTCTCTCCCGTGTGGTTTCTAGGCTCATGGGAGTCCAAAAAACCCAGTTTCGGTGTCGTTCCGGTCAAAATGGGCAAATCTTCAGGAGCCACCTTTTCAAAAATCCAGGTAGATATTGCAAGCAAATGTTGCCAGATGGCGAAAAATGACCGAATTCTGGCTGATGAGCGGCCTTTTCAGCATTTCTTGGCCATCTTAGCCCATTTCATGCCAATATATAGCCGGATTTTTGAAAACGGTACCGCTCGGTTGAGGTGTCCGAGCGGTGTGTCGCGAGCACTTTTTTGTCGTTCAGAAACTATCTCCAAAGTAGGCAATATAAAAATTATGAGTGCCAGCAGTCCTTTTTTTCTTCTCCCCTCTCTCCCCTCCCTTCTCTTTTCTCTCCCGTGTGGTTTCTAGGCTCATGGGAGTCCAAAAAACCCAGTTTCGGTGTCGTTCCGGTCAAAATGGGCAAATCTTCAGGAGCCACCTTTTCAAAAATCCAGGTAGATATTGCAAGCAAATGTTGCCAGATGGCGAAAAATGACCGAATTCTGGCTGATGAGCGGCCTTTTCAGCATTTCTTGGCCATCTTAGCCCATTTCATGCCAATAATTATTGCAAGCAAATGTTGCCAGATGGCGAAAAATGACCGAATTCTGGCTGATGAGCGGCCTTTTCAGCATTTCTTGGCCATCTTAGCCCATTTCATGCCAATATATAGCCGGATTTTTGAAAACGGTACCGCTCGGTTGAGGTGTCCGAGCGGTGTGTCGCGAGCACTTTTTTGTCGTTCAGAAACTATCTCCAAAGTAGGCAATATAAAAATTATGAGTGCCAGCAGTCCTTTTTTTCTTCTCCCCTCTCTCCCCTCCCTTCTCTTTTCTCTCCCGTGTGGTTTCTAGGCTCATGGGAGTCCAAAAAACCCAGTTTCGGTGTCGTTCCGGTCAAAATGGGCAAATCTTCAGGGGCCACCTTTTCAAAAATCCAGGTAGATATTGCAAGCAAATGTTGCCAGATGGCGAAAAATGACCGAATTCTGGCTGATGAGCGGCCTTTTCAGCATTTCTTGGCCATCTTAGCCCATTTCATGCCAATATATAGCCGGATTTTTGAAAACGGTACCGCTCGGTTGAGGTGTCCGAGCGGTGTGTCGCGAGCACTTTTTTGTCGTTCAGAAACTATCTCCAAAGTAGGCAATATAAAAATTATGAGTGCCAGCAGTCCTTTTTTCTTCTCCCCTCTCTCCCCTCCCTTCTCTTTTCTCTCCCGTGTGGTTTCTAGGCTCATGGGAGTCCAAAAAACCCAGTTTCGGTGTCGTTCCGGTCAAAATGGGCAAATCTTCAGGAGCCACCTTTTCAAAAATCCAGGTAGATATTGCAAGCAAATGTTGCCAGATGGCGAAAAATGACCGAATTCTGGCTGATGAGCGGCCTTTTCAGCATTTCTTGGCCATCTTAGCCCATTTCATGCCAATATATAGCCGGATTTTTGAAAACGGTACCGCTCGGTTGAGGTGTCCGAGCGGTGTGTCGCGAGCACTTTTTTGTCGTTCAGAAACTATCTCCAAAGTAGGCAATATAAAAATTATGAGTGCCAGCAGTCCTTTTTTCTTCTCCCCTCTCTCCCCTCCCTTCTCTTTTCTCTCCCGTGTGGTTTCTAGGCTCATGGGAGTCCAAAAAACCCAGTTTCGGTGTCGTTCCGGTCAAAATGGGCAAATCTTCAGGGGCCACCTTTTCAAAAATCCAGGTAGATATTGCAAGCAAATGTTGCCAGATGGCGAAAAATGACCGAATTCTGGCTGATGAGCGGCCTTTTCAGCATTTCTTGGCCATCTTAGCCCATTTCATGCCAATATATAGCCGGATTTTTGAAAACGGTACCGCTCGGTTGAGGTGTCCGAGCGGTGTGTCGCGAGCACTTTTTTGTCGTTCAGAAACTATCTCCAAAGTAGGCAATATAAAAATTATGAGTGCCAGCAGTCCTTTTTTCTTCTCCCCTCTCTCCCCTCCCTTCTCTTTTCTCTCCCGTGTGGTTTCTAGGCTCATGGGAGTCCAAAAAACCCAGTTTCGGTGTCGTTCCGGTCAAAATGGGCAAATCTTCAGGAGCCACCTTTTCAAAAATCCAGGTAGATATTGCAAGCAAATGTTGCCAGATGGCGAAAAATGACCGAATTCTGGCTGATGAGCGGCCTTTTCAGCATTTCTTGGCCATCTTAGCCCATTTCATGCCAATATATAGCCGGATTTTTGAAAACGGTACCGCTCGGTTGAGGTGTCCGAGCGGTGTGTCGCGAGCACTTTTTTGTCGTTCAGAAACTATCTCCAAAGTAGGCAATATAAAAATTATGAGTGCCAGCAGTCCTTTTTTCTTCTCCCCTCTCTCCCCTCCCTTCTCTTTTCTCTCCCGTGTGGTTTCTAGGCTCATGGGAGTCCAAAAAACCCAGTTTCGGTGTCGTTCCGGTCAAAATGGGCAAATCTTCAGGAGCCACCTTTTCAAAAATCCAGGTAGATATTGCAAGCAAATGTTGCCAGATGGCGAAAAATGACCGAATTCTGGCTGATGAGTGGCCTTTTCAGCATTTCTTGGCCATCTTAGCCCATTTCATGCCAATATATAGCCGGATTTTTGAAAACGGTACCGCTCGGTTGAGGTGTCTGAGCGGTGTGTCGCGAGCACTTTTTTGTCGTTCAGAAACTATCTCCAAAGTAGGCAATATAAAAATTATGAGTGCCAGCAGTCCTTTTTTCTTCTCCCCTCTCTCCCCTCCCTTCTCTTTTCTCTCCCGTGTGGTTTCTAGGCTCATGGGAGTCCAAAAAACCCAGTTTCGGTGTCGTTCCGGTCAAAATGGGCAAATCTTCAGGGGCCACCTTTTCAAAAATCCAGGTAGATATTGCAAGCAAATGTTGCCAGATGGCGAAAAATGACCGAATTCTGGCTGATGAGCGGCCTTTTCAGCATTTCTTGGCCATCTTAGCCCATTTCATGCCAATATATAGCCGGATTTTTGAAAACGGTACCGCTCGGTTGAGGTGTCCGAGCGGTGTGTCGCGAGCACTTTTTTGTCGTTCAGAAACTATCTCCAAAGTAGGCAATATAAAAATTATGAGTGCCAGCAGTCCTTTTTTCTTCTCCCCTCTCTCCCCTCCCTTCTCTTTTCTCTCCCGTGTGGTTTCTAGGCTCATGGGAGTCCAAAAAACCCAGTTTCGGTGTCGTTCCGGTCAAAATGGGCAAATCTTCAGGAGCCACCTTTTCAAAAATCCAGGTAGATATTGCAAGCAAATGTTGCCAGATGGCGAAAAATGACCGAATTCTGGCTGATGAGCGGCCTTTTCAGCATTTCTTGGCCATCTTAGCCCATTTCATGCCAATATATAGCCGGATTTTTGAAAACGGTACCGCTCGGTTGAGGTGTCCGAGCGGTGTGTCGCAAGCACTTTTTTGTCGTTCAGAAACTATCTCCAAAGTAGGCAATATAAAAATTATGAGTGCCAGCAGTCCTTTTTTCTTCTCCCCTCTCTCCCCTCCCTTCTCTTTTCTCTCCCGTGTGGTTTCTAGGCTCATGGGAGTCCAAAAAACCCAGTTTCGGTGTCGTTCCGGTCAAAATGGGCAAATCTTCAGGAGCCACCTTTTCAAAAATCCAGGTAGATATTGCAAGCAAATGTTGCCAGATGGCGAAAAATGACCGAATTCTGGCTGATGAGCGGCCTTTTCAGCATTTCTTGGCCATCTTAGCCCATTTCATGCCAATATATAGCCGGATTTTTGAAAACGGTACCGCTCGGTTGAGGTGTCCGAGCGGTGTGTCGCGAGCACTTTTTTGTCGTTCAGAAACTATCTCCAAAGTAGGCAATATAAAAATTATGAGTGCCAGCAGTCCTTTTTTTCTTCTCCCCTCTCTCCCCTCCCTTCTCTTTTCTCTCCCGTGTGGTTTCTAGGCTCATGGGAGTCCAAAAAACCCAGTTTCGGTGTCGTTCCGGTCAAAATGGGCAAATCTTCAGGAGCCACCTTTTCAAAAATCCAGGTAGATATTGCAAGCAAATGTTGCCAGATGGCGAAAAATGACCGAATTCTGGCTGATGAGCGGCCTTTTCAGCATTTCTTGGCCATCTTAGCCCATTTCATGCCAATATATAGCCGGATTTTTGAAAACGGTACCGCTCGGTTGAGGTGTCCGAGCGGTGTGTCGCGAGCACTTTTTTGTCGTTCAGAAACTATCTCCAAAGTAGGCAATATAAAAATTATGAGTGCCAGCAGTCCTTTTTTTCTTCTCCCCTCTCTCCCCTCCCTTCTCTTTTCTCTCCCGTGTGGTTTCTAGGCTCATGGGAGTCCAAAAAACCCAGTTTCGGTGTCGTTCCGGTCAAAATGGGCAAATCTTCAGGAGCCACCTTTTCAAAAATCCAGGTAGATATTGCAAGCAAATGTTGCCAGATGGCGAAAAATCACCGAATTCTGGCTGATGAGCGGCCTTTTCAGCATTTCTTGGCCATCTTAGCCCATTTCATGCCAATAATTATTGCAAGCAAATGTTGCCAGATGGCGAAAAATGACCGAATTCTGGCTGATGAGCGGCCTTTTCAGCATTTCTTGGCCATCTTAGCCCATTTCATGCCAATATATAGCCGGATTTTTGAAAACGGTACCGCTCGGTTGAGGTGTCCGAGCGGTGTGTCGCGAGCACTTTTTTGTCGTTCAGAAACTATCTCCAAAGTAGGCAATATAAAAATTATGAGTGCCAGCAGTCCTTTTTTCTTCTCCCCTCTCTCCCCTCCCTTCTCTTTTCTCTCCCGTGTGGTTTCTAGGCTCATGGGAGTCCAAAAAACCCAGTTTCGGTGTCGTTCCGGTCAAAATGGGCAAATCTTCAGGGGCCACCTTTTCAAAAATCCAGGTAGATATTGCAAGCAAATGTTGCCAGATGGCGAAAAATGACCGAATTCTGGCTGATGAGCGGCCTTTTCAGCATTTCTTGGCCATCTTAGCCCATTTCATGCCAATATATAGCCGGATTTTTGAAAACGGTACCGCTCGGTTGAGGTGTCCGAGCGGTGTGTCGCGAGCACTTTTTTGTCGTTCAGAAACTATCTCCAAAGTAGGCAATATAAAAATTATGAGTGCCAGCAGTCCTTTTTTCTTCTCCCCTCTCTCCCCTCCCTTCTCTTTTCTCTCCCGTGTGGTTTCTAGGCTCATGGGAGTCCAAAAAACCCAGTTTCGGTGTCGTTCCGGTCAAAATGGGCAAATCTTCAGGAGCCACCTTTTCAAAAATCCAGGTAGATATTGCAAGCAAATGTTGCCAGATGGCGAAAAATGACCGAATTCTGGCTGATGAGCGGCCTTTTCAGCATTTCTTGGCCATCTTAGCCCATTTCATGCCAATATATAGCCGGATTTTTGAAAACGGTACCGCTCGGTTGAGGTGTCCGAGCGGTGTGTCGCAAGCACTTTTTTGTCGTTCAGAAACTATCTCCAAAGTAGGCAATATAAAAATTATGAGTGCCAGCAGTCCTTTTTTCTTCTCCCCTCTCTCCCCTCCCTTCTCTTTTCTCTCCCGTGTGGTTTCTAGGCTCATGGGAGTCCAAAAAACCCAGTTTCGGTGTCGTTCCGGTCAAAATGGGCAAATCTTCAGGAGCCACCTTTTCAAAAATCCAGGTAGATATTGCAAGCAAATGTTGCCAGATGGCGAAAAATGACCGAATTCTGGCTGATGAGCGGCCTTTTCAGCATTTCTTGGCCATCTTAGCCCATTTCATGCCAATATATAGCCGGATTTTTGAAAACGGTACCGCTCGGTTGAGGTGTCCGAGCGGTGTGTCGCGAGCACTTTTTTGTCGTTCAGAAACTATCTCCAAAGTAGGCAATATAAAAATTATGAGTGCCAGCAGTCCTTTTTTTCTTCTCCCCTCTCTCCCCTCCCTTCTCTTTTCTCTCCCGTGTGGTTTCTAGGCTCATGGGAGTCCAAAAAACCCAGTTTCGGTGTCGTTCCGGTCAAAATGGGCAAATCTTCAGGAGCCACCTTTTCAAAAATCCAGGTAGATATTGCAAGCAAATGTTGCCAGATGGCGAAAAATGACCGAATTCTGGCTGATGAGCGGCCTTTTCAGCATTTCTTGGCCATCTTAGCCCATTTCATGCCAATATATAGCCGGATTTTTGAAAACGGTACCGCTCGGTTGAGGTGTCCGAGCGGTGTGTCGCGAGCACTTTTTTGTCGTTCAGAAACTATCTCCAAAGTAGGCAATATAAAAATTATGAGTGCCAGCAGTCCTTTTTTTCTTCTCCCCTCTCTCCCCTCCCTTCTCTTTTCTCTCCCGTGTGGTTTCTAGGCTCATGGGAGTCCAAAAAACCCAGTTTCGGTGTCGTTCCGGTCAAAATGGGCAAATCTTCAGGAGCCACCTTTTCAAAAATCCAGGTAGATATTGCAAGCAAATGTTGCCAGATGGCGAAAAATCACCGAATTCTGGCTGATGAGCGGCCTTTTCAGCATTTCTTGGCCATCTTAGCCCATTTCATGCCAATAATTATTGCAAGCAAATGTTGCCAGATGGCGAAAAATGACCGAATTCTGGCTGATGAGCGGCCTTTTCAGCATTTCTTGGCCATCTTAGCCCATTTCATGCCAATATATAGCCGGATTTTTGAAAACGGTACCGCTCGGTTGAGGTGTCCGAGCGGTGTGTCGCGAGCACTTTTTTGTCGTTCAGAAACTATCTCCAAAGTAGGCAATATAAAAATTATGAGTGCCAGCAGTCCTTTTTTCTTCTCCCCTCTCTCCCCTCCCTTCTCTTTTCTCTCCCGTGTGGTTTCTAGGCTCATGGGAGTCCAAAAAACCCAGTTTCGGTGTCGTTCCGGTCAAAATGGGCAAATCTTCAGGAGCCACCTTTTCAAAAATCCAGGTAGATATTGCAAGCAAATGTTGCCAGATGGCGAAAAATGACCGAATTCTGGCTGATGAGCGGCCTTTTCAGCATTTCTTGGCCATCTTAGCCCATTTCATGCCAATATATAGCCGGATTTTTGAAAACGGTACCGCTCGGTTGAGGTGTCCGAGCGGTGTGTCGCGAGCACTTTTTTGTCGTTCAGAAACTATCTCCAAAGTAGGCAATATAAAAATTATGAGTGCCAGCAGTCCTTTTTTCTTCTCCCCTCTCTCCCCTCCCTTCTCTTTTCTCTCCCGTGTGGTTTCTAGGCTCATGGGAGTCCAAAAAACCCAGTTTCGGTGTCGTTCCGGTCAAAATGGGCAAATCTTCAGGAGCCACCTTTTCAAAAATCCAGGTAGATATTGCAAGCAAATGTTGCCAGATGGCGAAAAATGACCGAATTCTGGCTGATGAGCGGCCTTTTCAGCATTTCTTGGCCATCTTAGCCCATTTCATGCCAATATATAGCCGGATTTTTGAAAACGGTACCGCTCGGTTGAGGTGTCCGAGCGGTGTGTCGCGAGCACTTTTTTGTCGTTCAGAAACTATCTCCAAAGTAGGCAATATAAAAATTATGAGTGCCAGCAGTCCTTTTTTTCTTCTCCCCTCTCTCCCCTCCCTTCTCTTTTCTCTCCCGTGTGGTTTCTAGGCTCATGGGAGTCCAAAAAACCCAGTTTCGGTGTCGTTCCGGTCAAAATGGGCAAATCTTCAGGAGCCACCTTTTCAAAAATCCAGGTAGATATTGCAAGCAAATGTTGCCAGATGGCGAAAAATGACCGAATTCTGGCTGATGAGCGGCCTTTTCAGCATTTCTTGGCCATCTTAGCCCATTTCATGCCAATATATAGCCGGATTTTTGAAAACGGTACCGCTCGGTTGAGGTGTCCGAGCGGTGTGTCGCGAGCACTTTTTTGTCGTTCAGAAACTATCTCCAAAGTAGGCAATATAAAAATTATGAGTGCCAGCAGTCCTTTTTTTCTTCTCCCCTCTCTCCCCTCCCTTCTCTTTTCTCTCCCGTGTGGTTTCTAGGCTCATGGGAGTCCAAAAAACCCAGTTTCGGTGTCGTTCCGGTCAAAATGGGCAAACTTCAGGAGCCACCTTTTCAAAAATCCAGGTAGATATTGCAAGCAAATGTTGCCAGATGGCAAAAAATGACCGAATTCTGGCTGATGAGCGGCCTTTTCAGCATTTCTTGGCCATCTTAGCCCATTTCATGCCAATATATAGCCGGATTTTTGAAAACGGTACCGCTCGGTTGAGGTGTCCGAGCGGTGTGTCGCGAGCACTTTTTTGTCGTTCAGAAACTATCTCCAAAGTAGGCAATATAAATATTATGAGTGCCAGCAGTCCTTTTTTCTTCTCCCCTCTCTCCCCTCCCTTCTCTTTTCTCTCCCGTGTGGTTTCTAGGCTCATGGGAGTCCAAAAAACCCAGTTTCGGTGTCGTTCCGGTCAAAATGGGCAAATCTTCAGGAGCCACCTTTTCAAAAATCCAGGTAGATATTGCAAGCAAATGTTGCCAGATGGCGAAAAATGACCGAATTCTGGCTGATGAGCGGCCTTTTCAGCATTTCTTGGCCATCTTAGCCCATTTCATGCCAATATATAGCCGGATTTTTGAAAACGGTACCGCTCGGTTGAGGTGTCCGAGCGGTGTGTCGCGAGCACTTTTTTGTCGTTCAGAAACTATCTCCAAAGTAGGCAATATAAAAATTATGAGTGCCAGCAGTCCTTTTTTTCTTCTCCCCTCTCTCCCCTCCCTTCTCTTTTCTCTCCCGTGTGGTTTCTAGGCTCATGGGAGTCCAAAAAACCCAGTTTCGGTGTCGTTCCGGTCAAAATGGGCAAATCTTCAGGAGCCACCTTTTCAAAAATCCAGGTAGATATTGCAAGCAAATGTTGCCAGATGGCGAAAAATGACCGAATTCTGGCTGATGAGCGGCCTTTTCAGCATTTCTTGGCCATCTTAGCCCATTTCATGCCAATATATAGCCGGATTTTTGAAAACGGTACCGCTCGGTTGAGGTGTCCGAGCGGTGTGTCGCGAGCACTTTTTTGTCGTTCAGAAACTATCTCCAAAGTAGGCAATATAAAAATTATGAGTGCCAGCAGTCCTTTTTTTCTTCTCCCCTCTCTCCCCTCCCTTCTCTTTTCTCTCCCGTGTGGTTTCTAGGCTCATGGGAGTCCAAAAAACCCAGTTTCGGTGTCGTTCCGGTCAAAATGGGCAAATCTTCAGGAGCCACCTTTTCAAAAATCCAGGTAGATATTGCAAGCAAATGTTGCCAGATGGCGAAAAATGACCGAATTCTGGCTGATGAGCGGCCTTTTCAGCATTTCTTGGCCATCTTAGCCCATTTCATGCCAATATATAGCCGGATTTTTGAAAACGGTACCGCTCGGTTGAGGTGTCTGAGCGGTGTGTCGCGAGCACTTTTTTGTCGTTCAGAAACTATCTCCAAAGTAGGCAATATAAAAATTATGAGTGCCAGCAGTCCTTTTTTCTTCTCCCCTCTCTCCCCTCCCTTCTCTTTTCTCTCCCGTGTGGTTTCTAGGCTCATGGGAGTCCAAAAAACCCAGTTTCGGTGTCGTTCCGGTCAAAATGGGCAAATCTTCAGGGGCCACCTTTTCAAAAATCCAGGTAGATATTGCAAGCAAATGTTGCCAGATGGCGAAAAATGACCGAATTCTGGCTGATGAGCGGCCTTTTCAGCATTTCTTGGCCATCTTAGCCCATTTCATGCCAATATATAGCCGGATTTTTGAAAACGGTACCGCTCGGTTGAGGTGTCCGAGCGGTGTGTCGCGAGCACTTTTTTGTCGTTCAGAAACTATCTCCAAAGTAGGCAATATAAAAATTATGAGTGCCAGCAGTCCTTTTTTCTTCTCCCCTCTCTCCCCTCCCTTCTCTTTTCTCTCCCGTGTGGTTTCTAGGCTCATGGGAGTCCAAAAAACCCAGTTTCGGTGTCGTTCCGGTCAAAATGGGCAAATCTTCAGGAGCCACCTTTTCAAAAATCCAGGTAGATATTGCAAGCAAATGTTGCCAGATGGCGAAAAATGACCGAATTCTGGCTGATGAGCGGCCTTTTCAGCATTTCTTGGCCATCTTAGCCCATTTCATGCCAATATATAGCCGGATTTTTGAAAACGGTACCGCTCGGTTGAGGTGTCCGAGCGGTGTGTCGCGAGCACTTTTTTGTCGTTCAGAAACTATCTCCAAAGTAGGCAATATAAAAATTATGAGTGCCAGCAGTCCTTTTTTCTTCTCCCCTCTCTCCCCTCCCTTCTCTTTTCTCTCCCGTGTGGTTTCTAGGCTCATGGGAGTCCAAAAAACCCAGTTTCGGTGTCGTTCCGGTCAAAATGGGCAAATCTTCAGGAGCCACCTTTTCAAAAATCCAGGTAGATATTGCAAGCAAATGTTGCCAGATGGCGAAAAATGACCGAATTCTGGCTGATGAGTGGCCTTTTCAGCATTTCTTGGCCATCTTAGCCCATTTCATGCCAATATATAGCCGGATTTTTGAAAACGGTACCGCTCGGTTGAGGTGTCTGAGCGGTGTGTCGCGAGCACTTTTTTGTCGTTCAGAAACTATCTCCAAAGTAGGCAATATAAAAATTATGAGTGCCAGCAGTCCTTTTTTCTTCTCCCCTCTCTCCCCTCCCTTCTCTTTTCTCTCCCGTGTGGTTTCTAGGCTCATGGGAGTCCAAAAAACCCAGTTTCGGTGTCGTTCCGGTCAAAATGGGCAAATCTTCAGGG
The DNA here is from genome assembly GCA_964017195.1 of Siderastrea radians. NCBI lineage: Eukaryota > Metazoa > Cnidaria > Anthozoa > Scleractinia > Rhizangiidae > Siderastrea > Siderastrea radians. Next base: position 21,491,648 of record OZ024891.1, on the reverse strand, counting down.
GCCACCTTTTCAAAAATCCAGGTAGATATTGCAAGCAAATGTTGCCAGATGGCGAAAAATGACCGAATTCTGGCTGATGAGCGGCCTTTTCAGCATTTCTTGGCCATCTTAGCCCATTTCATGCCAATATATAGCCGGATTTTTGAAAACGGTACCGCTCGGTTGAGGTGTCCGAGCGGTGTGTCGCGAGCACTTTTTTGTCGTTCAGAAACTATCTCCAAAGTAGGCAATATAAAAATTATGAGTGCCAGCAGTCCTTTTTTCTTCTCCCCTCTCTCCCCTCCCTTCTCTTTTCTCTCCCGTGTGGTTTCTAGGCTCATGGGAGTCCAAAAAACCCAGTTTCGGTGTCGTTCCGGTCAAAATGGGCAAATCTTCAGGAGCCACCTTTTCAAAAATCCAGGTAGATATTGCAAGCAAATGTTGCCAGATGGCGAAAAATGACCGAATTCTGGCTGATGAGCGGCCTTTTCAGCATTTCTTGGCCATCTTAGCCCATTTCATGCCAATATATAGCCGGATTTTTGAAAACGGTACCGCTCGGTTGAGGTGTCCGAGCGGTGTGTCGCAAGCACTTTTTTGTCGTTCAGAAACTATCTCCAAAGTAGGCAATATAAAAATTATGAGTGCCAGCAGTCCTTTTTTCTTCTCCCCTCTCTCCCCTCCCTTCTCTTTTCTCTCCCGTGTGGTTTCTAGGCTCATGGGAGTCCAAAAAACCCAGTTTCGGTGTCGTTCCGGTCAAAATGGGCAAATCTTCAGGAGCCACCTTTTCAAAAATCCAGGTAGATATTGCAAGCAAATGTTGCCAGATGGCGAAAAATGACCGAATTCTGGCTGATGAGCGGCCTTTTCAGCATTTCTTGGCCATCTTAGCCCATTTCATGCCAATATATAGCCGGATTTTTGAAAACGGTACCGCTCGGTTGAGGTGTCCGAGCGGTGTGTCGCGAGCACTTTTTTGTCGTTCAGAAACTATCTCCAAAGTAGGCAATATAAAAATTATGAGTGCCAGCAGTCCTTTTTTTCTTCTCCCCTCTCTCCCCTCCCTTCTCTTTTCTCTCCCGTGTGGTTTCTAGGCTCATGGGAGTCCAAAAAACCCAGTTTCGGTGTCGTTCCGGTCAAAATGGGCAAATCTTCAGGAGCCACCTTTTCAAAAATCCAGGTAGATATTGCAAGCAAATGTTGCCAGATGGCGAAAAATGACCGAATTCTGGCTGATGAGCGGCCTTTTCAGCATTTCTTGGCCATCTTAGCCCATTTCATGCCAATATATAGCCGGATTTTTGAAAACGGTACCGCTCGGTTGAGGTGTCCGAGCGGTGTGTCGCGAGCACTTTTTTGTCGTTCAGAAACTATCTCCAAAGTAGGCAATATAAAAATTATGAGTGCCAGCAGTCCTTTTTTTCTTCTCCCCTCTCTCCCCTCCCTTCTCTTTTCTCTCCCGTGTGGTTTCTAGGCTCATGGGAGTCCAAAAAACCCAGTTTCGGTGTCGTTCCGGTCAAAATGGGCAAATCTTCAGGAGCCACCTTTTCAAAAATCCAGGTAGATATTGCAAGCAAATGTTGCCAGATGGCGAAAAATCACCGAATTCTGGCTGATGAGCGGCCTTTTCAGCATTTCTTGGCCATCTTAGCCCATTTCATGCCAATAATTATTGCAAGCAAATGTTGCCAGATGGCGAAAAATGACCGAATTCTGGCTGATGAGCGGCCTTTTCAGCATTTCTTGGCCATCTTAGCCCATTTCATGCCAATATATAGCCGGATTTTTGAAAACGGTACCGCTCGGTTGAGGTGTCCGAGCGGTGTGTCGCGAGCACTTTTTTGTCGTTCAGAAACTATCTCCAAAGTAGGCAATATAAAAATTATGAGTGCCAGCAGTCCTTTTTTCTTCTCCCCTCTCTCCCCTCCCTTCTCTTTTCTCTCCCGTGTGGTTTCTAGGCTCATGGGAGTCCAAAAAACCCAGTTTCGGTGTCGTTCCGGTCAAAATGGGCAAATCTTCAGGAGCCACCTTTTCAAAAATCCAGGTAGATATTGCAAGCAAATGTTGCCAGATGGCGAAAAATGACCGAATTCTGGCTGATGAGCGGCCTTTTCAGCATTTCTTGGCCATCTTAGCCCATTTCATGCCAATATATAGCCGGATTTTTGAAAACGGTACCGCTCGGTTGAGGTGTCCGAGCGGTGTGTCGCGAGCACTTTTTTGTCGTTCAGAAACTATCTCCAAAGTAGGCAATATAAAAATTATGAGTGCCAGCAGTCCTTTTTTCTTCTCCCCTCTCTCCCCTCCCTTCTCTTTTCTCTCCCGTGTGGTTTCTAGGCTCATGGGAGTCCAAAAAACCCAGTTTCGGTGTCGTTCCGGTCAAAATGGGCAAATCTTCAGGAGCCACCTTTTCAAAAATCCAGGTAGATATTGCAAGCAAATGTTGCCAGATGGCGAAAAATGACCGAATTCTGGCTGATGAGCGGCCTTTTCAGCATTTCTTGGCCATCTTAGCCCATTTCATGCCAATATATAGCCGGATTTTTGAAAACGGTACCGCTCGGTTGAGGTGTCCGAGCGGTGTGTCGCGAGCACTTTTTTGTCGTTCAGAAACTATCTCCAAAGTAGGCAATATAAAAATTATGAGTGCCAGCAGTCCTTTTTTTCTTCTCCCCTCTCTCCCCTCCCTTCTCTTTTCTCTCCCGTGTGGTTTCTAGGCTCATGGGAGTCCAAAAAACCCAGTTTCGGTGTCGTTCCGGTCAAAATGGGCAAATCTTCAGGAGCCACCTTTTCAAAAATCCAGGTAGATATTGCAAGCAAATGTTGCCAGATGGCGAAAAATGACCGAATTCTGGCTGATGAGCGGCCTTTTCAGCATTTCTTGGCCATCTTAGCCCATTTCATGCCAATATATAGCCGGATTTTTGAAAACGGTACCGCTCGGTTGAGGTGTCCGAGCGGTGTGTCGCGAGCACTTTTTTGTCGTTCAGAAACTATCTCCAAAGTAGGCAATATAAAAATTATGAGTGCCAGCAGTCCTTTTTTTCTTCTCCCCTCTCTCCCCTCCCTTCTCTTTTCTCTCCCGTGTGGTTTCTAGGCTCATGGGAGTCCAAAAAACCCAGTTTCGGTGTCGTTCCGGTCAAAATGGGCAAACTTCAGGAGCCACCTTTTCAAAAATCCAGGTAGATATTGCAAGCAAATGTTGCCAGATGGCAAAAAATGACCGAATTCTGGCTGATGAGCGGCCTTTTCAGCATTTCTTGGCCATCTTAGCCCATTTCATGCCAATATATAGCCGGATTTTTGAAAACGGTACCGCTCGGTTGAGGTGTCCGAGCGGTGTGTCGCGAGCACTTTTTTGTCGTTCAGAAACTATCTCCAAAGTAGGCAATATAAATATTATGAGTGCCAGCAGTCCTTTTTTCTTCTCCCCTCTCTCCCCTCCCTTCTCTTTTCTCTCCCGTGTGGTTTCTAGGCTCATGGGAGTCCAAAAAACCCAGTTTCGGTGTCGTTCCGGTCAAAATGGGCAAATCTTCAGGAGCCACCTTTTCAAAAATCCAGGTAGATATTGCAAGCAAATGTTGCCAGATGGCGAAAAATGACCGAATTCTGGCTGATGAGCGGCCTTTTCAGCATTTCTTGGCCATCTTAGCCCATTTCATGCCAATATATAGCCGGATTTTTGAAAACGGTACCGCTCGGTTGAGGTGTCCGAGCGGTGTGTCGCGAGCACTTTTTTGTCGTTCAGAAACTATCTCCAAAGTAGGCAATATAAAAATTATGAGTGCCAGCAGTCCTTTTTTTCTTCTCCCCTCTCTCCCCTCCCTTCTCTTTTCTCTCCCGTGTGGTTTCTAGGCTCATGGGAGTCCAAAAAACCCAGTTTCGGTGTCGTTCCGGTCAAAATGGGCAAATCTTCAGGAGCCACCTTTTCAAAAATCCAGGTAGATATTGCAAGCAAATGTTGCCAGATGGCGAAAAATGACCGAATTCTGGCTGATGAGCGGCCTTTTCAGCATTTCTTGGCCATCTTAGCCCATTTCATGCCAATATATAGCCGGATTTTTGAAAACGGTACCGCTCGGTTGAGGTGTCCGAGCGGTGTGTCGCGAGCACTTTTTTGTCGTTCAGAAACTATCTCCAAAGTAGGCAATATAAAAATTATGAGTGCCAGCAGTCCTTTTTTTCTTCTCCCCTCTCTCCCCTCCCTTCTCTTTTCTCTCCCGTGTGGTTTCTAGGCTCATGGGAGTCCAAAAAACCCAGTTTCGGTGTCGTTCCGGTCAAAATGGGCAAATCTTCAGGAGCCACCTTTTCAAAAATCCAGGTAGATATTGCAAGCAAATGTTGCCAGATGGCGAAAAATGACCGAATTCTGGCTGATGAGCGGCCTTTTCAGCATTTCTTGGCCATCTTAGCCCATTTCATGCCAATATATAGCCGGATTTTTGAAAACGGTACCGCTCGGTTGAGGTGTCCGAGCGGTGTGTCGCGAGCACTTTTTTGTCGTTCAGAAACTATCTCCAAAGTAGGCAATATAAAAATTATGAGTGCCAGCAGTCCTTTTTTTCTTCTCCCCTCTCTCCCCTCCCTTCTCTTTTCTCTCCCGTGTGGTTTCTAGGCTCATGGGAGTCCAAAAAACCCAGTTTCGGTGTCGTTCCGGTCAAAATGGGCAAATCTTCAGGAGCCACCTTTTCAAAAATCCAGGTAGATATTGCAAGCAAATGTTGCCAGATGGCAAAAAATGACCGAATTCTGGCTGATGAGCGGCCTTTTCAGCATTTCTTGGCCATCTTAGCCCATTTCATGCCAATATATAGCCGGATTTTTGAAAACGGTACCGCTCGGTTGAGGTGTCCGAGCGGTGTGTCGCGAGCACTTTTTTGTCGTTCAGAAACTATCTCCAAAGTAGGCAATATAAATATTATGAGTGCCAGCAGTCCTTTTTTCTTCTCCCCTCTCTCCCCTCCCTTCTCTTTTCTCTCCCGTGTGGTTTCTAGGCTCATGGGAGTCCAAAAAACCCAGTTTCGGTGTCGTTCCGGTCAAAATGGGCAAATCTTCAGGAGCCACCTTTTCAAAAATCCAGGTAGATATTGCAAGCAAATGTTGCCAGATGGCGAAAAATGACCGAATTCTGGCTGATGAGCGGCCTTTTCAGCATTTCTTGGCCATCTTAGCCCATTTCATGCCAATATATAGCCGGATTTTTGAAAACGGTACCGCTCGGTTGAGGTGTCCGAGCGGTGTGTCGCGAGCACTTTTTTGTCGTTCAGAAACTATCTCCAAAGTAGGCAATATAAAAATTATGAGTGCCAGCAGTCCTTTTTTTCTTCTCCCCTCTCTCCCCTCCCTTCTCTTTTCTCTCCCGTGTGGTTTCTAGGCTCATGGGAGTCCAAAAAACCCAGTTTCGGTGTCGTTCCGGTCAAAATGGGCAAATCTTCAGGAGCCACCTTTTCAAAAATCCAGGTAGATATTGCAAGCAAATGTTGCCAGATGGCGAAAAATGACCGAATTCTGGCTGATGAGCGGCCTTTTCAGCATTTCTTGGCCATCTTAGCCCATTTCATGCCAATAATTATTGCAAGCAAATGTTGCCAGATGGCGAAAAATGACCGAATTCTGGCTGATGAGCGGCCTTTTCAGCATTTCTTGGCCATCTTAGCCCATTTCATGCCAATATATAGCCGGATTTTTGAAAACGGTACCGCTCGGTTGAGGTGTCCGAGCGGTGTGTCGCGAGCACTTTTTTGTCGTTCAGAAACTATCTCCAAAGTAGGCAATATAAAAATTATGAGGGCCAGCAGTCCTTTTTTCTTCTCCCCTCTCTCCCCTCCCTTCTCTTTTCTCTCCCGTGTGGTTTCTAGGCTCATGGGAGTCCAAAAAACCCAGTTTCGGTGTCGTTCCGGTCAAAATGGGCAAATCTTCAGGAGCCACCTTTTCAAAAATCCAGGTAGATATTGCAAGCAAATGTTGCCAGATGGCGAAAAATGACCGAATTCTGGCTGATGAGCGGCCTTTTCAGCATTTCTTGGCCATCTTAGCCCATTTCATGCCAATATATAGCCGGATTTTTGAAAACGGTACCGCTCGGTTGAGGTGTCCGAGCGGTGTGTCGCGAGCACTTTTTTGTCGTTCAGAAACTATCTCCAAAGTAGGCAATATAAAAATTATGAGTGCCAGCAGTCCTTTTTTTCTTCTCCCCTCTCTCCCCTCCCTTCTCTTTTCTCTCCCGTGTGGTTTCTAGGCTCATGGGAGTCCAAAAAACCCAGTTTCGGTGTCGTTCCGGTCAAAATGGGCAAATCTTCAGGAGCCACCTTTTCAAAAATCCAGGTAGATATTGCAAGCAAATGTTGCCAGATGGCGAAAAATGACCGAATTCTGGCTGATGAGCGGCCTTTTCAGCATTTCTTGGCCATCTTAGCCCATTTCATGCCAATAATTATTGCAAGCAAATGTTGCCAGATGGCGAAAAATGACCGAATTCTGGCTGATGAGCGGCCTTTTCAGCATTTCTTGGCCATCTTAGCCCATTTCATGCCAATATATAGCCGGATTTTTGAAAACGGTACCGCTCGGTTGAGGTGTCCGAGCGGTGTGTCGCGAGCACTTTTTTGTCGTTCAGAAACTATCTCCAAAGTAGGCAATATAAAAATTATGAGTGCCAGCAGTCCTTTTTTTCTTCTCCCCTCTCTCCCCTCCCTTCTCTTTTCTCTCCCGTGTGGTTTCTAGGCTCATGGGAGTCCAAAAAACCCAGTTTCGGTGTCGTTCCGGTCAAAATGGGCAAATCTTCAGGAGCCACCTTTTCAAAAATCCAGGTAGATATTGCAAGCAAATGTTGCCAGATGGCGAAAAATGACCGAATTCTGGCTGATGAGCGGCCTTTTCAGCATTTCTTGGCCATCTTAGCCCATTTCATGCCAATAATTATTGCAAGCAAATGTTGCCAGATGGCGAAAAATGACCGAATTCTGGCTGATGAGCGGCCTTTTCAGCATTTCTTGGCCATCTTAGCCCATTTCATGCCAATATATAGCCGGATTTTTGAAAACGGTACCGCTCGGTTGAGGTGTCCGAGCGGTGTGTCGCGAGCACTTTTTTGTCGTTCAGAAACTATCTCCAAAGTAGGCAATATAAAAATTATGAGGGCCAGCAGTCCTTTTTTCTTCTCCCCTCTCTCCCCTCCCTTCTCTTTTCTCTCCCGTGTGGTTTCTAGGCTCATGGGAGTCCAAAAAACCCAGTTTCGGTGTCGTTCCGGTCAAAATGGGCAAATCTTCAGGAGCCACCTTTTCAAAAATCCAGGTAGATATTGCAAGCAAATGTTGCCAGATGGCGAAAAATGACCGAATTCTGGCTGATGAGCGGCCTTTTCAGCATTTCTTGGCCATCTTAGCCCATTTCATGCCAATAATTATTGCAAGCAAATGTTGCCAGATGGCGAAAAATGACCGAATTCTGGCTGATGAGCGGCCTTTTCAGCATTTCTTGGCCATCTTAGCCCATTTCATGCCAATATATAGCCGGATTTTTGAAAACGGTACCGCTCGGTTGAGGTGTCCGAGCGGTGTGTCGCGAGCACTTTTTTGTCGTTCAGAAACTATCTCCAAAGTAGGCAATATAAAAATTATGAGTGCCAGCAGTCCTTTTTTTCTTCTCCCCTCTCTCCCCTCCCTTCTCTTTTCTCTCCCGTGTGGTTTCTAGGCTCATGGGAGTCCAAAAAACCCAGTTTCGGTGTCGTTCCGGTCAAAATGGGCAAATCTTCAGGAGCCACCTTTTCAAAAATCCAGGTAGATATTGCAAGCAAATGTTGCCAGATGGCGAAAAATGACCGAATTCTGGCTGATGAGCGGCCTTTTCAGCATTTCTTGGCCATCTTAGCCCATTTCATGCCAATATATAGCCGGATTTTTGAAAACGGTACCGCTCGGTTGAGGTGTCCGAGCGGTGTGTCGCGAGCACTTTTTTGTCGTTCAGAAACTATCTCCAAAGTAGGCAATATAAAAATTATGAGGGCCAGCAGTCCTTTTTTCTTCTCCCCTCTCTCCCCTCCCTTCTCTTTTCTCTCCCGTGTGGTTTCTAGGCTCATGGGAGTCCAAAAAACCCAGTTTCGGTGTCGTTCCGGTCAAAATGGGCAAATCTTCAGGAGCCACCTTTTCAAAAATCCAGGTAGATATTGCAAGCAAATGTTGCCAGATGGCGAAAAATGACCGAATTCTGGCTGATGAGCGGCCTTTTCAGCATTTCTTGGCCATCTTAGCCCATTTCATGCCAATAATTATTGCAAGCAAATGTTGCCAGATGGCGAAAAATGACCGAATTCTGGCTGATGAGCGGCCTTTTCAGCATTTCTTGGCCATCTTAGCCCATTTCATGCCAATATATAGCCGGATTTTTGAAAACGGTACCGCTCGGTTGAGGTGTCCGAGCGGTGTGTCGCGAGCACTTTTTTGTCGTTCAGAAACTATCTCCAAAGTAGGCAATATAAAAATTATGAGTGCCAGCAGTCCTTTTTTTCTTCTCCCCTCTCTCCCCTCCCTTCTCTTTTCTCTCCCGTGTGGTTTCTAGGCTCATGGGAGTCCAAAAAACCCAGTTTCGGTGTCGTTCCGGTCAAAATGGGCAAATCTTCAGGAGCCACCTTTTCAAAAATCCAGGTAGATATTGCAAGCAAATGTTGCCAGATGGCGAAAAATGACCGAATTCTGGCTGATGAGCGGCCTTTTCAGCATTTCTTGGCCATCTTAGCCCATTTCATGCCAATATATAGCCGGATTTTTGAAAACGGTACCGCTCGGTTGAGGTGTCCGAGCGGTGTGTCGCGAGCACTTTTTTGTCGTTCAGAAACTATCTCCAAAGTAGGCAATATAAAAATTATGAGTGCCAGCAGTCCTTTTTTCTTCTCCCCTCTCTCCCCTCCCTTCTCTTTTCTCTCCCGTGTGGTTTCTAGGCTCATGGGAGTCCAAAAAACCCAGTTTCGGTGTCGTTCCGGTCAAAATGGGCAAATCTTCAGGGGCCACCTTTTCAAAAATCCAGGTAGATATTGCAAGCAAATGTTGCCAGATGGCGAAAAATGACCGAATTCTGGCTGATGAGCGGCCTTTTCAGCATTTCTTGGCCATCTTAGCCCATTTCATGCCAATATATAGCCGGATTTTTGAAAACGGTACCGCTCGGTTGAGGTGTCCGAGCGGTGTGTCGCGAGCACTTTTTTGTCGTTCAGAAACTATCTCCAAAGTAGGCAATATAAAAATTATGAGTGCCAGCAGTCCTTTTTTCTTCTCCCCTCTCTCCCCTCCCTTCTCTTTTCTCTCCCGTGTGGTTTCTAGGCTCATGGGAGTCCAAAAAACCCAGTTTCGGTGTCGTTCCGGTCAAAATGGGCAAATCTTCAGGGGCCACCTTTTCAAAAATCCAGGTAGATATTGCAAGCAAATGTTGCCAGATGGCGAAAAATGACCGAATTCTGGCTGATGAGCGGCCTTTTCAGCATTTCTTGGCCATCTTAGCCCATTTCATGCCAATATATAGCCGGATTTTTGAAAACGGTACCGCTCGGTTGAGGTGTCCGAGCGGTGTGTCGCGAGCACTTTTTTGTCGTTCAGAAACTATCTCCAAAGTAGGCAATATAAAAATTATGAGTGCCAGCAGTCCTTTTTTCTTCTCCCCTCTCTCCCCTCCCTTCTCTTTTCTCTCCCGTGTGGTTTCTAGGCTCATGGGAGTCCAAAAAACCCAGTTTCGGTGTCGTTCCGGTCAAAATGGGCAAATCTTCAGGAGCCACCTTTTCAAAAATCCAGGTAGATATTGCAAGCAAATGTTGCCAGATGGCGAAAAATGACCGAATTCTGGCTGATGAGCGGCCTTTTCAGCATTTCTTGGCCATCTTAGCCCATTTCATGCCAATATATAGCCGGATTTTTGAAAACGGTACCGCTCGGTTGAGGTGTCCGAGCGGTGTGTCGCGAGCACTTTTTTGTCGTTCAGAAACTATCTCCAAAGTAGGCAATATAAAAATTATGAGTGCCAGCAGTCCTTTTTTTCTTCTCCCCTCTCTCCCCTCCCTTCTCTTTTCTCTCCCGTGTGGTTTCTAGGCTCATGGGAGTCCAAAAAACCCAGTTTCGGTGTCGTTCCGGTCAAAATGGGCAAATCTTCAGGAGCCACCTTTTCAAAAATCCAGGTAGATATTGCAAGCAAATGTTGCCAGATGGCGAAAAATGACCGAATTCTGGCTGATGAGCGGCCTTTTCAGCATTTCTTGGCCATCTTAGCCCATTTCATGCCAATATATAGCCGGATTTTTGAAAACGGTACCGCTCGGTTGAGGTGTCCGAGCGGTGTGTCGCGAGCACTTTTTTGTCGTTCAGAAACTATCTCCAAAGTAGGCAATATAAAAATTATGAGTGCCAGCAGTCCTTTTTTCTTCTCCCCTCTCTCCCCTCCCTTCTCTTTTCTCTCCCGTGTGGTTTCTAGGCTCATGGGAGTCCAAAAAACCCAGTTTCGGTGTCGTTCCGGTCAAAATGGGCAAATCTTCAGGGGCCACCTTTTCAAAAATCCAGGTAGATATTGCAAGCAAATGTTGCCAGATGGCGAAAAATGACCGAATTCTGGCTGATGAGCGGCCTTTTCAGCATTTCTTGGCCATCTTAGCCCATTTCATGCCAATATATAGCCGGATTTTTGAAAACGGTACCGCTCGGTTGAGGTGTCCGAGCGGTGTGTCGCGAGCACTTTTTTGTCGTTCAGAAACTATCTCCAAAGTAGGCAATATAAAAATTATGAGTGCCAGCAGTCCTTTTTTCTTCTCCCCTCTCTCCCCTCCCTTCTCTTTTCTCTCCCGTGTGGTTTCTAGGCTCATGGGAGTCCAAAAAACCCAGTTTCGGTGTCGTTCCGGTCAAAATGGGCAAATCTTCAGGGGCCACCTTTTCAAAAATCCAGGTAGATATTGCAAGCAAATGTTGCCAGATGGCGAAAAATGACCGAATTCTGGCTGATGAGCGGCCTTTTCAGCATTTCTTGGCCATCTTAGCCCATTTCATGCCAATATATAGCCGGATTTTTGAAAACGGTACCGCTCGGTTGAGGTGTCCGAGCGGTGTGTCGCGAGCACTTTTTTGTCGTTCAGAAACTATCTCCAAAGTAGGCAATATAAAAATTATGAGTGCCAGCAGTCCTTTTTTCTTCTCCCCTCTCTCCCCTCCCTTCTCTTTTCTCTCCCGTGTGGTTTCTAGGCTCATGGGAGTCCAAAAAACCCAGTTTCGGTGTCGTTCCGGTCAAAATGGGCAAATCTTCAGGAGCCACCTTTTCAAAAATCCAGGTAGATATTGCAAGCAAATGTTGCCAGATGGCGAAAAATGACCGAATTCTGGCTGATGAGCGGCCTTTTCAGCATTTCTTGGCCATCTTAGCCCATTTCATGCCAATATATAGCCGGATTTTTGAAAACGGTACCGCTCGGTTGAGGTGTCCGAGCGGTGTGTCGCGAGCACTTTTTTGTCGTTCAGAAACTATCTCCAAAGTAGGCAATATAAAAATTATGAGTGCCAGCAGTCCTTTTTTTCTTCTCCCCTCTCTCCCCTCCCTTCTCTTTTCTCTCCCGTGTGGTTTCTAGGCTCATGGGAGTCCAAAAAACCCAGTTTCGGTGTCGTTCCGGTCAAAATGGGCAAATCTTCAGGAGCCACCTTTTCAAAAATCCAGGTAGATATTGCAAGCAAATGTTGCCAGATGGCGAAAAATGACCGAATTCTGGCTGATGAGCGGCCTTTTCAGCATTTCTTGGCCATCTTAGCCCATTTCATGCCAATAATTATTGCAAGCAAATGTTGCCAGATGGCGAAAAATGACCGAATTCTGGCTGATGAGCGGCCTTTTCAGCATTTCTTGGCCATCTTAGCCCATTTCATGCCAATATATAGCCGGATTTTTGAAAACGGTACCGCTCGGTTGAGGTGTCCGAGCGGTGTGTCGCGAGCACTTTTTTGTCGTTCAGAAACTATCTCCAAAGTAGGCAATATAAAAATTATGAGTGCCAGCAGTCCTTTTTTTCTTCTCCCCTCTCTCCCCTCCCTTCTCTTTTCTCTCCCGTGTGGTTTCTAGGCTCATGGGAGTCCAAAAAACCCAGTTTCGGTGTCGTTCCGGTCAAAATGGGCAAATCTTCAGGAGCCACCTTTTCAAAAATCCAGGTAGATATTGCAAGCAAATGTTGCCAGATGGCGAAAAATGACCGAATTCTGGCTGATGAGCGGCCTTTTCAGCATTTCTTGGCCATCTTAGCCCATTTCATGCCAATAATTATTGCAAGCAAATGTTGCCAGATGGCGAAAAATGACCGAATTCTGGCTGATGAGCGGCCTTTTCAGCATTTCTTGGCCATCTTAGCCCATTTCATGCCAATATATAGCCGGATTTTTGAAAACGGTACCGCTCGGTTGAGGTGTCCGAGCGGTGTGTCGCGAGCACTTTTTTGTCGTTCAGAAACTATCTCCAAAGTAGGCAATATAAAAATTATGAGGGCCAGCAGTCCTTTTTTCTTCTCCCCTCTCTCCCCTCCCTTCTCTTTTCTCTCCCGTGTGGTTTCTAGGCTCATGGGAGTCCAAAAAACCCAGTTTCGGTGTCGTTCCGGTCAAAATGGGCAAATCTTCAGGAGCCACCTTTTCAAAAATCCAGGTAGATATTGCAAGCAAATGTTGCCAGATGGCGAAAAATGACCGAATTCTGGCTGATGAGCGGCCTTTTCAGCATTTCTTGGCCATCTTAGCCCATTTCATGCCAATAATTATTGCAAGCAAATGTTGCCAGATGGCGAAAAATGACCGAATTCTGGCTGATGAGCGGCCTTTTCAGCATTTCTTGGCCATCTTAGCCCATTTCATGCCAATATATAGCCGGATTTTTGAAAACGGTACCGCTCGGTTGAGGTGTCCGAGCGGTGTGTCGCGAGCACTTTTTTGTCGTTCAGAAACTATCTCCAAAGTAGGCAATATAAAAATTATGAGTGCCAGCAGTCCTTTTTTTCTTCTCCCCTCTCTCCCCTCCCTTCTCTTTTCTCTCCCGTGTGGTTTCTAGGCTCATGGGAGTCCAAAAAACCCAGTTTCGGTGTCGTTCCGGTCAAAATGGGCAAATCTTCAGGAGCCACCTTTTCAAAAATCCAGGTAGATATTGCAAGCAAATGTTGCCAGATGGCGAAAAATGACCGAATTCTGGCTGATGAGCGGCCTTTTCAGCATTTCTTGGCCATCTTAGCCCATTTCATGCCAATATATAGCCGGATTTTTGAAAACGGTACCGCTCGGTTGAGGTGTCCGAGCGGTGTGTCGCGAGCACTTTTTTGTCGTTCAGAAACTATCTCCAAAGTAGGCAATATAAAAATTATGAGGGCCAGCAGTCCTTTTTTCTTCTCCCCTCTCTCCCCTCCCTTCTCTTTTCTCTCCCGTGTGGTTTCTAGGCTCATGGGAGTCCAAAAAACCCAGTTTCGGTGTCGTTCCGGTCAAAATGGGCAAATCTTCAGGGGCCACCTTTTCAAAAATCCAGGTAGATATTGCAAGCAAATGTTGCCAGATGGCGAAAAATGACCGAATTCTGGCTGATGAGCGGCCTTTTCAGCATTTCTTGGCCATCTTAGCCCATTTCATGCCAATAATTATTGCAAGCAAATGTTGCCAGATGGCGAAAAATGACCGAATTCTGGCTGATGAGCGGCCTTTTCAGCATTTCTTGGCCATCTTAGCCCATTTCATGCCAATATATAGCCGGATTTTTGAAAACGGTACCGCTCGGTTGAGGTGTCCGAGCGGTGTGTCGCGAGCACTTTTTTGTCGTTCAGAAACTATCTCCAAAGTAGGCAATATAAAAATTATGAGTGCCAGCAGTCCTTTTTTTCTTCTCCCCTCTCTCCCCTCCCTTCTCTTTTCTCTCCCGTGTGGTTTCTAGGCTCATGGGAGTCCAAAAAACCCAGTTTCGGTGTCGTTCCGGTCAAAATGGGCAAATCTTCAGGAGCCACCTTTTCAAAAATCCAGGTAGATATTGCAAGCAAATGTTGCCAGATGGCGAAAAATGACCGAATTCTGGCTGATGAGCGGCCTTTTCAGCATTTCTTGGCCATCTTAGCCCATTTCATGCCAATATATAGCCGGATTTTTGAAAACGGTACCGCTCGGTTGAGGTGTCCGAGCGGTGTGTCGCGAGCACTTTTTTGTCGTTCAGAAACTATCTCCAAAGTAGGCAATATAAAAATTATGAGGGCCAGCAGTCCTTTTTTCTTCTCCCCTCTCTCCCCTCCCTTCTCTTTTCTCTCCCGTGTGGTTTCTAGGCTCATGGGAGTCCAAAAAACCCAGTTTCGGTGTCGTTCCGGTCAAAATGGGCAAATCTTCAGGGGCCACCTTTTCAAAAATCCAGGTAGATATTGCAAGCAAATGTTGCCAGATGGCGAAAAATGACCGAATTCTGGCTGATGAGCGGCCTTTTCAGCATTTCTTGGCCATCTTAGCCCATTTCATGCCAATATATAGCCGGATTTTTGAAAACGGTACCGCTCGGTTGAGGTGTCCGAGCGGTGTGTCGCGAGCACTTTTTTGTCGTTCAGAAACTATCTCCAAAGTAGGCAATATAAAAATTATGAGTGCCAGCAGTCCTTTTTTCTTCTCCCCTCTCTCCCCTCCCTTCTCTTTTCTCTCCCGTGTGGTTTCTAGGCTCATGGGAGTCCAAAAAACCCAGTTTCGGTGTCGTTCCGGTCAAAATGGGCAAATCTTCAGGAGCCACCTTTTCAAAAATCCAGGTAGATATTGCAAGCAAATGTTGCCAGATGGCGAAAAATGACCGAATTCTGGCTGATGAGCGGCCTTTTCAGCATTTCTTGGCCATCTTAGCCCATTTCATGCCAATATATAGCCGGATTTTTGAAAACGGTACCGCTCGGTTGAGGTGTCCGAGCGGTGTGTCGCGAGCACTTTTTTGTCGTTCAGAAACTATCTCCAAAGTAGGCAATATAAAAATTATGAGTGCCAGCAGTCCTTTTTTTCTTCTCCCCTCTCTCCCCTCCCTTCTCTTTTCTCTCCCGTGTGGTTTCTAGGCTCATGGGAGTCCAAAAAACCCAGTTTCGGTGTCGTTCCGGTCAAAATGGGCAAATCTTCAGGAGCCACCTTTTCAAAAATCCAGGTAGATATTGCAAGCAAATGTTGCCAGATGGCGAAAAATGACCGAATTCTGGCTGATGAGCGGCCTTTTCAGCATTTCTTGGCCATCTTAGCCCATTTCATGCCAATATATAGCCGGATTTTTGAAAACGGTACCGCTCGGTTGAGGTGTCCGAGCGGTGTGTCGCGAGCACTTTTTTGTCGTTCAGAAACTATCTCCAAAGTAGGCAATATAAAAATTATGAGTGCCAGCAGTCCTTTTTTCTTCTCCCCTCTCTCCCCTCCCTTCTCTTTTCTCTCCCGTGTGGTTTCTAGGCTCATGGGAGTCCAAAAAACCCAGTTTCGGTGTCGTTCCGGTCAAAATGGGCAAATCTTCAGGAGCCACCTTTTCAAAAATCCAGGTAGATATTGCAAGCAAATGTTGCCAGATGGCGAAAAATGACCGAATTCTGGCTGATGAGCGGCCTTTTCAGCATTTCTTGGCCATCTTAGCCCATTTCATGCCAATATATAGCCGGATTTTTGAAAACGGTACCGCTCGGTTGAGGTGTCCGAGCGGTGTGTCGCGAGCACTTTTTTGTCGTTCAGAAACTATCTCCAAAGTAGGCAATATAAAAATTATGAGTGCCAGCAGTCCTTTTTTCTTCTCCCCTCTCTCCCCTCCCTTCTCTTTTCTCTCCCGTGTGGTTTCTAGGCTCATGGGAGTCCAAAAAACCCAGTTTCGGTGTCGTTCCGGTCAAAATGGGCAAATCTTCAGGAGCCACCTTTTCAAAAATCCAGGTAGATATTGCAAGCAAATGTTGCCAGATGGCGAAAAATGACCGAATTCTGGCTGATGAGCGGCCTTTTCAGCATTTCTTGGCCATCTTAGCCCATTTCATGCCAATATATAGCCGGATTTTTGAAAACGGTACCGCTCGGTTGAGGTGTCCGAGCGGTGTGTCGCGAGCACTTTTTTGTCGTTCAGAAACTATCTCCAAAGTAGGCAATATAAAAATTATGAGTGCCAGCAGTCCTTTTTTTCTTCTCCCCTCTCTCCCCTCCCTTCTCTTTTCTCTCCCGTGTGGTTTCTAGGCTCATGGGAGTCCAAAAAACCCAGTTTCGGTGTCGTTCCGGTCAAAATGGGCAAATCTTCAGGAGCCACCTTTTCAAAAATCCAGGTAGATATTGCAAGCAAATGTTGCCAGATGGCGAAAAATGACCGAATTCTGGCTGATGAGCGGCCTTTTCAGCATTTCTTGGCCATCTTAGCCCATTTCATGCCAATAATTATTGCAAGCAAATGTTGCCAGATGGCGAAAAATGACCGAATTCTGGCTGATGAGCGGCCTTTTCAGCATTTCTTGGCCATCTTAGCCCATTTCATGCCAATATATAGCCGGATTTTTGAAAACGGTACCGCTCGGTTGAGGTGTCCGAGCGGTGTGTCGCGAGCACTTTTTTGTCGTTCAGAAACTATCTCCAAAGTAGGCAATATAAAAATTATGAGTGCCAGCAGTCCTTTTTTTCTTCTCCCCTCTCTCCCCTCCCTTCTCTTTTCTCTCCCGTGTGGTTTCTAGGCTCATGGGAGTCCAAAAAACCCAGTTTCGGTGTCGTTCCGGTCAAAATGGGCAAATCTTCAGGAGCCACCTTTTCAAAAATCCAGGTAGATATTGCAAGCAAATGTTGCCAGATGGCGAAAAATGACCGAATTCTGGCTGATGAGCGGCCTTTTCAGCATTTCTTGGCCATCTTAGCCCATTTCATGCCAATAATTATTGCAAGCAAATGTTGCCAGATGGCGAAAAATGACCGAATTCTGGCTGATGAGCGGCCTTTTCAGCATTTCTTGGCCATCTTAGCCCATTTCATGCCAATATATAGCCGGATTTTTGAAAACGGTACCGCTCGGTTGAGGTGTCCGAGCGGTGTGTCGCGAGCACTTTTTTGTCGTTCAGAAACTATCTCCAAAGTAGGCAATATAAAAATTATGAGGGCCAGCAGTCCTTTTTTCTTCTCCCCTCTCTCCCCTCCCTTCTCTTTTCTCTCCCGTGTGGTTTCTAGGCTCATGGGAGTCCAAAAAACCCAGTTTCGGTGTCGTTCCGGTCAAAATGGGCAAATCTTCAGGAGCCACCTTTTCAAAAATCCAGGTAGATATTGCAAGCAAATGTTGCCAGATGGCGAAAAATGACCGAATTCTGGCTGATGAGCGGCCTTTTCAGCATTTCTTGGCCATCTTAGCCCATTTCATGCCAATAATTATTGCAAGCAAATGTTGCCAGATGGCGAAAAATGACCGAATTCTGGCTGATGAGCGGCCTTTTCAGCATTTCTTGGCCATCTTAGCCCATTTCATGCCAATATATAGCCGGATTTTTGAAAACGGTACCGCTCGGTTGAGGTGTCCGAGCGGTGTGTCGCGAGCACTTTTTTGTCGTTCAGAAACTATCTCCAAAGTAGGCAATATAAAAATTATGAGTGCCAGCAGTCCTTTTTTTCTTCTCCCCTCTCTCCCCTCCCTTCTCTTTTCTCTCCCGTGTGGTTTCTAGGCTCATGGGAGTCCAAAAAACCCAGTTTCGGTGTCGTTCCGGTCAAAATGGGCAAATCTTCAGGAGCCACCTTTTCAAAAATCCAGGTAGATATTGCAAGCAAATGTTGCCAGATGGCGAAAAATGACCGAATTCTGGCTGATGAGCGGCCTTTTCAGCATTTCTTGGCCATCTTAGCCCATTTCATGCCAATATATAGCCGGATTTTTGAAAACGGTACCGCTCGGTTGAGGTGTCCGAGCGGTGTGTCGCGAGCACTTTTTTGTCGTTCAGAAACTATCTCCAAAGTAGGCAATATAAAAATTATGAGGGCCAGCAGTCCTTTTTTCTTCTCCCCTCTCTCCCCTCCCTTCTCTTTTCTCTCCCGTGTGGTTTCTAGGCTCATGGGAGTCCAAAAAACCCAGTTTCGGTGTCGTTCCGGTCAAAATGGGCAAATCTTCAGGGGCCACCTTTTCAAAAATCCAGGTAGATATTGCAAGCAAATGTTGCCAGATGGCGAAAAATGACCGAATTCTGGCTGATGAGCGGCCTTTTCAGCATTTCTTGGCCATCTTAGCCCATTTCATGCCAATAATTATTGCAAGCAAATGTTGCCAGATGGCGAAAAATGACCGAATTCTGGCTGATGAGCGGCCTTTTCAGCATTTCTTGGCCATCTTAGCCCATTTCATGCCAATATATAGCCGGATTTTTGAAAACGGTACCGCTCGGTTGAGGTGTCCGAGCGGTGTGTCGCGAGCACTTTTTTGTCGTTCAGAAACTATCTCCAAAGTAGGCAATATAAAAATTATGAGTGCCAGCAGTCCTTTTTTTCTTCTCCCCTCTCTCCCCTCCCTTCTCTTTTCTCTCCCGTGTGGTTTCTAGGCTCATGGGAGTCCAAAAAACCCAGTTTCGGTGTCGTTCCGGTCAAAATGGGCAAATCTTCAGGAGCCACCTTTTCAAAAATCCAGGTAGATATTGCAAGCAAATGTTGCCAGATGGCGAAAAATGACCGAATTCTGGCTGATGAGCGGCCTTTTCAGCATTTCTTGGCCATCTTAGCCCATTTCATGCCAATATATAGCCGGATTTTTGAAAACGGTACCGCTCGGTTGAGGTGTCCGAGCGGTGTGTCGCGAGCACTTTTTTGTCGTTCAGAAACTATCTCCAAAGTAGGCAATATAAAAATTATGAGGGCCAGCAGTCCTTTTTTCTTCTCCCCTCTCTCCCCTCCCTTCTCTTTTCTCTCCCGTGTGGTTTCTAGGCTCATGGGAGTCCAAAAAACCCAGTTTCGGTGTCGTTCCGGTCAAAATGGGCAAATCTTCAGGGGCCACCTTTTCAAAAATCCAGGTAGATATTGCAAGCAAATGTTGCCAGATGGCGAAAAATGACCGAATTCTGGCTGATGAGCGGCCTTTTCAGCATTTCTTGGCCATCTTAGCCCATTTCATGCCAATATATAGCCGGATTTTTGAAAACGGTACCGCTCGGTTGAGGTGTCCGAGCGGTGTGTCGCGAGCACTTTTTTGTCGTTCAGAAACTATCTCCAAAGTAGGCAATATAAAAATTATGAGTGCCAGCAGTCCTTTTTTCTTCTCCCCTCTCTCCCCTCCCTTCTCTTTTCTCTCCCGTGTGGTTTCTAGGCTCATGGGAGTCCAAAAAACCCAGTTTCGGTGTCGTTCCGGTCAAAATGGGCAAATCTTCAGGAGCCACCTTTTCAAAAATCCAGGTAGATATTGCAAGCAAATGTTGCCAGATGGCGAAAAATGACCGAATTCTGGCTGATGAGCGGCCTTTTCAGCATTTCTTGGCCATCTTAGCCCATTTCATGCCAATAATTATTGCAAGCAAATGTTGCCAGATGGCGAAAAATGACCGAATTCTGGCTGATGAGCGGCCTTTTCAGCATTTCTTGGCCATCTTAGCCCATTTCATGCCAATATATAGCCGGATTTTTGAAAACGGTACCGCTCGGTTGAGGTGTCCGAGCGGTGTGTCGCGAGCACTTTTTTGTCGTTCAGAAACTATCTCCAAAGTAGGCAATATAAAAATTATGAGTGCCAGCAGTCCTTTTTTTCTTCTCCCCTCTCTCCCCTCCCTTCTCTTTTCTCTCCCGTGTGGTTTCTAGGCTCATGGGAGTCCAAAAAACCCAGTTTCGGTGTCGTTCCGGTCAAAATGGGCAAATCTTCAGGAGCCACCTTTTCAAAAATCCAGGTAGATATTGCAAGCAAATGTTGCCAGATGGCGAAAAATGACCGAATTCTGGCTGATGAGCGGCCTTTTCAGCATTTCTTGGCCATCTTAGCCCATTTCATGCCAATATATAGCCGGATTTTTGAAAACGGTACCGCTCGGTTGAGGTGTCCGAGCGGTGTGTCGCGAGCACTTTTTTGTCGTTCAGAAACTATCTCCAAAGTAGGCAATATAAAAATTATGAGTGCCAGCAGTCCTTTTTTTCTTCTCCCCTCTCTCCCCTCCCTTCTCTTTTCTCTCCCGTGTGGTTTCTAGGCTCATGGGAGTCCAAAAAACCCAGTTTCGGTGTCGTTCCGGTCAAAATGGGCAAATCTTCAGGAGCCACCTTTTCAAAAATCCAGGTAGATATTGCAAGCAAATGTTGCCAGATGGCGAAAAATGACCGAATTCTGGCTGATGAGCGGCCTTTTCAGCATTTCTTGGCCATCTTAGCCCATTTCATGCCAATATATAGCCGGATTTTTGAAAACGGTACCGCTCGGTTGAGGTGTCCGAGCGGTGTGTCGCGAGCACTTTTTTGTCGTTCAGAAACTATCTCCAAAGTAGGCAATATAAAAATTATGAGGGCCAGCAGTCCTTTTTTCTTCTCCCCTCTCTCCCCTCCCTTCTCTTTTCTCTCCCGTGTGGTTTCTAGGCTCATGGGAGTCCAAAAAACCCAGTTTCGGTGTCGTTCCGGTCAAAATGGGCAAATCTTCAGGAGCCACCTTTTCAAAAATCCAGGTAGATATTGCAAGCAAATGTTGCCAGATGGCGAAAAATGACCGAATTCTGGCTGATGAGCGGCCTTTTCAGCATTTCTTGGCCATCTTAGCCCATTTCATGCCAATATATAGCCGGATTTTTGAAAACGGTACCGCTCGGTTGAGGTGTCCGAGCGGTGTGTCGCGAGCACTTTTTTGTCGTTCAGAAACTATCTCCAAAGTAGGCAATATAAAAATTATGAGGGCCAGCAGTCCTTTTTTCTTCTCCCCTCTCTCCCCTCCCTTCTCTTTTCTCTCCCGTGTGGTTTCTAGGCTCATGGGAGTCCAAAAAACCCAGTTTCGGTGTCGTTCCGGTCAAAATGGGCAAATCTTCAGGAGCCACCTTTTCAAAAATCCAGGTAGATATTGCAAGCAAATGTTGCCAGATGGCGAAAAATGACCGAATTCTGGCTGATGAGCGGCCTTTTCAGCATTTCTTGGCCATCTTAGCCCATTTCATGCCAATATATAGCCGGATTTTTGAAAACGGTACCGCTCGGTTGAGGTGTCCGAGCGGTGTGTCGCGAGCACTTTTTTGTCGTTCAGAAACTATCTCCAAAGTAGGCAATATAAAAATTATGAGTGCCAGCAGTCCTTTTTTTCTTCTCCCCTCTCTCCCCTCCCTTCTCTTTTCTCTCCCGTGTGGTTTCTAGGCTCATGGGAGTCCAAAAAACCCAGTTTCGGTGTCGTTCCGGTCAAAATGGGCAAATCTTCAGGAGCCACCTTTTCAAAAATCCAGGTAGATATTGCAAGCAAATGTTGCCAGATGGCGAAAAATGACCGAATTCTGGCTGATGAGCGGCCTTTTCAGCATTTCTTGGCCATCTTAGCCCATTTCATGCCAATATATAGCCGGATTTTTGAAAACGGTACCGCTCGGTTGAGGTGTCCGAGCGGTGTGTCGCGAGCACTTTTTTGTCGTTCAGAAACTATCTCCAAAGTAGGCAATATAAAAATTATGAGGGCCAGCAGTCCTTTTTTCTTCTCCCCTCTCTCCCCTCCCTTCTCTTTTCTCTCCCGTGTGGTTTCTAGGCTCATGGGAGTCCAAAAAACCCAGTTTCGGTGTCGTTCCGGTCAAAATGGGCAAATCTTCAGGAGCCACCTTTTCAAAAATCCAGGTAGATATTGCAAGCAAATGTTGCCAGATGGCGAAAAATGACCGAATTCTGGCTGATGAGCGGCCTTTTCAGCATTTCTTGGCCATCTTAGCCCATTTCATGCCAATATATAGCCGGATTTTTGAAAACGGTACCGCTCGGTTGAGGTGTCCGAGCGGTGTGTCGCGAGCACTTTTTTGTCGTTCAGAAACTATCTCCAAAGTAGGCAATATAAAAATTATGAGGGCCAGCAGTCCTTTTTTCTTCTCCCCTCTCTCCCCTCCCTTCTCTTTTCTCTCCCGTGTGGTTTCTAGGCTCATGGGAGTCCAAAAAACCCAGTTTCGGTGTCGTTCCGGTCAAAATGGGCAAATCTTCAGGGGCCACCTTTTCAAAAATCCAGGTAGATATTGCAAGCAAATGTTGCCAGATGGCGAAAAATGACCGAATTCTGGCTGATGAGCGGCCTTTTCAGCATTTCTTGGCCATCTTAGCCCATTTCATGCCAATAATTATTGCAAGCAAATGTTGCCAGATGGCGAAAAATGACCGAATTCTGGCTGATGAGCGGCCTTTTCAGCATTTCTTGGCCATCTTAGCCCATTTCATGCCAATATATAGCCGGATTTTTGAAAACGGTACCGCTCGGTTGAGGTGTCCGAGCGGTGTGTCGCGAGCACTTTTTTGTCGTTCAGAAACTATCTCCAAAGTAGGCAATATAAAAATTATGAGTGCCAGCAGTCCTTTTTTTCTTCTCCCCTCTCTCCCCTCCCTTCTCTTTTCTCTCCCGTGTGGTTTCTAGGCTCATGGGAGTCCAAAAAACCCAGTTTCGGTGTCGTTCCGGTCAAAATGGGCAAATCTTCAGGAGCCACCTTTTCAAAAATCCAGGTAGATATTGCAAGCAAATGTTGCCAGATGGCGAAAAATGACCGAATTCTGGCTGATGAGCGGCCTTTTCAGCATTTCTTGGCCATCTTAGCCCATTTCATGCCAATATATAGCCGGATTTTTGAAAACGGTACCGCTCGGTTGAGGTGTCCGAGCGGTGTGTCGCGAGCACTTTTTTGTCGTTCAGAAACTATCTCCAAAGTAGGCAATATAAAAATTATGAGGGCCAGCAGTCCTTTTTTCTTCTCCCCTCTCTCCCCTCCCTTCTCTCTTCTCTCCCGTGTGGTTTCTAGGCTCATGGGAGTCCAAAAAACCCAGTTTCGGTGTCGTTCCGGTCAAAATGGGCAAATCTTCAGGGGCCACCTTTTCAAAAATCCAGGTAGATATTGCAAGCAAATGTTGCCAGATGGCGAAAAATGACCGAATTCTGGCTGATGAGCGGCCTTTTCAGCATTTCTTGGCCATCTTAGCCCATTTCATGCCAATATATAGCCGGATTTTTGAAAACGGTACCGCTCGGTTGAGGTGTCCGAGCGGTGTGTCGCGAGCACTTTTTTGTCGTTCAGAAACTATCTCCAAAGTAGGCAATATAAAAATTATGAGTGCCAGCAGTCCTTTTTTCTTCTCCCCTCTCTCCCCTCCCTTCTCTTTTCTCTCCCGTGTGGTTTCTAGGCTCATGGGAGTCCAAAAAACCCAGTTTCGGTGTCGTTCCGGTCAAAATGGGCAAATCTTCAGGAGCCACCTTTTCAAAAATCCAGGTAGATATTGCAAGCAAATGTTGCCAGATGGCGAAAAATGACCGAATTCTGGCTGATGAGCGGCCTTTTCAGCATTTCTTGGCCATCTTAGCCCATTTCATGCCAATAATTATTGCAAGCAAATGTTGCCAGATGGCGAAAAATGACCGAATTCTGGCTGATGAGCGGCCTTTTCAGCATTTCTTGGCCATCTTAGCCCATTTCATGCCAATATATAGCCGGATTTTTGAAAACGGTACCGCTCGGTTGAGGTGTCCGAGCGGTGTGTCGCGAGCACTTTTTTGTCGTTCAGAAACTATCTCCAAAGTAGGCAATATAAAAATTATGAGTGCCAGCAGTCCTTTTTTTCTTCTCCCCTCTCTCCCCTCCCTTCTCTTTTCTCTCCCGTGTGGTTTCTAGGCTCATGGGAGTCCAAAAAACCCAGTTTCGGTGTCGTTCCGGTCAAAATGGGCAAATCTTCAGGAGCCACCTTTTCAAAAATCCAGGTAGATATTGCAAGCAAATGTTGCCAGATGGCGAAAAATGACCGAATTCTGGCTGATGAGCGGCCTTTTCAGCATTTCTTGGCCATCTTAGCCCATTTCATGCCAATATATAGCCGGATTTTTGAAAACGGTACCGCTCGGTTGAGGTGTCCGAGCGGTGTGTCGCGAGCACTTTTTTGTCGTTCAGAAACTATCTCCAAAGTAGGCAATATAAAAATTATGAGTGCCAGCAGTCCTTTTTTTCTTCTCCCCTCTCTCCCCTCCCTTCTCTTTTCTCTCCCGTGTGGTTTCTAGGCTCATGGGAGTCCAAAAAACCCAGTTTCGGTGTCGTTCCGGTCAAAATGGGCAAATCTTCAGGAGCCACCTTTTCAAAAATCCAGGTAGATATTGCAAGCAAATGTTGCCAGATGGCGAAAAATGACCGAATTCTGGCTGATGAGCGGCCTTTTCAGCATTTCTTGGCCATCTTAGCCCATTTCATGCCAATATATAGCCGGATTTTTGAAAACGGTACCGCTCGGTTGAGGTGTCCGAGCGGTGTGTCGCGAGCACTTTTTTGTCGTTCAGAAACTATCTCCAAAGTAGGCAATATAAAAATTATGAGGGCCAGCAGTCCTTTTTTCTTCTCCCCTCTCTCCCCTCCCTTCTCTTTTCTCTCCCGTGTGGTTTCTAGGCTCATGGGAGTCCAAAAAACCCAGTTTCGGTGTCGTTCCGGTCAAAATGGGCAAATCTTCAGGAGCCACCTTTTCAAAAATCCAGGTAGATATTGCAAGCAAATGTTGCCAGATGGCGAAAAATGACCGAATTCTGGCTGATGAGCGGCCTTTTCAGCATTTCTTGGCCATCTTAGCCCATTTCATGCCAATATATAGCCGGATTTTTGAAAACGGTACCGCTCGGTTGAGGTGTCCGAGCGGTGTGTCGCGAGCACTTTTTTGTCGTTCAGAAACTATCTCCAAAGTAGGCAATATAAAAATTATGAGTGCCAGCAGTCCTTTTTTTCTTCTCCCCTCTCTCCCCTCCCTTCTCTTTTCTCTCCCGTGTGGTTTCTAGGCTCATGGGAGTCCAAAAAACCCAGTTTCGGTGTCGTTCCGGTCAAAATGGGCAAATCTTCAGGAGCCACCTTTTCAAAAATCCAGGTAGATATTGCAAGCAAATGTTGCCAGATGGCGAAAAATGACCGAATTCTGGCTGATGAGCGGCCTTTTCAGCATTTCTTGGCCATCTTAGCCCATTTCATGCCAATATATAGCCGGATTTTTGAAAACGGTACCGCTCGGTTGAGGTGTCCGAGCGGTGTGTCGCGAGCACTTTTTTGTCGTTCAGAAACTATCTCCAAAGTAGGCAATATAAAAATTATGAGGGCCAGCAGTCCTTTTTTCTTCTCCCCTCTCTCCCCTCCCTTCTCTCTTCTCTCCCGTGTGGTTTCTAGGCTCATGGGAGTCCAAAAAACCCAGTTTCGGTGTCGTTCCGGTCAAAATGGGCAAATCTTCAGGGGCCACCTTTTCAAAAATCCAGGTAGATATTGCAAGCAAATGTTGCCAGATGGCGAAAAATGACCGAATTCTGGCTGATGAGCGGCCTTTTCAGCATTTCTTGGCCATCTTAGCCCATTTCATGCCAATATATAGCCGGATTTTTGAAAACGGTACCGCTCGGTTGAGGTGTCCGAGCGGTGTGTCGCGAGCACTTTTTTGTCGTTCAGAAACTATCTCCAAAGTAGGCAATATAAAAATTATGAGTGCCAGCAGTCCTTTTTTCTTCTCCCCTCTCTCCCCTCCCTTCTCTTTTCTCTCCCGTGTGGTTTCTAGGCTCATGGGAGTCCAAAAAACCCAGTTTCGGTGTCGTTCCGGTCAAAATGGGCAAATCTTCAGGAGCCACCTTTTCAAAAATCCAGGTAGATATTGCAAGCAAATGTTGCCAGATGGCGAAAAATGACCGAATTCTGGCTGATGAGCGGCCTTTTCAGCATTTCTTGGCCATCTTAGCCCATTTCATGCCAATATATAGCCGGATTTTTGAAAACGGTACCGCTCGGTTGAGGTGTCCGAGCGGTGTGTCGCGAGCACTTTTTTGTCGTTCAGAAACTATCTCCAAAGTAGGCAATATAAAAATTATGAGTGCCAGCAGTCCTTTTTTCTTCTCCCCTCTCTCCCCTCCCTTCTCTTTTCTCTCCCGTGTGGTTTCTAGGCTCATGGGAGTCCAAAAAACCCAGTTTCGGTGTCGTTCCGGTCAAAATGGGCAAATCTTCAGGAGCCACCTTTTCAAAAATCCAGGTAGATATTGCAAGCAAATGTTGCCAGATGGCGAAAAATGACCGAATTCTGGCTGATGAGCGGCCTTTTCAGCATTTCTTGGCCATCTTAGCCCATTTCATGCCAATAATTATTGCAAGCAAATGTTGCCAGATGGCGAAAAATGACCGAATTCTGGCTGATGAGCGGCCTTTTCAGCATTTCTTGGCCATCTTAGCCCATTTCATGCCAATATATAGCCGGATTTTTGAAAACGGTACCGCTCGGTTGAGGTGTCCGAGCGGTGTGTCGCGAGCACTTTTTTGTCGTTCAGAAACTATCTCCAAAGTAGGCAATATAAAAATTATGAGTGCCAGCAGTCCTTTTTTTCTTCTCCCCTCTCTCCCCTCCCTTCTCTTTTCTCTCCCGTGTGGTTTCTAGGCTCATGGGAGTCCAAAAAACCCAGTTTCGGTGTCGTTCCGGTCAAAATGGGCAAATCTTCAGGAGCCACCTTTTCAAAAATCCAGGTAGATATTGCAAGCAAATGTTGCCAGATGGCGAAAAATGACCGAATTCTGGCTGATGAGCGGCCTTTTCAGCATTTCTTGGCCATCTTAGCCCATTTCATGCCAATATATAGCCGGATTTTTGAAAACGGTACCGCTCGGTTGAGGTGTCCGAGCGGTGTGTCGCGAGCACTTTTTTGTCGTTCAGAAACTATCTCCAAAGTAGGCAATATAAAAATTATGAGTGCCAGCAGTCCTTTTTTTCTTCTCCCCTCTCTCCCCTCCCTTCTCTTTTCTCTCCCGTGTGGTTTCTAGGCTCATGGGAGTCCAAAAAACCCAGTTTCGGTGTCGTTCCGGTCAAAATGGGCAAATCTTCAGGAGCCACCTTTTCAAAAATCCAGGTAGATATTGCAAGCAAATGTTGCCAGATGGCGAAAAATGACCGAATTCTGGCTGATGAGCGGCCTTTTCAGCATTTCTTGGCCATCTTAGCCCATTTCATGCCAATATATAGCCGGATTTTTGAAAACGGTACCGCTCGGTTGAGGTGTCCGAGCGGTGTGTCGCGAGCACTTTTTTGTCGTTCAGAAACTATCTCCAAAGTAGGCAATATAAAAATTATGAGGGCCAGCAGTCCTTTTTTCTTCTCCCCTCTCTCCCCTCCCTTCTCTTTTCTCTCCCGTGTGGTTTCTAGGCTCATGGGAGTCCAAAAAACCCAGTTTCGGTGTCGTTCCGGTCAAAATGGGCAAATCTTCAGGAGCCACCTTTTCAAAAATCCAGGTAGATATTGCAAGCAAATGTTGCCAGATGGCGAAAAATGACCGAATTCTGGCTGATGAGCGGCCTTTTCAGCATTTCTTGGCCATCTTAGCCCATTTCATGCCAATAATTATTGCAAGCAAATGTTGCCAGATGGCGAAAAATGACCGAATTCTGGCTGATGAGCGGCCTTTTCAGCATTTCTTGGCCATCTTAGCCCATTTCATGCCAATATATAGCCGGATTTTTGAAAACGGTACCGCTCGGTTGAGGTGTCCGAGCGGTGTGTCGCGAGCACTTTTTTGTCGTTCAGAAACTATCTCCAAAGTAGGCAATATAAAAATTATGAGTGCCAGCAGTCCTTTTTTTCTTCTCCCCTCTCTCCCCTCCCTTCTCTTTTCTCTCCCGTGTGGTTTCTAGGCTCATGGGAGTCCAAAAAACCCAGTTTCGGTGTCGTTCCGGTCAAAATGGGCAAATCTTCAGGAGCCACCTTTTCAAAAATCCAGGTAGATATTGCAAGCAAATGTTGCCAGATGGCGAAAAATGACCGAATTCTGGCTGATGAGCGGCCTTTTCAGCATTTCTTGGCCATCTTAGCCCATTTCATGCCAATATATAGCCGGATTTTTGAAAACGGTACCGCTCGGTTGAGGTGTCCGAGCGGTGTGTCGCGAGCACTTTTTTGTCGTTCAGAAACTATCTCCAAAGTAGGCAATATAAAAATTATGAGTGCCAGCAGTCCTTTTTTCTTCTCCCCTCTCTCCCCTCCCTTCTCTTTTCTCTCCCGTGTGGTTTCTAGGCTCATGGGAGTCCAAAAAACCCAGTTTCGGTGTCGTTCCGGTCAAAATGGGCAAATCTTCAGGGGCCACCTTTTCAAAAATCCAGGTAGATATTGCAAGCAAATGTTGCCAGATGGCGAAAAATGACCGAATTCTGGCTGATGAGCGGCCTTTTCAGCATTTCTTGGCCATCTTAGCCCATTTCATGCCAATATATAGCCGGATTTTTGAAAACGGTACCGCTCGGTTGAGGTGTCCGAGCGGTGTGTCGCGAGCACTTTTTTGTCGTTCAGAAACTATCTCCAAAGTAGGCAATATAAAAATTATGAGTGCCAGCAGTCCTTTTTTCTTCTCCCCTCTCTCCCCTCCCTTCTCTTTTCTCTCCCGTGTGGTTTCTAGGCTCATGGGAGTCCAAAAAACCCAGTTTCGGTGTCGTTCCGGTCAAAATGGGCAAATCTTCAGGAGCCACCTTTTCAAAAATCCAGGTAGATATTGCAAGCAAATGTTGCCAGATGGCGAAAAATGACCGAATTCTGGCTGATGAGCGGCCTTTTCAGCATTTCTTGGCCATCTTAGCCCATTTCATGCCAATATATAGCCGGATTTTTGAAAACGGTACCGCTCGGTTGAGGTGTCCGAGCGGTGTGTCGCGAGCACTTTTTTGTCGTTCAGAAACTATCTCCAAAGTAGGCAATATAAAAATTATGAGTGCCAGCAGTCCTTTTTTCTTCTCCCCTCTCTCCCCTCCCTTCTCTTTTCTCTCCCGTGTGGTTTCTAGGCTCATGGGAGTCCAAAAAACCCAGTTTCGGTGTCGTTCCGGTCAAAATGGGCAAATCTTCAGGAGCCACCTTTTCAAAAATCCAGGTAGATATTGCAAGCAAATGTTGCCAGATGGCGAAAAATGACCGAATTCTGGCTGATGAGCGGCCTTTTCAGCATTTCTTGGCCATCTTAGCCCATTTCATGCCAATATATAGCCGGATTTTTGAAAACGGTACCGCTCGGTTGAGGTGTCCGAGCGGTGTGTCGCGAGCACTTTTTTGTCGTTCAGAAACTATCTCCAAAGTAGGCAATATAAAAATTATGAGTGCCAGCAGTCCTTTTTTCTTCTCCCCTCTCTCCCCTCCCTTCTCTTTTCTCTCCCGTGTGGTTTCTAGGCTCATGGGAGTCCAAAAAACCCAGTTTCGGTGTCGTTCCGGTCAAAATGGGCAAATCTTCAGGAGCCACCTTTTCAAAAATCCAGGTAGATATTGCAAGCAAATGTTGCCAGATGGCGAAAAATGACCGAATTCTGGCTGATGAGCGGCCTTTTCAGCATTTCTTGGCCATCTTAGCCCATTTCATGCCAATATATAGCCGGATTTTTGAAAACGGTACCGCTCGGTTGAGGTGTCCGAGCGGTGTGTCGCGAGCACTTTTTTGTCGTTCAGAAACTATCTCCAAAGTAGGCAATATAAAAATTATGAGTGCCAGCAGTCCTTTTTTTCTTCTCCCCTCTCTCCCCTCCCTTCTCTTTTCTCTCCCGTGTGGTTTCTAGGCTCATGGGAGTCCAAAAAACCCAGTTTCGGTGTCGTTCCGGTCAAAATGGGCAAATCTTCAGGAGCCACCTTTTCAAAAATCCAGGTAGATATTGCAAGCAAATGTTGCCAGATGGCGAAAAATGACCGAATTCTGGCTGATGAGCGGCCTTTTCAGCATTTCTTGGCCATCTTAGCCCATTTCATGCCAATAATTATTGCAAGCAAATGTTGCCAGATGGCGAAAAATGACCGAATTCTGGCTGATGAGCGGCCTTTTCAGCATTTCTTGGCCATCTTAGCCCATTTCATGCCAATATATAGCCGGATTTTTGAAAACGGTACCGCTCGGTTGAGGTGTCCGAGCGGTGTGTCGCGAGCACTTTTTTGTCGTTCAGAAACTATCTCCAAAGTAGGCAATATAAAAATTATGAGTGCCAGCAGTCCTTTTTTTCTTCTCCCCTCTCTCCCCTCCCTTCTCTTTTCTCTCCCGTGTGGTTTCTAGGCTCATGGGAGTCCAAAAAACCCAGTTTTGGTGTCGTTCCGGTCAAAATGGGCAAATCTTCAGGAGCCACCTTTTCAAAAATCCAGGTAGATATTGCAAGCAAATGTTGCCAGATGGCGAAAAATGACCGAATTCTGGCTGATGAGCGGCCTTTTCAGCATTTCTTGGCCATCTTAGCCCATTTCATGCCAATATATAGCCGGATTTTTGAAAACGGTACCGCTCGGTTGAGGTGTCCGAGCGGTGTGTCGCGAGCACTTTTTTGTCGTTCAGAAACTATCTCCAAAGTAGGCAATATAAAAATTATGAGTGCCAGCAGTCCTTTTTTCTTCTCCCCTCTCTCCCCTCCCTTCTCGTTTCTCTCCCGTGTGGTTTCTAGGCTCATGGGAGTCCAAAAAACCCAGTTTCGGTGTCGTTCCGGTCAAAATGGGCAAATCTTCAGGAGCCACCTTTTCAAAAATCCAGGTAGATATTGCAAGCAAATGTTGCCAGATGGCGAAAAATGACCGAATTCTGGCTGATGAGCGGCCTTTTCAGCATTTCTTGGCCATCTTAGCCCATTTCATGCCAATATATAGCCGGATTTTTGAAAACGGTACCGCTCGGTTGAGGTGTCCGAGCGGTGTGTCGCGAGCACTTTTTTGTCGTTCAGAAACTATCTCCAAAGTAGGCAATATAAAAATTATGAGGGCCAGCAGTCCTTTTTTCTTCTCCCCTCTCTCCCCTCCCTTCTCTTTTCTCTCCCGTGTGGTTTCTAGGCTCATGGGAGTCCAAAAAACCCAGTTTCGGTGTCGTTCCGGTCAAAATGGGCAAATCTTCAGGAGCCACCTTTTCAAAAATCCAGGTAGATATTGCAAGCAAATGTTGCCAGATGGCGAAAAATGACCGAATTCTGGCTGATGAGCGGCCTTTTCAGCATTTCTTGGCCATCTTAGCCCATTTCATGCCAATATATAGCCGGATTTTTGAAAACGGTACCGCTCGGTTGAGGTGTCCGAGCGGTGTGTCGCGAGCACTTTTTTGTCGTTCAGAAACTATCTCCAAAGTAGGCAATATAAAAATTATGAGTGCCAGCAGTCCTTTTTTTCTTCTCCCCTCTCTCCCCTCCCTTCTCTTTTCTCTCCCGTGTGGTTTCTAGGCTCATGGGAGTCCAAAAAACCCAGTTTCGGTGTCGTTCCGGTCAAAATGGGCAAATCTTCAGGAGCCACCTTTTCAAAAATCCAGGTAGATATTGCAAGCAAATGTTGCCAGATGGCGAAAAATGACCGAATTCTGGCTGATGAGCGGCCTTTTCAGCATTTCTTGGCCATCTTAGCCCATTTCATGCCAATATATAGCCGGATTTTTGAAAACGGTACCGCTCGGTTGAGGTGTCCGAGCGGTGTGTCGCGAGCACTTTTTTGTCGTTCAGAAACTATCTCCAAAGTAGGCAATATAAAAATTATGAGGGCCAGCAGTCCTTTTTTCTTCTCCCCTCTCTCCCCTCCCTTCTCTTTTCTCTCCCGTGTGGTTTCTAGGCTCATGGGAGTCCAAAAAACCCAGTTTCGGTGTCGTTCCGGTCAAAATGGGCAAATCTTCAGGAGCCACCTTTTCAAAAATCCAGGTAGATATTGCAAGCAAATGTTGCCAGATGGCGAAAAATGACCGAATTCTGGCTGATGAGCGGCCTTTTCAGCATTTCTTGGCCATCTTAGCCCATTTCATGCCAATATATAGCCGGATTTTTGAAAACGGTACCGCTCGGTTGAGGTGTCCGAGCGGTGTGTCGCGAGCACTTTTTTGTCGTTCAGAAACTATCTCCAAAGTAGGCAATATAAAAATTATGAGGGCCAGCAGTCCTTTTTTCTTCTCCCCTCTCTCCCCTCCCTTCTCTTTTCTCTCCCGTGTGGTTTCTAGGCTCATGGGAGTCCAAAAAACCCAGTTTCGGTGTCGTTCCGGTCAAAATGGGCAAATCTTCAGGGGCCACCTTTTCAAAAATCCAGGTAGATATTGCAAGCAAATGTTGCCAGATGGCGAAAAATGACCGAATTCTGGCTGATGAGCGGCCTTTTCAGCATTTCTTGGCCATCTTAGCCCATTTCATGCCAATAATTATTGCAAGCAAATGTTGCCAGATGGCGAAAAATGACCGAATTCTGGCTGATGAGCGGCCTTTTCAGCATTTCTTGGCCATCTTAGCCCATTTCATGCCAATATATAGCCGGATTTTTGAAAACGGTACCGCTCGGTTGAGGTGTCCGAGCGGTGTGTCGCGAGCACTTTTTTGTCGTTCAGAAACTATCTCCAAAGTAGGCAATATAAAAATTATGAGTGCCAGCAGTCCTTTTTTTCTTCTCCCCTCTCTCCCCTCCCTTCTCTTTTCTCTCCCGTGTGGTTTCTAGGCTCATGGGAGTCCAAAAAACCCAG
Organism: Siderastrea radians; assembly: GCA_964017195.1. Taxonomy (NCBI): domain Eukaryota; kingdom Metazoa; phylum Cnidaria; class Anthozoa; order Scleractinia; family Rhizangiidae; genus Siderastrea; species Siderastrea radians. Next base: position 21,459,128 of record OZ024891.1, on the reverse strand, counting down.
TTTCGGTGTCGTTCCGGTCAAAATGGGCAAATCTTCAGGAGCCACCTTTTCAAAAATCCAGGTAGATATTGCAAGCAAATGTTGCCAGATGGCGAAAAATGACCGAATTCTGGCTGATGAGCGGCCTTTTCAGCATTTCTTGGCCATCTTAGCCCATTTCATGCCAATATATAGCCGGATTTTTGAAAACGGTACCGCTCGGTTGAGGTGTCCGAGCGGTGTGTCGCGAGCACTTTTTTGTCGTTCAGAAACTATCTCCAAAGTAGGCAATATAAAAATTATGAGGGCCAGCAGTCCTTTTTTCTTCTCCCCTCTCTCCCCTCCCTTCTCTCTTCTCTCCCGTGTGGTTTCTAGGCTCATGGGAGTCCAAAAAACCCAGTTTCGGTGTCGTTCCGGTCAAAATGGGCAAATCTTCAGGGGCCACCTTTTCAAAAATCCAGGTAGATATTGCAAGCAAATGTTGCCAGATGGCGAAAAATGACCGAATTCTGGCTGATGAGCGGCCTTTTCAGCATTTCTTGGCCATCTTAGCCCATTTCATGCCAATATATAGCCGGATTTTTGAAAACGGTACCGCTCGGTTGAGGTGTCCGAGCGGTGTGTCGCGAGCACTTTTTTGTCGTTCAGAAACTATCTCCAAAGTAGGCAATATAAAAATTATGAGTGCCAGCAGTCCTTTTTTCTTCTCCCCTCTCTCCCCTCCCTTCTCTTTTCTCTCCCGTGTGGTTTCTAGGCTCATGGGAGTCCAAAAAACCCAGTTTCGGTGTCGTTCCGGTCAAAATGGGCAAATCTTCAGGAGCCACCTTTTCAAAAATCCAGGTAGATATTGCAAGCAAATGTTGCCAGATGGCGAAAAATGACCGAATTCTGGCTGATGAGCGGCCTTTTCAGCATTTCTTGGCCATCTTAGCCCATTTCATGCCAATATATAGCCGGATTTTTGAAAACGGTACCGCTCGGTTGAGGTGTCCGAGCGGTGTGTCGCGAGCACTTTTTTGTCGTTCAGAAACTATCTCCAAAGTAGGCAATATAAAAATTATGAGTGCCAGCAGTCCTTTTTTCTTCTCCCCTCTCTCCCCTCCCTTCTCTTTTCTCTCCCGTGTGGTTTCTAGGCTCATGGGAGTCCAAAAAACCCAGTTTCGGTGTCGTTCCGGTCAAAATGGGCAAATCTTCAGGAGCCACCTTTTCAAAAATCCAGGTAGATATTGCAAGCAAATGTTGCCAGATGGCGAAAAATGACCGAATTCTGGCTGATGAGCGGCCTTTTCAGCATTTCTTGGCCATCTTAGCCCATTTCATGCCAATAATTATTGCAAGCAAATGTTGCCAGATGGCGAAAAATGACCGAATTCTGGCTGATGAGCGGCCTTTTCAGCATTTCTTGGCCATCTTAGCCCATTTCATGCCAATATATAGCCGGATTTTTGAAAACGGTACCGCTCGGTTGAGGTGTCCGAGCGGTGTGTCGCGAGCACTTTTTTGTCGTTCAGAAACTATCTCCAAAGTAGGCAATATAAAAATTATGAGTGCCAGCAGTCCTTTTTTTCTTCTCCCCTCTCTCCCCTCCCTTCTCTTTTCTCTCCCGTGTGGTTTCTAGGCTCATGGGAGTCCAAAAAACCCAGTTTCGGTGTCGTTCCGGTCAAAATGGGCAAATCTTCAGGAGCCACCTTTTCAAAAATCCAGGTAGATATTGCAAGCAAATGTTGCCAGATGGCGAAAAATGACCGAATTCTGGCTGATGAGCGGCCTTTTCAGCATTTCTTGGCCATCTTAGCCCATTTCATGCCAATATATAGCCGGATTTTTGAAAACGGTACCGCTCGGTTGAGGTGTCCGAGCGGTGTGTCGCGAGCACTTTTTTGTCGTTCAGAAACTATCTCCAAAGTAGGCAATATAAAAATTATGAGTGCCAGCAGTCCTTTTTTTCTTCTCCCCTCTCTCCCCTCCCTTCTCTTTTCTCTCCCGTGTGGTTTCTAGGCTCATGGGAGTCCAAAAAACCCAGTTTCGGTGTCGTTCCGGTCAAAATGGGCAAATCTTCAGGAGCCACCTTTTCAAAAATCCAGGTAGATATTGCAAGCAAATGTTGCCAGATGGCGAAAAATGACCGAATTCTGGCTGATGAGCGGCCTTTTCAGCATTTCTTGGCCATCTTAGCCCATTTCATGCCAATATATAGCCGGATTTTTGAAAACGGTACCGCTCGGTTGAGGTGTCCGAGCGGTGTGTCGCGAGCACTTTTTTGTCGTTCAGAAACTATCTCCAAAGTAGGCAATATAAAAATTATGAGGGCCAGCAGTCCTTTTTTCTTCTCCCCTCTCTCCCCTCCCTTCTCTTTTCTCTCCCGTGTGGTTTCTAGGCTCATGGGAGTCCAAAAAACCCAGTTTCGGTGTCGTTCCGGTCAAAATGGGCAAATCTTCAGGAGCCACCTTTTCAAAAATCCAGGTAGATATTGCAAGCAAATGTTGCCAGATGGCGAAAAATGACCGAATTCTGGCTGATGAGCGGCCTTTTCAGCATTTCTTGGCCATCTTAGCCCATTTCATGCCAATAATTATTGCAAGCAAATGTTGCCAGATGGCGAAAAATGACCGAATTCTGGCTGATGAGCGGCCTTTTCAGCATTTCTTGGCCATCTTAGCCCATTTCATGCCAATATATAGCCGGATTTTTGAAAACGGTACCGCTCGGTTGAGGTGTCCGAGCGGTGTGTCGCGAGCACTTTTTTGTCGTTCAGAAACTATCTCCAAAGTAGGCAATATAAAAATTATGAGTGCCAGCAGTCCTTTTTTTCTTCTCCCCTCTCTCCCCTCCCTTCTCTTTTCTCTCCCGTGTGGTTTCTAGGCTCATGGGAGTCCAAAAAACCCAGTTTCGGTGTCGTTCCGGTCAAAATGGGCAAATCTTCAGGAGCCACCTTTTCAAAAATCCAGGTAGATATTGCAAGCAAATGTTGCCAGATGGCGAAAAATGACCGAATTCTGGCTGATGAGCGGCCTTTTCAGCATTTCTTGGCCATCTTAGCCCATTTCATGCCAATATATAGCCGGATTTTTGAAAACGGTACCGCTCGGTTGAGGTGTCCGAGCGGTGTGTCGCGAGCACTTTTTTGTCGTTCAGAAACTATCTCCAAAGTAGGCAATATAAAAATTATGAGTGCCAGCAGTCCTTTTTTCTTCTCCCCTCTCTCCCCTCCCTTCTCTTTTCTCTCCCGTGTGGTTTCTAGGCTCATGGGAGTCCAAAAAACCCAGTTTCGGTGTCGTTCCGGTCAAAATGGGCAAATCTTCAGGGGCCACCTTTTCAAAAATCCAGGTAGATATTGCAAGCAAATGTTGCCAGATGGCGAAAAATGACCGAATTCTGGCTGATGAGCGGCCTTTTCAGCATTTCTTGGCCATCTTAGCCCATTTCATGCCAATATATAGCCGGATTTTTGAAAACGGTACCGCTCGGTTGAGGTGTCCGAGCGGTGTGTCGCGAGCACTTTTTTGTCGTTCAGAAACTATCTCCAAAGTAGGCAATATAAAAATTATGAGTGCCAGCAGTCCTTTTTTCTTCTCCCCTCTCTCCCCTCCCTTCTCTTTTCTCTCCCGTGTGGTTTCTAGGCTCATGGGAGTCCAAAAAACCCAGTTTCGGTGTCGTTCCGGTCAAAATGGGCAAATCTTCAGGAGCCACCTTTTCAAAAATCCAGGTAGATATTGCAAGCAAATGTTGCCAGATGGCGAAAAATGACCGAATTCTGGCTGATGAGCGGCCTTTTCAGCATTTCTTGGCCATCTTAGCCCATTTCATGCCAATATATAGCCGGATTTTTGAAAACGGTACCGCTCGGTTGAGGTGTCCGAGCGGTGTGTCGCGAGCACTTTTTTGTCGTTCAGAAACTATCTCCAAAGTAGGCAATATAAAAATTATGAGTGCCAGCAGTCCTTTTTTCTTCTCCCCTCTCTCCCCTCCCTTCTCTTTTCTCTCCCGTGTGGTTTCTAGGCTCATGGGAGTCCAAAAAACCCAGTTTCGGTGTCGTTCCGGTCAAAATGGGCAAATCTTCAGGAGCCACCTTTTCAAAAATCCAGGTAGATATTGCAAGCAAATGTTGCCAGATGGCGAAAAATGACCGAATTCTGGCTGATGAGCGGCCTTTTCAGCATTTCTTGGCCATCTTAGCCCATTTCATGCCAATATATAGCCGGATTTTTGAAAACGGTACCGCTCGGTTGAGGTGTCCGAGCGGTGTGTCGCGAGCACTTTTTTGTCGTTCAGAAACTATCTCCAAAGTAGGCAATATAAAAATTATGAGTGCCAGCAGTCCTTTTTTCTTCTCCCCTCTCTCCCCTCCCTTCTCTTTTCTCTCCCGTGTGGTTTCTAGGCTCATGGGAGTCCAAAAAACCCAGTTTCGGTGTCGTTCCGGTCAAAATGGGCAAATCTTCAGGAGCCACCTTTTCAAAAATCCAGGTAGATATTGCAAGCAAATGTTGCCAGATGGCGAAAAATGACCGAATTCTGGCTGATGAGCGGCCTTTTCAGCATTTCTTGGCCATCTTAGCCCATTTCATGCCAATATATAGCCGGATTTTTGAAAACGGTACCGCTCGGTTGAGGTGTCCGAGCGGTGTGTCGCGAGCACTTTTTTGTCGTTCAGAAACTATCTCCAAAGTAGGCAATATAAAAATTATGAGTGCCAGCAGTCCTTTTTTTCTTCTCCCCTCTCTCCCCTCCCTTCTCTTTTCTCTCCCGTGTGGTTTCTAGGCTCATGGGAGTCCAAAAAACCCAGTTTCGGTGTCGTTCCGGTCAAAATGGGCAAATCTTCAGGAGCCACCTTTTCAAAAATCCAGGTAGATATTGCAAGCAAATGTTGCCAGATGGCGAAAAATGACCGAATTCTGGCTGATGAGCGGCCTTTTCAGCATTTCTTGGCCATCTTAGCCCATTTCATGCCAATAATTATTGCAAGCAAATGTTGCCAGATGGCGAAAAATGACCGAATTCTGGCTGATGAGCGGCCTTTTCAGCATTTCTTGGCCATCTTAGCCCATTTCATGCCAATATATAGCCGGATTTTTGAAAACGGTACCGCTCGGTTGAGGTGTCCGAGCGGTGTGTCGCGAGCACTTTTTTGTCGTTCAGAAACTATCTCCAAAGTAGGCAATATAAAAATTATGAGTGCCAGCAGTCCTTTTTTTCTTCTCCCCTCTCTCCCCTCCCTTCTCTTTTCTCTCCCGTGTGGTTTCTAGGCTCATGGGAGTCCAAAAAACCCAGTTTCGGTGTCGTTCCGGTCAAAATGGGCAAATCTTCAGGAGCCACCTTTTCAAAAATCCAGGTAGATATTGCAAGCAAATGTTGCCAGATGGCGAAAAATGACCGAATTCTGGCTGATGAGCGGCCTTTTCAGCATTTCTTGGCCATCTTAGCCCATTTCATGCCAATATATAGCCGGATTTTTGAAAACGGTACCGCTCGGTTGAGGTGTCCGAGCGGTGTGTCGCGAGCACTTTTTTGTCGTTCAGAAACTATCTCCAAAGTAGGCAATATAAAAATTATGAGTGCCAGCAGTCCTTTTTTTCTTCTCCCCTCTCTCCCCTCCCTTCTCTTTTCTCTCCCGTGTGGTTTCTAGGCTCATGGGAGTCCAAAAAACCCAGTTTCGGTGTCGTTCCGGTCAAAATGGGCAAATCTTCAGGAGCCACCTTTTCAAAAATCCAGGTAGATATTGCAAGCAAATGTTGCCAGATGGCGAAAAATGACCGAATTCTGGCTGATGAGCGGCCTTTTCAGCATTTCTTGGCCATCTTAGCCCATTTCATGCCAATATATAGCCGGATTTTTGAAAACGGTACCGCTCGGTTGAGGTGTCCGAGCGGTGTGTCGCGAGCACTTTTTTGTCGTTCAGAAACTATCTCCAAAGTAGGCAATATAAAAATTATGAGTGCCAGCAGTCCTTTTTTCTTCTCCCCTCTCTCCCCTCCCTTCTCTTTTCTCTCCCGTGTGGTTTCTAGGCTCATGGGAGTCCAAAAAACCCAGTTTCGGTGTCGTTCCGGTCAAAATGGGCAAATCTTCAGGAGCCACCTTTTCAAAAATCCAGGTAGATATTGCAAGCAAATGTTGCCAGATGGCGAAAAATGACCGAATTCTGGCTGATGAGCGGCCTTTTCAGCATTTCTTGGCCATCTTAGCCCATTTCATGCCAATATATAGCCGGATTTTTGAAAACGGTACCGCTCGGTTGAGGTGTCCGAGCGGTGTGTCGCGAGCACTTTTTTGTCGTTCAGAAACTATCTCCAAAGTAGGCAATATAAAAATTATGAGTGCCAGCAGTCCTTTTTTTCTTCTCCCCTCTCTCCCCTCCCTTCTCTTTTCTCTCCCGTGTGGTTTCTAGGCTCATGGGAGTCCAAAAAACCCAGTTTCGGTGTCGTTCCGGTCAAAATGGGCAAATCTTCAGGAGCCACCTTTTCAAAAATCCAGGTAGATATTGCAAGCAAATGTTGCCAGATGGCGAAAAATGACCGAATTCTGGCTGATGAGCGGCCTTTTCAGCATTTCTTGGCCATCTTAGCCCATTTCATGCCAATATATAGCCGGATTTTTGAAAACGGTACCGCTCGGTTGAGGTGTCCGAGCGGTGTGTCGCGAGCACTTTTTTGTCGTTCAGAAACTATCTCCAAAGTAGGCAATATAAAAATTATGAGTGCCAGCAGTCCTTTTTTCTTCTCCCCTCTCTCCCCTCCCTTCTCTTTTCTCTCCCGTGTGGTTTCTAGGCTCATGGGAGTCCAAAAAACCCAGTTTCGGTGTCGTTCCGGTCAAAATGGGCAAATCTTCAGGAGCCACCTTTTCAAAAATCCAGGTAGATATTGCAAGCAAATGTTGCCAGATGGCGAAAAATGACCGAATTCTGGCTGATGAGCGGCCTTTTCAGCATTTCTTGGCCATCTTAGCCCATTTCATGCCAATATATAGCCGGATTTTTGAAAACGGTACCGCTCGGTTGAGGTGTCCGAGCGGTGTGTCGCGAGCACTTTTTTGTCGTTCAGAAACTATCTCCAAAGTAGGCAATATAAAAATTATGAGTGCCAGCAGTCCTTTTTTCTTCTCCCCTCTCTCCCCTCCCTTCTCTTTTCTCTCCCGTGTGGTTTCTAGGCTCATGGGAGTCCAAAAAACCCAGTTTCGGTGTCGTTCCGGTCAAAATGGGCAAATCTTCAGGAGCCACCTTTTCAAAAATCCAGGTAGATATTGCAAGCAAATGTTGCCAGATGGCGAAAAATGACCGAATTCTGGCTGATGAGCGGCCTTTTCAGCATTTCTTGGCCATCTTAGCCCATTTCATGCCAATATATAGCCGGATTTTTGAAAACGGTACCGCTCGGTTGAGGTGTCCGAGCGGTGTGTCGCGAGCACTTTTTTGTCGTTCAGAAACTATCTCCAAAGTAGGCAATATAAAAATTATGAGTGCCAGCAGTCCTTTTTTTCTTCTCCCCTCTCTCCCCTCCCTTCTCTTTTCTCTCCCGTGTGGTTTCTAGGCTCATGGGAGTCCAAAAAACCCAGTTTCGGTGTCGTTCCGGTCAAAATGGGCAAATCTTCAGGAGCCACCTTTTCAAAAATCCAGGTAGATATTGCAAGCAAATGTTGCCAGATGGCGAAAAATGACCGAATTCTGGCTGATGAGCGGCCTTTTCAGCATTTCTTGGCCATCTTAGCCCATTTCATGCCAATATATAGCCGGATTTTTGAAAACGGTACCGCTCGGTTGAGGTGTCCGAGCGGTGTGTCGCGAGCACTTTTTTGTCGTTCAGAAACTATCTCCAAAGTAGGCAATATAAAAATTATGAGTGCCAGCAGTCCTTTTTTCTTCTCCCCTCTCTCCCCTCCCTTCTCTTTTCTCTCCCGTGTGGTTTCTAGGCTCATGGGAGTCCAAAAAACCCAGTTTCGGTGTCGTTCCGGTCAAAATGGGCAAATCTTCAGGAGCCACCTTTTCAAAAATCCAGGTAGATATTGCAAGCAAATGTTGCCAGATGGCGAAAAATGACCGAATTCTGGCTGATGAGCGGCCTTTTCAGCATTTCTTGGCCATCTTAGCCCATTTCATGCCAATATATAGCCGGATTTTTGAAAACGGTACCGCTCGGTTGAGGTGTCCGAGCGGTGTGTCGCGAGCACTTTTTTGTCGTTCAGAAACTATCTCCAAAGTAGGCAATATAAAAATTATGAGTGCCAGCAGTCCTTTTTTTCTTCTCCCCTCTCTCCCCTCCCTTCTCTTTTCTCTCCCGTGTGGTTTCTAGGCTCATGGGAGTCCAAAAAACCCAGTTTCGGTGTCGTTCCGGTCAAAATGGGCAAATCTTCAGGAGCCACCTTTTCAAAAATCCAGGTAGATATTGCAAGCAAATGTTGCCAGATGGCGAAAAATCACCGAATTCTGGCTGATGAGCGGCCTTTTCAGCATTTCTTGGCCATCTTAGCCCATTTCATGCCAATAATTATTGCAAGCAAATGTTGCCAGATGGCGAAAAATGACCGAATTCTGGCTGATGAGCGGCCTTTTCAGCATTTCTTGGCCATCTTAGCCCATTTCATGCCAATATATAGCCGGATTTTTGAAAACGGTACCGCTCGGTTGAGGTGTCCGAGCGGTGTGTCGCGAGCACTTTTTTGTCGTTCAGAAACTATCTCCAAAGTAGGCAATATAAAAATTATGAGTGCCAGCAGTCCTTTTTTCTTCTCCCCTCTCTCCCCTCCCTTCTCTTTTCTCTCCCGTGTGGTTTCTAGGCTCATGGGAGTCCAAAAAACCCAGTTTCGGTGTCGTTCCGGTCAAAATGGGCAAATCTTCAGGAGCCACCTTTTCAAAAATCCAGGTAGATATTGCAAGCAAATGTTGCCAGATGGCGAAAAATGACCGAATTCTGGCTGATGAGCGGCCTTTTCAGCATTTCTTGGCCATCTTAGCCCATTTCATGCCAATATATAGCCGGATTTTTGAAAACGGTACCGCTCGGTTGAGGTGTCCGAGCGGTGTGTCGCGAGCACTTTTTTGTCGTTCAGAAACTATCTCCAAAGTAGGCAATATAAATATTATGAGTGCCAGCAGTCCTTTTTTCTTCTCCCCTCTCTCCCCTCCCTTCTCTTTTCTCTCCCGTGTGGTTTCTAGGCTCATGGGAGTCCAAAAAACCCAGTTTCGGTGTCGTTCCGGTCAAAATGGGCAAATCTTCAGGAGCCACCTTTTCAAAAATCCAGGTAGATATTGCAAGCAAATGTTGCCAGATGGCGAAAAATGACCGAATTCTGGCTGATGAGCGGCCTTTTCAGCATTTCTTGGCCATCTTAGCCCATTTCATGCCAATATATAGCCGGATTTTTGAAAACGGTACCGCTCGGTTGAGGTGTCCGAGCGGTGTGTCGCGAGCACTTTTTTGTCGTTCAGAAACTATCTCCAAAGTAGGCAATATAAAAATTATGAGTGCCAGCAGTCCTTTTTTTCTTCTCCCCTCTCTCCCCTCCCTTCTCTTTTCTCTCCCGTGTGGTTTCTAGGCTCATGGGAGTCCAAAAAACCCAGTTTCGGTGTCGTTCCGGTCAAAATGGGCAAATCTTCAGGAGCCACCTTTTCAAAAATCCAGGTAGATATTGCAAGCAAATGTTGCCAGATGGCGAAAAATGACCGAATTCTGGCTGATGAGCGGCCTTTTCAGCATTTCTTGGCCATCTTAGCCCATTTCATGCCAATATATAGCCGGATTTTTGAAAACGGTACCGCTCGGTTGAGGTGTCCGAGCGGTGTGTCGCGAGCACTTTTTTGTCGTTCAGAAACTATCTCCAAAGTAGGCAATATAAAAATTATGAGTGCCAGCAGTCCTTTTTTTCTTCTCCCCTCTCTCCCCTCCCTTCTCTTTTCTCTCCCGTGTGGTTTCTAGGCTCATGGGAGTCCAAAAAACCCAGTTTCGGTGTCGTTCCGGTCAAAATGGGCAAATCTTCAGGAGCCACCTTTTCAAAAATCCAGGTAGATATTGCAAGCAAATGTTGCCAGATGGCGAAAAATGACCGAATTCTGGCTGATGAGCGGCCTTTTCAGCATTTCTTGGCCATCTTAGCCCATTTCATGCCAATAATTATTGCAAGCAAATGTTGCCAGATGGCGAAAAATGACCGAATTCTGGCTGATGAGCGGCCTTTTCAGCATTTCTTGGCCATCTTAGCCCATTTCATGCCAATATATAGCCGGATTTTTGAAAACGGTACCGCTCGGTTGAGGTGTCCGAGCGGTGTGTCGCGAGCACTTTTTTGTCGTTCAGAAACTATCTCCAAAGTAGGCAATATAAAAATTATGAGTGCCAGCAGTCCTTTTTTCTTCTCCCCTCTCTCCCCTCCCTTCTCTTTTCTCTCCCGTGTGGTTTCTAGGCTCATGGGAGTCCAAAAAACCCAGTTTCGGTGTCGTTCCGGTCAAAATGGGCAAATCTTCAGGAGCCACCTTTTCAAAAATCCAGGTAGATATTGCAAGCAAATGTTGCCAGATGGCGAAAAATCACCGAATTCTGGCTGATGAGCGGCCTTTTCAGCATTTCTTGGCCATCTTAGCCCATTTCATGCCAATAATTATTGCAAGCAAATGTTGCCAGATGGCGAAAAATGACCGAATTCTGGCTGATGAGCGGCCTTTTCAGCATTTCTTGGCCATCTTAGCCCATTTCATGCCAATATATAGCCGGATTTTTGAAAACGGTACCGCTCGGTTGAGGTGTCCGAGCGGTGTGTCGCGAGCACTTTTTTGTCGTTCAGAAACTATCTCCAAAGTAGGCAATATAAAAATTATGAGTGCCAGCAGTCCTTTTTTCTTCTCCCCTCTCTCCCCTCCCTTCTCTTTTCTCTCCCGTGTGGTTTCTAGGCTCATGGGAGTCCAAAAAACCCAGTTTCGGTGTCGTTCCGGTCAAAATGGGCAAATCTTCAGGAGCCACCTTTTCAAAAATCCAGGTAGATATTGCAAGCAAATGTTGCCAGATGGCGAAAAATGACCGAATTCTGGCTGATGAGCGGCCTTTTCAGCATTTCTTGGCCATCTTAGCCCATTTCATGCCAATATATAGCCGGATTTTTGAAAACGGTACCGCTCGGTTGAGGTGTCCGAGCGGTGTGTCGCGAGCACTTTTTTGTCGTTCAGAAACTATCTCCAAAGTAGGCAATATAAAAATTATGAGTGCCAGCAGTCCTTTTTTCTTCTCCCCTCTCTCCCCTCCCTTCTCTTTTCTCTCCCGTGTGGTTTCTAGGCTCATGGGAGTCCAAAAAACCCAGTTTCGGTGTCGTTCCGGTCAAAATGGGCAAATCTTCAGGAGCCACCTTTTCAAAAATCCAGGTAGATATTGCAAGCAAATGTTGCCAGATGGCGAAAAATGACCGAATTCTGGCTGATGAGCGGCCTTTTCAGCATTTCTTGGCCATCTTAGCCCATTTCATGCCAATATATAGCCGGATTTTTGAAAACGGTACCGCTCGGTTGAGGTGTCCGAGCGGTGTGTCGCGAGCACTTTTTTGTCGTTCAGAAACTATCTCCAAAGTAGGCAATATAAAAATTATGAGTGCCAGCAGTCCTTTTTTCTTCTCCCCTCTCTCCCCTCCCTTCTCTTTTCTCTCCCGTGTGGTTTCTAGGCTCATGGGAGTCCAAAAAACCCAGTTTCGGTGTCGTTCCGGTCAAAATGGGCAAATCTTCAGGAGCCACCTTTTCAAAAATCCAGGTAGATATTGCAAGCAAATGTTGCCAGATGGCGAAAAATCACCGAATTCTGGCTGATGAGCGGCCTTTTCAGCATTTCTTGGCCATCTTAGCCCATTTCATGCCAATAATTATTGCAAGCAAATGTTGCCAGATGGCGAAAAATGACCGAATTCTGGCTGATGAGCGGCCTTTTCAGCATTTCTTGGCCATCTTAGCCCATTTCATGCCAATATATAGCCGGATTTTTGAAAACGGTACCGCTCGGTTGAGGTGTCCGAGCGGTGTGTCGCGAGCACTTTTTTGTCGTTCAGAAACTATCTCCAAAGTAGGCAATATAAAAATTATGAGTGCCAGCAGTCCTTTTTTCTTCTCCCCTCTCTCCCCTCCCTTCTCTTTTCTCTCCCGTGTGGTTTCTAGGCTCATGGGAGTCCAAAAAACCCAGTTTCGGTGTCGTTCCGGTCAAAATGGGCAAATCTTCAGGAGCCACCTTTTCAAAAATCCAGGTAGATATTGCAAGCAAATGTTGCCAGATGGCGAAAAATGACCGAATTCTGGCTGATGAGCGGCCTTTTCAGCATTTCTTGGCCATCTTAGCCCATTTCATGCCAATATATAGCCGGATTTTTGAAAACGGTACCGCTCGGTTGAGGTGTCCGAGCGGTGTGTCGCGAGCACTTTTTTGTCGTTCAGAAACTATCTCCAAAGTAGGCAATATAAAAATTATGAGTGCCAGCAGTCCTTTTTTCTTCTCCCCTCTCTCCCCTCCCTTCTCTTTTCTCTCCCGTGTGGTTTCTAGGCTCATGGGAGTCCAAAAAACCCAGTTTCGGTGTCGTTCCGGTCAAAATGGGCAAATCTTCAGGAGCCACCTTTTCAAAAATCCAGGTAGATATTGCAAGCAAATGTTGCCAGATGGCGAAAAATGACCGAATTCTGGCTGATGAGCGGCCTTTTCAGCATTTCTTGGCCATCTTAGCCCATTTCATGCCAATATATAGCCGGATTTTTGAAAACGGTACCGCTCGGTTGAGGTGTCCGAGCGGTGTGTCGCGAGCACTTTTTTGTCGTTCAGAAACTATCTCCAAAGTAGGCAATATAAAAATTATGAGTGCCAGCAGTCCTTTTTTCTTCTCCCCTCTCTCCCCTCCCTTCTCTTTTCTCTCCCGTGTGGTTTCTAGGCTCATGGGAGTCCAAAAAACCCAGTTTCGGTGTCGTTCCGGTCAAAATGGGCAAATCTTCAGGAGCCACCTTTTCAAAAATCCAGGTAGATATTGCAAGCAAATGTTGCCAGATGGCGAAAAATCACCGAATTCTGGCTGATGAGCGGCCTTTTCAGCATTTCTTGGCCATCTTAGCCCATTTCATGCCAATAATTATTGCAAGCAAATGTTGCCAGATGGCGAAAAATGACCGAATTCTGGCTGATGAGCGGCCTTTTCAGCATTTCTTGGCCATCTTAGCCCATTTCATGCCAATATATAGCCGGATTTTTGAAAACGGTACCGCTCGGTTGAGGTGTCCGAGCGGTGTGTCGCGAGCACTTTTTTGTCGTTCAGAAACTATCTCCAAAGTAGGCAATATAAAAATTATGAGTGCCAGCAGTCCTTTTTTCTTCTCCCCTCTCTCCCCTCCCTTCTCTTTTCTCTCCCGTGTGGTTTCTAGGCTCATGGGAGTCCAAAAAACCCAGTTTCGGTGTCGTTCCGGTCAAAATGGGCAAATCTTCAGGAGCCACCTTTTCAAAAATCCAGGTAGATATTGCAAGCAAATGTTGCCAGATGGCGAAAAATGACCGAATTCTGGCTGATGAGCGGCCTTTTCAGCATTTCTTGGCCATCTTAGCCCATTTCATGCCAATATATAGCCGGATTTTTGAAAACGGTACCGCTCGGTTGAGGTGTCCGAGCGGTGTGTCGCGAGCACTTTTTTGTCGTTCAGAAACTATCTCCAAAGTAGGCAATATAAATATTATGAGTGCCAGCAGTCCTTTTTTCTTCTCCCCTCTCTCCCCTCCCTTCTCTTTTCTCTCCCGTGTGGTTTCTAGGCTCATGGGAGTCCAAAAAACCCAGTTTCGGTGTCGTTCCGGTCAAAATGGGCAAATCTTCAGGAGCCACCTTTTCAAAAATCCAGGTAGATATTGCAAGCAAATGTTGCCAGATGGCGAAAAATGACCGAATTCTGGCTGATGAGCGGCCTTTTCAGCATTTCTTGGCCATCTTAGCCCATTTCATGCCAATATATAGCCGGATTTTTGAAAACGGTACCGCTCGGTTGAGGTGTCCGAGCGGTGTGTCGCGAGCACTTTTTTGTCGTTCAGAAACTATCTCCAAAGTAGGCAATATAAAAATTATGAGTGCCAGCAGTCCTTTTTTTCTTCTCCCCTCTCTCCCCTCCCTTCTCTTTTCTCTCCCGTGTGGTTTCTAGGCTCATGGGAGTCCAAAAAACCCAGTTTCGGTGTCGTTCCGGTCAAAATGGGCAAATCTTCAGGAGCCACCTTTTCAAAAATCCAGGTAGATATTGCAAGCAAATGTTGCCAGATGGCGAAAAATGACCGAATTCTGGCTGATGAGCGGCCTTTTCAGCATTTCTTGGCCATCTTAGCCCATTTCATGCCAATATATAGCCGGATTTTTGAAAACGGTACCGCTCGGTTGAGGTGTCCGAGCGGTGTGTCGCGAGCACTTTTTTGTCGTTCAGAAACTATCTCCAAAGTAGGCAATATAAAAATTATGAGTGCCAGCAGTCCTTTTTTTCTTCTCCCCTCTCTCCCCTCCCTTCTCTTTTCTCTCCCGTGTGGTTTCTAGGCTCATGGGAGTCCAAAAAACCCAGTTTCGGTGTCGTTCCGGTCAAAATGGGCAAATCTTCAGGAGCCACCTTTTCAAAAATCCAGGTAGATATTGCAAGCAAATGTTGCCAGATGGCGAAAAATGACCGAATTCTGGCTGATGAGCGGCCTTTTCAGCATTTCTTGGCCATCTTAGCCCATTTCATGCCAATAATTATTGCAAGCAAATGTTGCCAGATGGCGAAAAATGACCGAATTCTGGCTGATGAGCGGCCTTTTCAGCATTTCTTGGCCATCTTAGCCCATTTCATGCCAATATATAGCCGGATTTTTGAAAACGGTACCGCTCGGTTGAGGTGTCCGAGCGGTGTGTCGCGAGCACTTTTTTGTCGTTCAGAAACTATCTCCAAAGTAGGCAATATAAAAATTATGAGTGCCAGCAGTCCTTTTTTCTTCTCCCCTCTCTCCCCTCCCTTCTCTTTTCTCTCCCGTGTGGTTTCTAGGCTCATGGGAGTCCAAAAAACCCAGTTTCGGTGTCGTTCCGGTCAAAATGGGCAAATCTTCAGGAGCCACCTTTTCAAAAATCCAGGTAGATATTGCAAGCAAATGTTGCCAGATGGCGAAAAATCACCGAATTCTGGCTGATGAGCGGCCTTTTCAGCATTTCTTGGCCATCTTAGCCCATTTCATGCCAATAATTATTGCAAGCAAATGTTGCCAGATGGCGAAAAATGACCGAATTCTGGCTGATGAGCGGCCTTTTCAGCATTTCTTGGCCATCTTAGCCCATTTCATGCCAATATATAGCCGGATTTTTGAAAACGGTACCGCTCGGTTGAGGTGTCCGAGCGGTGTGTCGCGAGCACTTTTTTGTCGTTCAGAAACTATCTCCAAAGTAGGCAATATAAAAATTATGAGTGCCAGCAGTCCTTTTTTCTTCTCCCCTCTCTCCCCTCCCTTCTCTTTTCTCTCCCGTGTGGTTTCTAGGCTCATGGGAGTCCAAAAAACCCAGTTTCGGTGTCGTTCCGGTCAAAATGGGCAAATCTTCAGGAGCCACCTTTTCAAAAATCCAGGTAGATATTGCAAGCAAATGTTGCCAGATGGCGAAAAATCACCGAATTCTGGCTGATGAGCGGCCTTTTCAGCATTTCTTGGCCATCTTAGCCCATTTCATGCCAATAATTATTGCAAGCAAATGTTGCCAGATGGCGAAAAATGACCGAATTCTGGCTGATGAGCGGCCTTTTCAGCATTTCTTGGCCATCTTAGCCCATTTCATGCCAATATATAGCCGGATTTTTGAAAACGGTACCGCTCGGTTGAGGTGTCCGAGCGGTGTGTCGCGAGCACTTTTTTGTCGTTCAGAAACTATCTCCAAAGTAGGCAATATAAAAATTATGAGTGCCAGCAGTCCTTTTTTCTTCTCCCCTCTCTCCCCTCCCTTCTCTTTTCTCTCCCGTGTGGTTTCTAGGCTCATGGGAGTCCAAAAAACCCAGTTTCGGTGTCGTTCCGGTCAAAATGGGCAAATCTTCAGGAGCCACCTTTTCAAAAATCCAGGTAGATATTGCAAGCAAATGTTGCCAGATGGCGAAAAATGACCGAATTCTGGCTGATGAGCGGCCTTTTCAGCATTTCTTGGCCATCTTAGCCCATTTCATGCCAATATATAGCCGGATTTTTGAAAACGGTACCGCTCGGTTGAGGTGTCCGAGCGGTGTGTCGCGAGCACTTTTTTGTCGTTCAGAAACTATCTCCAAAGTAGGCAATATAAAAATTATGAGTGCCAGCAGTCCTTTTTTCTTCTCCCCTCTCTCCCCTCCCTTCTCTTTTCTCTCCCGTGTGGTTTCTAGGCTCATGGGAGTCCAAAAAACCCAGTTTCGGTGTCGTTCCGGTCAAAATGGGCAAATCTTCAGGAGCCACCTTTTCAAAAATCCAGGTAGATATTGCAAGCAAATGTTGCCAGATGGCGAAAAATGACCGAATTCTGGCTGATGAGCGGCCTTTTCAGCATTTCTTGGCCATCTTAGCCCATTTCATGCCAATATATAGCCGGATTTTTGAAAACGGTACCGCTCGGTTGAGGTGTCCGAGCGGTGTGTCGCGAGCACTTTTTTGTCGTTCAGAAACTATCTCCAAAGTAGGCAATATAAAAATTATGAGTGCCAGCAGTCCTTTTTTCTTCTCCCCTCTCTCCCCTCCCTTCTCTTTTCTCTCCCGTGTGGTTTCTAGGCTCATGGGAGTCCAAAAAACCCAGTTTCGGTGTCGTTCCGGTCAAAATGGGCAAATCTTCAGGAGCCACCTTTTCAAAAATCCAGGTAGATATTGCAAGCAAATGTTGCCAGATGGCGAAAAATCACCGAATTCTGGCTGATGAGCGGCCTTTTCAGCATTTCTTGGCCATCTTAGCCCATTTCATGCCAATAATTATTGCAAGCAAATGTTGCCAGATGGCGAAAAATGACCGAATTCTGGCTGATGAGCGGCCTTTTCAGCATTTCTTGGCCATCTTAGCCCATTTCATGCCAATATATAGCCGGATTTTTGAAAACGGTACCGCTCGGTTGAGGTGTCCGAGCGGTGTGTCGCGAGCACTTTTTTGTCGTTCAGAAACTATCTCCAAAGTAGGCAATATAAAAATTATGAGTGCCAGCAGTCCTTTTTTCTTCTCCCCTCTCTCCCCTCCCTTCTCTTTTCTCTCCCGTGTGGTTTCTAGGCTCATGGGAGTCCAAAAAACCCAGTTTCGGTGTCGTTCCGGTCAAAATGGGCAAATCTTCAGGAGCCACCTTTTCAAAAATCCAGGTAGATATTGCAAGCAAATGTTGCCAGATGGCGAAAAATGACCGAATTCTGGCTGATGAGCGGCCTTTTCAGCATTTCTTGGCCATCTTAGCCCATTTCATGCCAATATATAGCCGGATTTTTGAAAACGGTACCGCTCGGTTGAGGTGTCCGAGCGGTGTGTCGCGAGCACTTTTTTGTCGTTCAGAAACTATCTCCAAAGTAGGCAATATAAAAATTATGAGTGCCAGCAGTCCTTTTTTCTTCTCCCCTCTCTCCCCTCCCTTCTCTTTTCTCTCCCGTGTGGTTTCTAGGCTCATGGGAGTCCAAAAAACCCAGTTTCGGTGTCGTTCCGGTCAAAATGGGCAAATCTTCAGGGCCACCTTTTCAAAAATCCAGGTAGATATTGCAAGCAAATGTTGCCAGATGGCGAAAAATGACCGAATTCTGGCTGATGAGCGGCCTTTTCAGCATTTCTTGGCCATCTTAGCCCATTTCATGCCAATATATAGCCGGATTTTTGAAAACGGTACCGCTCGGTTGAGGTGTCCGAGCGGTGTGTCGCGAGCACTTTTTTGTCGTTCAGAAACTATCTCCAAAGTAGGCAATATAAAAATTATGAGTGCCAGCAGTCCTTTTTTTCTTCTCCCCTCTCTCCCCTCCCTTCTCTTTTCTCTCCCGTGTGGTTTCTAGGCTCATGGGAGTCCAAAAAACCCAGTTTCGGTGTCGTTCCGGTCAAAATGGGCAAATCTTCAGGAGCCACCTTTTCAAAAATCCAGGTAGATATTGCAAGCAAATGTTGCCAGATGGCGAAAAATCACCGAATTCTGGCTGATGAGCGGCCTTTTCAGCATTTCTTGGCCATCTTAGCCCATTTCATGCCAATAATTATTGCAAGCAAATGTTGCCAGATGGCGAAAAATGACCGAATTCTGGCTGATGAGCGGCCTTTTCAGCATTTCTTGGCCATCTTAGCCCATTTCATGCCAATATATAGCCGGATTTTTGAAAACGGTACCGCTCGGTTGAGGTGTCCGAGCGGTGTGTCGCGAGCACTTTTTTGTCGTTCAGAAACTATCTCCAAAGTAGGCAATATAAAAATTATGAGTGCCAGCAGTCCTTTTTTCTTCTCCCCTCTCTCCCCTCCCTTCTCTTTTCTCTCCCGTGTGGTTTCTAGGCTCATGGGAGTCCAAAAAACCCAGTTTCGGTGTCGTTCCGGTCAAAATGGGCAAATCTTCAGGAGCCACCTTTTCAAAAATCCAGGTAGATATTGCAAGCAAATGTTGCCAGATGGCGAAAAATGACCGAATTCTGGCTGATGAGCGGCCTTTTCAGCATTTCTTGGCCATCTTAGCCCATTTCATGCCAATATATAGCCGGATTTTTGAAAACGGTACCGCTCGGTTGAGGTGTCCGAGCGGTGTGTCGCGAGCACTTTTTTGTCGTTCAGAAACTATCTCCAAAGTAGGCAATATAAAAATTATGAGTGCCAGCAGTCCTTTTTTCTTCTCCCCTCTCTCCCCTCCCTTCTCTTTTCTCTCCCGTGTGGTTTCTAGGCTCATGGGAGTCCAAAAAACCCAGTTTCGGTGTCGTTCCGGTCAAAATGGGCAAATCTTCAGGAGCCACCTTTTCAAAAATCCAGGTAGATATTGCAAGCAAATGTTGCCAGATGGCGAAAAATGACCGAATTCTGGCTGATGAGCGGCCTTTTCAGCATTTCTTGGCCATCTTAGCCCATTTCATGCCAATATATAGCCGGATTTTTGAAAACGGTACCGCTCGGTTGAGGTGTCCGAGCGGTGTGTCGCGAGCACTTTTTTGTCGTTCAGAAACTATCTCCAAAGTAGGCAATATAAAAATTATGAGTGCCAGCAGTCCTTTTTTTCTTCTCCCCTCTCTCCCCTCCCTTCTCTTTTCTCTCCCGTGTGGTTTCTAGGCTCATGGGAGTCCAAAAAACCCAGTTTCGGTGTCGTTCCGGTCAAAATGGGCAAATCTTCAGGAGCCACCTTTTCAAAAATCCAGGTAGATATTGCAAGCAAATGTTGCCAGATGGCGAAAAATGACCGAATTCTGGCTGATGAGCGGCCTTTTCAGCATTTCTTGGCCATCTTAGCCCATTTCATGCCAATATATAGCCGGATTTTTGAAAACGGTACCGCTCGGTTGAGGTGTCCGAGCGGTGTGTCGCGAGCACTTTTTTGTCGTTCAGAAACTATCTCCAAAGTAGGCAATATAAAAATTATGAGTGCCAGCAGTCCTTTTTTTCTTCTCCCCTCTCTCCCCTCCCTTCTCTTTTCTCTCCCGTGTGGTTTCTAGGCTCATGGGAGTCCAAAAAACCCAGTTTCGGTGTCGTTCCGGTCAAAATGGGCAAATCTTCAGGAGCCACCTTTTCAAAAATCCAGGTAGATATTGCAAGCAAATGTTGCCAGATGGCGAAAAATGACCGAATTCTGGCTGATGAGCGGCCTTTTCAGCATTTCTTGGCCATCTTAGCCCATTTCATGCCAATATATAGCCGGATTTTTGAAAACGGTACCGCTCGGTTGAGGTGTCCGAGCGGTGTGTCGCGAGCACTTTTTTGTCGTTCAGAAACTATCTCCAAAGTAGGCAATATAAAAATTATGAGTGCCAGCAGTCCTTTTTTTCTTCTCCCCTCTCTCCCCTCCCTTCTCTTTTCTCTCCCGTGTGGTTTCTAGGCTCATGGGAGTCCAAAAAACCCAGTTTCGGTGTCGTTCCGGTCAAAATGGGCAAATCTTCAGGAGCCACCTTTTCAAAAATCCAGGTAGATATTGCAAGCAAATGTTGCCAGATGGCGAAAAATGACCGAATTCTGGCTGATGAGCGGCCTTTTCAGCATTTCTTGGCCATCTTAGCCCATTTCATGCCAATATATAGCCGGATTTTTGAAAACGGTACCGCTCGGTTGAGGTGTCCGAGCGGTGTGTCGCGAGCACTTTTTTGTCGTTCAGAAACTATCTCCAAAGTAGGCAATATAAAAATTATGAGTGCCAGCAGTCCTTTTTTTCTTCTCCCCTCTCTCCCCTCCCTTCTCTTTTCTCTCCCGTGTGGTTTCTAGGCTCATGGGAGTCCAAAAAACCCAGTTTCGGTGTCGTTCCGGTCAAAATGGGCAAATCTTCAGGAGCCACCTTTTCAAAAATCCAGGTAGATATTGCAAGCAAATGTTGCCAGATGGCGAAAAATGACCGAATTCTGGCTGATGAGCGGCCTTTTCAGCATTTCTTGGCCATCTTAGCCCATTTCATGCCAATATATAGCCGGATTTTTGAAAACGGTACCGCTCGGTTGAGGTGTCCGAGCGGTGTGTCGCGAGCACTTTTTTGTCGTTCAGAAACTATCTCCAAAGTAGGCAATATAAAAATTATGAGTGCCAGCAGTCCTTTTTTCTTCTCCCCTCTCTCCCCTCCCTTCTCTTTTCTCTCCCGTGTGGTTTCTAGGCTCATGGGAGTCCAAAAAACCCAGTTTCGGTGTCGTTCCGGTCAAAATGGGCAAATCTTCAGGAGCCACCTTTTCAAAAATCCAGGTAGATATTGCAAGCAAATGTTGCCAGATGGCGAAAAATGACCGAATTCTGGCTGATGAGCGGCCTTTTCAGCATTTCTTGGCCATCTTAGCCCATTTCATGCCAATATATAGCCGGATTTTTGAAAACGGTACCGCTCGGTTGAGGTGTCCGAGCGGTGTGTCGCGAGCACTTTTTTGTCGTTCAGAAACTATCTCCAAAGTAGGCAATATAAAAATTATGAGTGCCAGCAGTCCTTTTTTCTTCTCCCCTCTCTCCCCTCCCTTCTCTTTTCTCTCCCGTGTGGTTTCTAGGCTCATGGGAGTCCAAAAAACCCAGTTTCGGTGTCGTTCCGGTCAAAATGGGCAAATCTTCAGGAGCCACCTTTTCAAAAATCCAGGTAGATATTGCAAGCAAATGTTGCCAGATGGCGAAAAATCACCGAATTCTGGCTGATGAGCGGCCTTTTCAGCATTTCTTGGCCATCTTAGCCCATTTCATGCCAATAATTATTGCAAGCAAATGTTGCCAGATGGCGAAAAATGACCGAATTCTGGCTGATGAGCGGCCTTTTCAGCATTTCTTGGCCATCTTAGCCCATTTCATGCCAATATATAGCCGGATTTTTGAAAACGGTACCGCTCGGTTGAGGTGTCCGAGCGGTGTGTCGCGAGCACTTTTTTGTCGTTCAGAAACTATCTCCAAAGTAGGCAATATAAAAATTATGAGTGCCAGCAGTCCTTTTTTCTTCTCCCCTCTCTCCCCTCCCTTCTCTTTTCTCTCCCGTGTGGTTTCTAGGCTCATGGGAGTCCAAAAAACCCAGTTTCGGTGTCGTTCCGGTCAAAATGGGCAAATCTTCAGGAGCCACCTTTTCAAAAATCCAGGTAGATATTGCAAGCAAATGTTGCCAGATGGCGAAAAATGACCGAATTCTGGCTGATGAGCGGCCTTTTCAGCATTTCTTGGCCATCTTAGCCCATTTCATGCCAATATATAGCCGGATTTTTGAAAACGGTACCGCTCGGTTGAGGTGTCCGAGCGGTGTGTCGCGAGCACTTTTTTGTCGTTCAGAAACTATCTCCAAAGTAGGCAATATAAAAATTATGAGTGCCAGCAGTCCTTTTTTCTTCTCCCCTCTCTCCCCTCCCTTCTCTTTTCTCTCCCGTGTGGTTTCTAGGCTCATGGGAGTCCAAAAAACCCAGTTTCGGTGTCGTTCCGGTCAAAATGGGCAAATCTTCAGGAGCCACCTTTTCAAAAATCCAGGTAGATATTGCAAGCAAATGTTGCCAGATGGCGAAAAATGACCGAATTCTGGCTGATGAGCGGCCTTTTCAGCATTTCTTGGCCATCTTAGCCCATTTCATGCCAATATATAGCCGGATTTTTGAAAACGGTACCGCTCGGTTGAGGTGTCCGAGCGGTGTGTCGCGAGCACTTTTTTGTCGTTCAGAAACTATCTCCAAAGTAGGCAATATAAAAATTATGAGTGCCAGCAGTCCTTTTTTTCTTCTCCCCTCTCTCCCCTCCCTTCTCTTTTCTCTCCCGTGTGGTTTCTAGGCTCATGGGAGTCCAAAAAACCCAGTTTCGGTGTCGTTCCGGTCAAAATGGGCAAATCTTCAGGAGCCACCTTTTCAAAAATCCAGGTAGATATTGCAAGCAAATGTTGCCAGATGGCGAAAAATGACCGAATTCTGGCTGATGAGCGGCCTTTTCAGCATTTCTTGGCCATCTTAGCCCATTTCATGCCAATATATAGCCGGATTTTTGAAAACGGTACCGCTCGGTTGAGGTGTCCGAGCGGTGTGTCGCGAGCACTTTTTTGTCGTTCAGAAACTATCTCCAAAGTAGGCAATATAAAAATTATGAGTGCCAGCAGTCCTTTTTTTCTTCTCCCCTCTCTCCCCTCCCTTCTCTTTTCTCTCCCGTGTGGTTTCTAGGCTCATGGGAGTCCAAAAAACCCAGTTTCGGTGTCGTTCCGGTCAAAATGGGCAAATCTTCAGGAGCCACCTTTTCAAAAATCCAGGTAGATATTGCAAGCAAATGTTGCCAGATGGCGAAAAATGACCGAATTCTGGCTGATGAGCGGCCTTTTCAGCATTTCTTGGCCATCTTAGCCCATTTCATGCCAATATATAGCCGGATTTTTGAAAACGGTACCGCTCGGTTGAGGTGTCCGAGCGGTGTGTCGCGAGCACTTTTTTGTCGTTCAGAAACTATCTCCAAAGTAGGCAATATAAAAATTATGAGTGCCAGCAGTCCTTTTTTTCTTCTCCCCTCTCTCCCCTCCCTTCTCTTTTCTCTCCCGTGTGGTTTCTAGGCTCATGGGAGTCCAAAAAACCCAGTTTCGGTGTCGTTCCGGTCAAAATGGGCAAATCTTCAGGAGCCACCTTTTCAAAAATCCAGGTAGATATTGCAAGCAAATGTTGCCAGATGGCGAAAAATGACCGAATTCTGGCTGATGAGCGGCCTTTTCAGCATTTCTTGGCCATCTTAGCCCATTTCATGCCAATATATAGCCGGATTTTTGAAAACGGTACCGCTCGGTTGAGGTGTCCGAGCGGTGTGTCGCGAGCACTTTTTTGTCGTTCAGAAACTATCTCCAAAGTAGGCAATATAAAAATTATGAGTGCCAGCAGTCCTTTTTTCTTCTCCCCTCTCTCCCCTCCCTTCTCTTTTCTCTCCCGTGTGGTTTCTAGGCTCATGGGAGTCCAAAAAACCCAGTTTCGGTGTCGTTCCGGTCAAAATGGGCAAATCTTCAGGGGCCACCTTTTCAAAAATCCAGGTAGATATTGCAAGCAAATGTTGCCAGATGGCGAAAAATGACCGAATTCTGGCTGATGAGCGGCCTTTTCAGCATTTCTTGGCCATCTTAGCCCATTTCATGCCAATATATAGCCGGATTTTTGAAAACGGTACCGCTCGGTTGAGGTGTCCGAGCGGTGTGTCGCGAGCACTTTTTTGTCGTTCAGAAACTATCTCCAAAGTAGGCAATATAAAAATTATGAGTGCCAGCAGTCCTTTTTTTCTTCTCCCCTCTCTCCCCTCCCTTCTCTTTTCTCTCCCGTGTGGTTTCTAGGCTCATGGGAGTCCAAAAAACCCAGTTTCGGTGTCGTTCCGGTCAAAATGGGCAAATCTTCAGGAGCCACCTTTTCAAAAATCCAGGTAGATATTGCAAGCAAATGTTGCCAGATGGCGAAAAATGACCGAATTCTGGCTGATGAGCGGCCTTTTCAGCATTTCTTGGCCATCTTAGCCCATTTCATGCCAATATATAGCCGGATTTTTGAAAACGGTACCGCTCGGTTGAGGTGTCCGAGCGGTGTGTCGCGAGCACTTTTTTGTCGTTCAGAAACTATCTCCAAAGTAGGCAATATAAAAATTATGAGTGCCAGCAGTCCTTTTTTCTTCTCCCCTCTCTCCCCTCCCTTCTCTTTTCTCTCCCGTGTGGTTTCTAGGCTCATGGGAGTCCAAAAAACCCAGTTTCGGTGTCGTTCCGGTCAAAATGGGCAAATCTTCAGGAGCCACCTTTTCAAAAATCCAGGTAGATATTGCAAGCAAATGTTGCCAGATGGCGAAAAATGACCGAATTCTGGCTGATGAGCGGCCTTTTCAGCATTTCTTGGCCATCTTAGCCCATTTCATGCCAATATATAGCCGGATTTTTGAAAACGGTACCGCTCGGTTGAGGTGTCCGAGCGGTGTGTCGCGAGCACTTTTTTGTCGTTCAGAAACTATCTCCAAAGTAGGCAATATAAAAATTATGAGTGCCAGCAGTCCTTTTTTCTTCTCCCCTCTCTCCCCTCCCTTCTCTTTTCTCTCCCGTGTGGTTTCTAGGCTCATGGGAGTCCAAAAAACCCAGTTTCGGTGTCGTTCCGGTCAAAATGGGCAAATCTTCAGGAGCCACCTTTTCAAAAATCCAGGTAGATATTGCAAGCAAATGTTGCCAGATGGCGAAAAATCACCGAATTCTGGCTGATGAGCGGCCTTTTCAGCATTTCTTGGCCATCTTAGCCCATTTCATGCCAATATATAGCCGGATTTTTGAAAACGGTACCGCTCGGTTGAGGTGTCCGAGCGGTGTGTCGCGAGCACTTTTTTGTCGTTCAGAAACTATCTCCAAAGTAGGCAATATAAAAATTATGAGTGCCAGCAGTCCTTTTTTCTTCTCCCCTCTCTCCCCTCCCTTCTCTTTTCTCTCCCGTGTGGTTTCTAGGCTCATGGGAGTCCAAAAAACCCAGTTTCGGTGTCGTTCCGGTCAAAATGGGCAAATCTTCAGGAGCCACCTTTTCAAAAATCCAGGTAGATATTGCAAGCAAATGTTGCCAGATGGCGAAAAATGACCGAATTCTGGCTGATGAGCGGCCTTTTCAGCATTTCTTGGCCATCTTAGCCCATTTCATGCCAATATATAGCCGGATTTTTGAAAACGGTACCGCTCGGTTGAGGTGTCCGAGCGGTGTGTCGCGAGCACTTTTTTGTCGTTCAGAAACTATCTCCAAAGTAGGCAATATAAAAATTATGAGTGCCAGCAGTCCTTTTTTTCTTCTCCCCTCTCTCCCCTCCCTTCTCTTTTCTCTCCCGTGTGGTTTCTAGGCTCATGGGAGTCCAAAAAACCCAGTTTCGGTGTCGTTCCGGTCAAAATGGGCAAATCTTCAGGAGCCACCTTTTCAAAAATCCAGGTAGATATTGCAAGCAAATGTTGCCAGATGGCAAAAAATGACCGAATTCTGGCTGATGAGCGGCCTTTTCAGCATTTCTTGGCCATCTTAGCCCATTTCATGCCAATATATAGCCGGATTTTTGAAAACGGTACCGCTCGGTTGAGGTGTCCGAGCGGTGTGTCGCGAGCACTTTTTTGTCGTTCAGAAACTATCTCCAAAGTAGGCAATATAAATATTATGAGTGCCAGCAGTCCTTTTTTCTTCTCCCCTCTCTCCCCTCCCTTCTCTTTTCTCTCCCGTGTGGTTTCTAGGCTCATGGGAGTCCAAAAAACCCAGTTTCGGTGTCGTTCCGGTCAAAATGGGCAAATCTTGAGGAGCCACCTTTTCAAAAATCCAGGTAGATATTGCAAGCAAATGTTGCCAGATGGCGAAAAATGACCGAATTCTGGCTGATGAGCGGCCTTTTCAGCATTTCTTGGCCATCTTAGCCCATTTCATGCCAATATATAGCCGGATTTTTGAAAACGGTACCGCTCGGTTGAGGTGTCCGAGCGGTGTGTCGCGAGCACTTTTTTGTCGTTCAGAAACTATCTCCAAAGTAGGCAATATAAAAATTATGAGTGCCAGCAGTCCTTTTTTTCTTCTCCCCTCTCTCCCCTCCCTTCTCTTTTCTCTCCCGTGTGGTTTCTAGGCTCATGGGAGTCCAAAAAACCCAGTTTCGGTGTCGTTCCGGTCAAAATGGGCAAATCTTCAGGAGCCACCTTTTCAAAAATCCAGGTAGATATTGCAAGCAAATGTTGCCAGATGGCGAAAAATGACCGAATTCTGGCTGATGAGCGGCCTTTTCAGCATTTCTTGGCCATCTTAGCCCATTTCATGCCAATATATAGCCGGATTTTTGAAAACGGTACCGCTCGGTTGAGGTGTCCGAGCGGTGTGTCGCGAGCACTTTTTTGTCGTTCAGAAACTATCTCCAAAGTAGGCAATATAAAAATTATGAGTGCCAGCAGTCCTTTTTTCTTCTCCCCTCTCTCCCCTCCCTTCTCTTTTCTCTCCCGTGTGGTTTCTAGGCTCATGGGAGTCCAAAAAACCCAGTTTCGGTGTCGTTCCGGTCAAAATGGGCAAATCTTCAGGAGCCACCTTTTCAAAAATCCAGGTAGATATTGCAAGCAAATGTTGCCAGATGGCGAAAAATGACCGAATTCTGGCTGATGAGCGGCCTTTTC
The DNA here is from genome assembly GCA_964017195.1 of Siderastrea radians. Classification (NCBI taxonomy): domain Eukaryota; kingdom Metazoa; phylum Cnidaria; class Anthozoa; order Scleractinia; family Rhizangiidae; genus Siderastrea; species Siderastrea radians. Next base: position 21,432,490 of record OZ024891.1, on the reverse strand, counting down.
AGCATTTCTTGGCCATCTTAGCCCATTTCATGCCAATATATAGCCGGATTTTTGAAAACGGTACCGCTCGGTTGAGGTGTCCGAGCGGTGTGTCGCGAGCACTTTTTTGTCGTTCAGAAACTATCTCCAAAGTAGGCAATATAAAAATTATGAGTGCCAGCAGTCCTTTTTTTCTTCTCCCCTCTCTCCCCTCCCTTCTCTTTTCTCTCCCGTGTGGTTTCTAGGCTCATGGGAGTCCAAAAAACCCAGTTTCGGTGTCGTTCCGGTCAAAATGGGCAAATCTTCAGGAGCCACCTTTTCAAAAATCCAGGTAGATATTGCAAGCAAATGTTGCCAGATGGCGAAAAATGACCGAATTCTGGCTGATGAGCGGCCTTTTCAGCATTTCTTGGCCATCTTAGCCCATTTCATGCCAATATATAGCCGGATTTTTGAAAACGGTACCGCTCGGTTGAGGTGTCCGAGCGGTGTGTCGCGAGCACTTTTTTGTCGTTCAGAAACTATCTCCAAAGTAGGCAATATAAAAATTATGAGTGCCAGCAGTCCTTTTTTTCTTCTCCCCTCTCTCCCCTCCCTTCTCTTTTCTCTCCCGTGTGGTTTCTAGGCTCATGGGAGTCCAAAAAACCCAGTTTCGGTGTCGTTCCGGTCAAAATGGGCAAATCTTCAGGAGCCACCTTTTCAAAAATCCAGGTAGATATTGCAAGCAAATGTTGCCAGATGGCGAAAAATGACCGAATTCTGGCTGATGAGCGGCCTTTTCAGCATTTCTTGGCCATCTTAGCCCATTTCATGCCAATATATAGCCGGATTTTTGAAAACGGTACCGCTCGGTTGAGGTGTCCGAGCGGTGTGTCGCGAGCACTTTTTTGTCGTTCAGAAACTATCTCCAAAGTAGGCAATATAAAAATTATGAGTGCCAGCAGTCCTTTTTTTCTTCTCCCCTCTCTCCCCTCCCTTCTCTTTTCTCTCCCGTGTGGTTTCTAGGCTCATGGGAGTCCAAAAAACCCAGTTTCGGTGTCGTTCCGGTCAAAATGGGCAAATCTTCAGGAGCCACCTTTTCAAAAATCCAGGTAGATATTGCAAGCAAATGTTGCCAGATGGCGAAAAATGACCGAATTCTGGCTGATGAGCGGCCTTTTCAGCATTTCTTGGCCATCTTAGCCCATTTCATGCCAATATATAGCCGGATTTTTGAAAACGGTACCGCTCGGTTGAGGTGTCCGAGCGGTGTGTCGCGAGCACTTTTTTGTCGTTCAGAAACTATCTCCAAAGTAGGCAATATAAAAATTATGAGTGCCAGCAGTCCTTTTTTTCTTCTCCCCTCTCTCCCCTCCCTTCTCTTTTCTCTCCCGTGTGGTTTCTAGGCTCATGGGAGTCCAAAAAACCCAGTTTCGGTGTCGTTCCGGTCAAAATGGGCAAATCTTCAGGAGCCACCTTTTCAAAAATCCAGGTAGATATTGCAAGCAAATGTTGCCAGATGGCGAAAAATGACCGAATTCTGGCTGATGAGCGGCCTTTTCAGCATTTCTTGGCCATCTTAGCCCATTTCATGCCAATATATAGCCGGATTTTTGAAAACGGTACCGCTCGGTTGAGGTGTCCGAGCGGTGTGTCGCGAGCACTTTTTTGTCGTTCAGAAACTATCTCCAAAGTAGGCAATATAAAAATTATGAGTGCCAGCAGTCCTTTTTTTCTTCTCCCCTCTCTCCCCTCCCTTCTCTTTTCTCTCCCGTGTGGTTTCTAGGCTCATGGGAGTCCAAAAAACCCAGTTTCGGTGTCGTTCCGGTCAAAATGGGCAAATCTTCAGGAGCCACCTTTTCAAAAATCCAGGTAGATATTGCAAGCAAATGTTGCCAGATGGCGAAAAATGACCGAATTCTGGCTGATGAGCGGCCTTTTCAGCATTTCTTGGCCATCTTAGCCCATTTCATGCCAATATATAGCCGGATTTTTGAAAACGGTACCGCTCGGTTGAGGTGTCCGAGCGGTGTGTCGCGAGCACTTTTTTGTCGTTCAGAAACTATCTCCAAAGTAGGCAATATAAAAATTATGAGTGCCAGCAGTCCTTTTTTCTTCTCCCCTCTCTCCCCTCCCTTCTCTTTTCTCTCCCGTGTGGTTTCTAGGCTCATGGGAGTCCAAAAAACCCAGTTTCGGTGTCGTTCCGGTCAAAATGGGCAAATCTTCAGGAGCCACCTTTTCAAAAATCCAGGTAGATATTGCAAGCAAATGTTGCCAGATGGCGAAAAATGACCGAATTCTGGCTGATGAGCGGCCTTTTCAGCATTTCTTGGCCATCTTAGCCCATTTCATGCCAATATATAGCCGGATTTTTGAAAACGGTACCGCTCGGTTGAGGTGTCCGAGCGGTGTGTCGCGAGCACTTTTTTGTCGTTCAGAAACTATCTCCAAAGTAGGCAATATAAAAATTATGAGTGCCAGCAGTCCTTTTTTCTTCTCCCCTCTCTCCCCTCCCTTCTCTTTTCTCTCCCGTGTGGTTTCTAGGCTCATGGGAGTCCAAAAAACCCAGTTTCGGTGTCGTTCCGGTCAAAATGGGCAAATCTTCAGGAGCCACCTTTTCAAAAATCCAGGTAGATATTGCAAGCAAATGTTGCCAGATGGCGAAAAATGACCGAATTCTGGCTGATGAGCGGCCTTTTCAGCATTTCTTGGCCATCTTAGCCCATTTCATGCCAATATATAGCCGGATTTTTGAAAACGGTACCGCTCGGTTGAGGTGTCCGAGCGGTGTGTCGCGAGCACTTTTTTGTCGTTCAGAAACTATCTCCAAAGTAGGCAATATAAAAATTATGAGTGCCAGCAGTCCTTTTTTCTTCTCCCCTCTCTCCCCTCCCTTCTCTTTTCTCTCCCGTGTGGTTTCTAGGCTCATGGGAGTCCAAAAAACCCAGTTTCGGTGTCGTTCCGGTCAAAATGGGCAAATCTTCAGGAGCCACCTTTTCAAAAATCCAGGTAGATATTGCAAGCAAATGTTGCCAGATGGCGAAAAATGACCGAATTCTGGCTGATGAGCGGCCTTTTCAGCATTTCTTGGCCATCTTAGCCCATTTCATGCCAATATATAGCCGGATTTTTGAAAACGGTACCGCTCGGTTGAGGTGTCCGAGCGGTGTGTCGCGAGCACTTTTTTGTCGTTCAGAAACTATCTCCAAAGTAGGCAATATAAAAATTATGAGTGCCAGCAGTCCTTTTTTCTTCTCCCCTCTCTCCCCTCCCTTCTCTTTTCTCTCCCGTGTGGTTTCTAGGCTCATGGGAGTCCAAAAAACCCAGTTTCGGTGTCGTTCCGGTCAAAATGGGCAAATCTTCAGGAGCCACCTTTTCAAAAATCCAGGTAGATATTGCAAGCAAATGTTGCCAGATGGCGAAAAATGACCGAATTCTGGCTGATGAGCGGCCTTTTCAGCATTTCTTGGCCATCTTAGCCCATTTCATGCCAATATATAGCCGGATTTTTGAAAACGGTACCGCTCGGTTGAGGTGTCCGAGCGGTGTGTCGCGAGCACTTTTTTGTCGTTCAGAAACTATCTCCAAAGTAGGCAATATAAAAATTATGAGTGCCAGCAGTCCTTTTTTTCTTCTCCCCTCTCTCCCCTCCCTTCTCTTTTCTCTCCCGTGTGGTTTCTAGGCTCATGGGAGTCCAAAAACCCAGTTTCGGTGTCGTTCCGGTCAAAATGGGCAAATCTTCAGGAGCCACCTTTTCAAAAATCCAGGTAGATATTGCAAGCAAATGTTGCCAGATGGCGAAAAATGACCGAATTCTGGCTGATGAGCGGCCTTTTCAGCATTTCTTGGCCATCTTAGCCCATTTCATGCCAATATATAGCCGGATTTTTGAAAACGGTACCGCTCGGTTGAGGTGTCCGAGCGGTGTGTCGCGAGCACTTTTTTGTCGTTCAGAAACTATCTCCAAAGTAGGCAATATAAAAATTATGAGTGCCAGCAGTCCTTTTTTTCTTCTCCCCTCTCTCCCCTCCCTTCTCTTTTCTCTCCCGTGTGGTTTCTAGGCTCATGGGAGTCCAAAAAACCCAGTTTCGGTGTCGTTCCGGTCAAAATGGGCAAATCTTCAGGAGCCACCTTTTCAAAAATCCAGGTAGATATTGCAAGCAAATGTTGCCAGATGGCGAAAAATGACCGAATTCTGGCTGATGAGCGGCCTTTTCAGCATTTCTTGGCCATCTTAGCCCATTTCATGCCAATATATAGCCGGATTTTTGAAAACGGTACCGCTCGGTTGAGGTGTCCGAGCGGTGTGTCGCGAGCACTTTTTTGTCGTTCAGAAACTATCTCCAAAGTAGGCAATATAAAAATTATGAGTGCCAGCAGTCCTTTTTTCTTCTCCCCTCTCTCCCCTCCCTTCTCTTTTCTCTCCCGTGTGGTTTCTAGGCTCATGGGAGTCCAAAAAACCCAGTTTCGGTGTCGTTCCGGTCAAAATGGGCAAATCTTCAGGAGCCACCTTTTCAAAAATCCAGGTAGATATTGCAAGCAAATGTTGCCAGATGGCGAAAAATGACCGAATTCTGGCTGATGAGCGGCCTTTTCAGCATTTCTTGGCCATCTTAGCCCATTTCATGCCAATATATAGCCGGATTTTTGAAAACGGTACCGCTCGGTTGAGGTGTCCGAGCGGTGTGTCGCGAGCACTTTTTTGTCGTTCAGAAACTATCTCCAAAGTAGGCAATATAAAAATTATGAGTGCCAGCAGTCCTTTTTTCTTCTCCCCTCTCTCCCCTCCCTTCTCTTTTCTCTCCCGTGTGGTTTCTAGGCTCATGGGAGTCCAAAAAACCCAGTTTCGGTGTCGTTCCGGTCAAAATGGGCAAATCTTCAGGAGCCACCTTTTCAAAAATCCAGGTAGATATTGCAAGCAAATGTTGCCAGATGGCGAAAAATGACCGAATTCTGGCTGATGAGCGGCCTTTTCAGCATTTCTTGGCCATCTTAGCCCATTTCATGCCAATATATAGCCGGATTTTTGAAAACGGTACCGCTCGGTTGAGGTGTCCGAGCGGTGTGTCGCGAGCACTTTTTTGTCGTTCAGAAACTATCTCCAAAGTAGGCAATATAAAAATTATGAGTGCCAGCAGTCCTTTTTTTCTTCTCCCCTCTCTCCCCTCCCTTCTCTTTTCTCTCCCGTGTGGTTTCTAGGCTCATGGGAGTCCAAAAAACCCAGTTTCGGTGTCGTTCCGGTCAAAATGGGCAAATCTTCAGGAGCCACCTTTTCAAAAATCCAGGTAGATATTGCAAGCAAATGTTGCCAGATGGCGAAAAATGACCGAATTCTGGCTGATGAGCGGCCTTTTCAGCATTTCTTGGCCATCTTAGCCCATTTCATGCCAATATATAGCCGGATTTTTGAAAACGGTACCGCTCGGTTGAGGTGTCCGAGCGGTGTGTCGCGAGCACTTTTTTGTCGTTCAGAAACTATCTCCAAAGTAGGCAATATAAAAATTATGAGTGCCAGCAGTCCTTTTTTCTTCTCCCCTCTCTCCCCTCCCTTCTCTTTTCTCTCCCGTGTGGTTTCTAGGCTCATGGGAGTCCAAAAAACCCAGTTTCGGTGTCGTTCCGGTCAAAATGGGCAAATCTTCAGGAGCCACCTTTTCAAAAATCCAGGTAGATATTGCAAGCAAATGTTGCCAGATGGCGAAAAATGACCGAATTCTGGCTGATGAGCGGCCTTTTCAGCATTTCTTGGCCATCTTAGCCCATTTCATGCCAATATATAGCCGGATTTTTGAAAACGGTACCGCTCGGTTGAGGTGTCCGAGCGGTGTGTCGCGAGCACTTTTTTGTCGTTCAGAAACTATCTCCAAAGTAGGCAATATAAAAATTATGAGTGCCAGCAGTCCTTTTTTCTTCTCCCCTCTCTCCCCTCCCTTCTCTTTTCTCTCCCGTGTGGTTTCTAGGCTCATGGGAGTCCAAAAAACCCAGTTTCGGTGTCGTTCCGGTCAAAATGGGCAAATCTTCAGGAGCCACCTTTTCAAAAATCCAGGTAGATATTGCAAGCAAATGTTGCCAGATGGCGAAAAATGACCGAATTCTGGCTGATGAGCGGCCTTTTCAGCATTTCTTGGCCATCTTAGCCCATTTCATGCCAATATATAGCCGGATTTTGAAAACGGTACCGCTCGGTTGAGGTGTCCGAGCGGTGTGTCGCGAGCACTTTTTTGTCGTTCAGAAACTATCTCCAAAGTAGGCAATATAAAAATTATGAGTGCCAGCAGTCCTTTTTTCTTCTCCCCTCTCTCCCCTCCCTTCTCTTTTCTCTCCCGTGTGGTTTCTAGGCTCATGGGAGTCCAAAAAACCCAGTTTCGGTGTCGTTCCGGTCAAAATGGGCAAATCTTCAGGAGCCACCTTTTCAAAAATCCAGGTAGATATTGCAAGCAAATGTTGCCAGATGGCGAAAAATGACCGAATTCTGGCTGATGAGCGGCCTTTTCAGCATTTCTTGGCCATCTTAGCCCATTTCATGCCAATATATAGCCGGATTTTTGAAAACGGTACCGCTCGGTTGAGGTGTCCGAGCGGTGTGTCGCGAGCACTTTTTTGTCGTTCAGAAACTATCTCCAAAGTAGGCAATATAAAAATTATGAGTGCCAGCAGTCCTTTTTTCTTCTCCCCTCTCTCCCCTCCCTTCTCTTTTCTCTCCCGTGTGGTTTCTAGGCTCATGGGAGTCCAAAAAACCCAGTTTCGGTGTCGTTCCGGTCAAAATGGGCAAATCTTCAGGAGCCACCTTTTCAAAAATCCAGGTAGATATTGCAAGCAAATGTTGCCAGATGGCGAAAAATGACCGAATTCTGGCTGATGAGCGGCCTTTTCAGCATTTCTTGGCCATCTTAGCCCATTTCATGCCAATATATAGCCGGATTTTTGAAAACGGTACCGCTCGGTTGAGGTGTCCGAGCGGTGTGTCGCGAGCACTTTTTTGTCGTTCAGAAACTATCTCCAAAGTAGGCAATATAAAAATTATGAGTGCCAGCAGTCCTTTTTTTCTTCTCCCCTCTCTCCCCTCCCTTCTCTTTTCTCTCCCGTGTGGTTTCTAGGCTCATGGGAGTCCAAAAAACCCAGTTTCGGTGTCGTTCCGGTCAAAATGGGCAAATCTTCAGGAGCCACCTTTTCAAAAATCCAGGTAGATATTGCAAGCAAATGTTGCCAGATGGCGAAAAATGACCGAATTCTGGCTGATGAGCGGCCTTTTCAGCATTTCTTGGCCATCTTAGCCCATTTCATGCCAATATATAGCCGGATTTTTGAAAACGGTACCGCTCGGTTGAGGTGTCCGAGCGGTGTGTCGCGAGCACTTTTTTGTCGTTCAGAAACTATCTCCAAAGTAGGCAATATAAAAATTATGAGTGCCAGCAGTCCTTTTTTCTTCTCCCCTCTCTCCCCTCCCTTCTCTTTTCTCTCCCGTGTGGTTTCTAGGCTCATGGGAGTCCAAAAAACCCAGTTTCGGTGTCGTTCCGGTCAAAATGGGCAAATCTTCAGGAGCCACCTTTTCAAAAATCCAGGTAGATATTGCAAGCAAATGTTGCCAGATGGCGAAAAATGACCGAATTCTGGCTGATGAGCGGCCTTTTCAGCATTTCTTGGCCATCTTAGCCCATTTCATGCCAATATATAGCCGGATTTTTGAAAACGGTACCGCTCGGTTGAGGTGTCCGAGCGGTGTGTCGCGAGCACTTTTTTGTCGTTCAGAAACTATCTCCAAAGTAGGCAATATAAAAATTATGAGTGCCAGCAGTCCTTTTTTTCTTCTCCCCTCTCTCCCCTCCCTTCTCTTTTCTCTCCCGTGTGGTTTCTAGGCTCATGGGAGTCCAAAAAACCCAGTTTCGGTGTCGTTCCGGTCAAAATGGGCAAATCTTCAGGAGCCACCTTTTCAAAAATCCAGGTAGATATTGCAAGCAAATGTTGCCAGATGGCGAAAAATGACCGAATTCTGGCTGATGAGCGGCCTTTTCAGCATTTCTTGGCCATCTTAGCCCATTTCATGCCAATATATAGCCGGATTTTTGAAAACGGTACCGCTCGGTTGAGGTGTCCGAGCGGTGTGTCGCGAGCACTTTTTTGTCGTTCAGAAACTATCTCCAAAGTAGGCAATATAAAAATTATGAGTGCCAGCAGTCCTTTTTTTCTTCTCCCCTCTCTCCCCTCCCTTCTCTTTTCTCTCCCGTGTGGTTTCTAGGCTCATGGGAGTCCAAAAAACCCAGTTTCGGTGTCGTTCCGGTCAAAATGGGCAAATCTTCAGGAGCCACCTTTTCAAAAATCCAGGTAGATATTGCAAGCAAATGTTGCCAGATGGCGAAAAATGACCGAATTCTGGCTGATGAGCGGCCTTTTCAGCATTTCTTGGCCATCTTAGCCCATTTCATGCCAATATATAGCCGGATTTTTGAAAACGGTACCGCTCGGTTGAGGTGTCCGAGCGGTGTGTCGCGAGCACTTTTTTGTCGTTCAGAAACTATCTCCAAAGTAGGCAATATAAAAATTATGAGTGCCAGCAGTCCTTTTTTTCTTCTCCCCTCTCTCCCCTCCCTTCTCTTTTCTCTCCCGTGTGGTTTCTAGGCTCATGGGAGTCCAAAAAACCCAGTTTCGGTGTCGTTCCGGTCAAAATGGGCAAATCTTCAGGAGCCACCTTTTCAAAAATCCAGGTAGATATTGCAAGCAAATGTTGCCAGATGGCGAAAAATGACCGAATTCTGGCTGATGAGCGGCCTTTTCAGCATTTCTTGGCCATCTTAGCCCATTTCATGCCAATATATAGCCGGATTTTTGAAAACGGTACCGCTCGGTTGAGGTGTCCGAGCGGTGTGTCGCGAGCACTTTTTTGTCGTTCAGAAACTATCTCCAAAGTAGGCAATATAAAAATTATGAGTGCCAGCAGTCCTTTTTTCTTCTCCCCTCTCTCCCCTCCCTTCTCTTTCTCTCCCGTGTGGTTTCTAGGCTCATGGGAGTCCAAAAAACCCAGTTTCGGTGTCGTTCCGGTCAAAATGGGCAAATCTTCAGGAGCCACCTTTTCAAAAATCCAGGTAGATATTGCAAGCAAATGTTGCCAGATGGCGAAAAATGACCGAATTCTGGCTGATGAGCGGCCTTTTCAGCATTTCTTGGCCATCTTAGCCCATTTCATGCCAATATATAGCCGGATTTTTGAAAACGGTACCGCTCGGTTGAGGTGTCCGAGCGGTGTGTCGCGAGCACTTTTTTGTCGTTCAGAAACTATCTCCAAAGTAGGCAATATATCCTCTCTCCCCTCCCTTCTCTTTTCTCTCCCGTGTGTTTCTAGGCTCATGGAGTCCAAAAAACCCAGTTTCGGTGTCGTTCCGGTCAAAATGGGCAAATCTTCAGGAGCCACCTTTTTCAAAAATCCAGGTAGATATTGCAAGCAAATGTTGCCAGATGGCGAAAAATGACCGAATTCTGGCTGATGAGCGGCCTTTTCAGCATTTCTTGGCCATCTTAGCCCATTTCATGCCAATATATAGCCGGATTTTTGAAAACGGTACCGCTCGGTTGAGGTGTCCGAGCGGTGTGTCGCGAGCACTTTTTTGTCGTTCAGAAACTATCTCCAAAGTAGGCAA